>CAUJNA010003057.1:90000-370000 GCA_963377175.1 Effrenium voratum | reverse complement strand
TAAAATCGTCCTTTGCAAATCCTGACTGGTTGGATCAGCGGCCACGCGGAGACAACCTCGTAGAGTCGTGTGTGCATGTGTGTTTGTGTGTGTGGGTGGTGTCTGTGTGTCTGTGCGCCAGGTGCATGTTAGGAACATAGACGTTAATCTTGATGTTCTTCAAGATTGGCCCTCGCAAGGTCGCCCAACAAAAAGCTGACTAAGACTTGATTGTTGGAAAGAGCCCTCAAAATATTCTTAATGTTGTTCACGCAGCTGACATAACCAATGACCGGACATACCGGACGTTCTTTGACAAGACGCAGTGTTCCTAGTCCTCGGTTCCTACAACATCTCCTTTCTCATGATCACTAAACACAAATTGACATGTATCTTGGTGGGGGGTCTGGCTGCCTATTAGCATGGCAACGCAACCCAAGCGCAAGCATGGGCGCACGCGTTTTTGCGTCCGGAGCTCTTTGGCTTTGCCAACGCGACACATGCTCGCGAGCAAAAACTGTGGCTCGCAGCTACCAGTACGCATGAACATTCATGTCAAAGTTGTCGCGGCTCTTCCAATGGTTCATGACTCATGACGCTTTGCCTTCCTTCAGTGATATGAGCAGGTTAAATTCGCGAAGGGGAAGATTCTCGCCAGTACACATCCCTGTCCATGAGGGACACCAAGTCCAGCTCACGCAGGGTCACTCAAGATCGGGCAAGCGAAAATGAATTACAACTAATTTACTTCACTATTTACCATATTATTTACGGACTCTTCCTGTTAAGGGCCAGGCCAACCAGAAAGCTTGATTTATTTACGTGATTGTTTACGCTTTTATTTTCGGGTACGGCGAAAACGACAGACCCCCCTATTTATAGAAGCTAAGTTTTGGTTTAACTGATAGTGTTTTGTGTAGGGGCCTGTTGGCGGGTGTCCACTTTTGAACCCTCACGAGTTTTCGGTTCCATAGCCAAGCCAGCTGTGAAAACGCAATTGACCTTGCGTGGGGCACTGCATGCCATGGACTCTATCAATTCACCAGCCTGAAAAAGATGGAGGCCGTAAGCGATGTTGCAAGCCCTCGGTGCTGTCGCGTTTCTTTGGCAGGCGCCAAAGACCTCAAGACACTTCAGCTGTTGGTCTGGGGAGTTGTAACCAAACCCTCCCCAACATCAAAACAGAGGGACCTCAAAAATGCCTTCGGTTCCTCTTCGTTTCCTGCGAAACCAACCTGAGTACCCTCAATCAAGCTTCCCTTGGGTGCTTTTGGGGATCCGAAGCCCAGAGCCCTACACCAAATGTCCGGCAAGACATGTCCACACCGGGCTCCAAAGAACCGATGAATCGCAGCTTTTGATTAATCCTCCCACATTTTTTTTTCGGGATCCCAAACAATTGCCAATACTAAATGCAAATTAGGCCAATACTAAAGTTTGTTACTGCGACCCACGGAAATCCAAGCACCCGTGACTCAAAACGCTTTTGCGCTGCCGATGCCTCGACTTCTTCGTGCGCAAGCTCTGGGAGCGCTGGTCCCTCTGAAAGCGCCGCCTGAGCTGCGGACACTTTTCGGGGACCGCAATTTTGGGCATCTGTCAAAACAACAAAGGAGACCCGAAAATGGCTTTCCTTCGGTTTCCGTCCAACACCGCTCCAATAAGGGTAACCTCAAAACCTACGCCGGTTGTCTCTCTTCAATCTATTTATGAAAGGTGCCATTTGCATGCCACCCATGAACCTCTTGCTTTTCCCAGTCGTCCATTCGCCTGTTGTCTCTTTTGAATCCTTGGGGCTAAGGTACTGGGGTCGAGGACTCCAAGCTCCATGTGCATATCGCTCATGAGGCTCAGTCGAAGAACACCAGCTAGTGGTGCTCTCCAACCAGCGGAAATTGTCACAAGCACAAGCCGGAGCCTTTGAATGCGACCCTGCGGATGTCTGTTAGATCAGATTGTAAACCTAAAAAAAGACAAGACAGCTGTGTAAGGATAACTCTACATTAAAACAACTGTTGCAAATTCCAGGGAAACTCAAAGCAAAGGTATTCAAACGGTGGAAATACACCGTTTCACAACCACATTTGAGCAGCAAAGGAGGAGAGTTCGGGTTGCACAAATTGGAGTAATTGAAATTAACACCCATAGGATGCGGGCTTTCGAAATGGTTTCCCAAGCGACTGTTCTTTGGTCAACACAGGAAGGCTACCTTCAGACTTGGGAGAAACAGTCTAGGTCTTATCCATCCGTTCTTAGGCTCCCAGTCGAACGTACCTCTGGGATGCCCGGAAGATCCATTCCCCGCGAAGGGATCCTTTTCCCGGGCAAGCTGGTGTCTCGTTGCCAACGAATCAGCCGAATTTGGCTCCAGTGCTTCCAAGAACCAGAAAGGGAAAGTAGACAAATGTGCTCGGTGCAACCAGGGGTTGCTACTTTCCGTTGAGGCTATTCTGATGAAAAGCTTCTCATTCCAGGACCCAACAGTCCAGGAAGTCACACCGGCATGCCCCAACCAAACGATCCATTCCGACACCAGGCAGAGGTCCCGAAACCGAAATCGGCTAAATGAGAAAAATCGATTGAACCTTCCTTCTGCGGAACAAACCTGACTCAATCAAAACCTTTAAAAACAAGAGACACCAAAATTAAAATGGTAAACAAAAACAACCACACACACACACAATTCACTGAAGTCAATAAACAAAACACAACTAACAGGAAAATAAGGATGTTTAAACGCATAAAACAACAACACGCGCAGGAAAATATAAACATGTGTTTCATTGTCTTTGTTAGCATTTAACAAAGAAACAAACACTTTGAAACCCGGAAACAAACAGTTTTAGGTCCGTCCAAGTCGCAGCTGCTGCATGTCCTCCAAGCTCACAAAGCCCTGGCAATCCGCCGACTTGGGGTTGTGTCGGTTGTTGAGGTATGGCTCGTCTTTTGTAGTGCACCCTTAGGATTGTGGTTGTCCTGTTGGTTCTCCTTGAAAACCACCAAAAAGGGTACGCTTGCAAAAAGACACACCCACGTTGCCTTTCTGGTTTCAAAGAGAAACAAAAGGAAAACAGCGTTTGGGCCGCCAATTTTTGAGACAAACCCATTTGGAGGCGTTTAAAGGTGAAACACAAATACCAGGGAGAGGTCAACCAATTTGAATGACCAGAGGTCAAGCCGCTAGGTGGCAACAAAGGGAAGGTCCACACCTCGTTCTGCGTCGACGATTGTTTTGGATGGTGGCTGATGCCAATTCTGACCCGTGGCAGCTGAGATCAGCCTCGCAGACGTGTCTCGGACCATCTGAGGCGAAACAAATCCATGATGCAGAGGCAACCAAGGCGTCTCACAGATTAACAACCCCAATCGTTGCCACGAAAACCACATCCTTTTAGAACAAAATGGTCCAAGCCAAAAGCCCCCAGTCAGTTTCTGTGGCACAATGGGAGGGTAAGAACCTCCTAGATTGGTTCGGAAGAACCAAAAAACGAAGCTTGTCATCTCCACCCTTCTTGTATGTCACCAAAGCACGTTGAGACACAGCGATTCTGTCTCGGCAGGTCACTTCCAAAAGAACAGAATCCAAACTTGGATCTTAACGTGCACCAAAGAACATGTGCGTGATGGATCTTCACATAGTGAGTGGGGAAATATCAGTTGACACCCCGAGAGAGACCTGCCCAATACAGCGTAAAGCTAAATGCATATGGAGTCCAGGAAACACAACCATGTGGTCAGCCTGCTTTGCGGCTTCCTCTGCAGAAATTACAATCGCGCGAAGCCCATGCAACCGTTGCCACAAAACACACCCACCGCACATGTCTGGCGCTTTGCAGGGTGTGGATTGCCAGACGCCTTGCCGTCAATGTCCAGAAATTCCGCAATGACGCCTGGGACGCAATGATGTCTATTTCGCAACAAGAAGTTCTTCCGGTACCCAAGTTGCAAAAAAAGAAAAACCAGTGATACTGTTGGGGCTGTCAATTCCTTGCTTTCCTGGCAAGGATCTTGGAACCATCCCTTTGTGCTTCCCTACCATCCCCTTTCGGTTCATTCCCCCAGGCCCTTTCCCTGAGAACCAGCAACATTCCCGTTGATTCCCAAATATCGTGTGTTTCTCGAATTGGAGCTCAGACGCCCTTTGGTAAAGGGCAACCAAAGGAGTGGCTGGTGCTGCGAATGTGGGAATGAACCGAATGAACCCAGGGACTGCCTTGAAGGATACCACCAGTTGCATGGTAGGGTCATACCTTTCTCATTCCCTACTTACCGCGCCAGCAAGAGGATGCGTTCAGGGAGATCAAGGGGACAAACACCCCGCATAACCCTCAACCCTCCGCCCTCCCCCCCCCCCCCCGCGACGATGCCTCGGCCGAAGAAGCCCAGGCGACGCACTGCCTAGCACATCCAACAGACCAGCCTCAAACCAAACACGGTGGTGCCTACTGAAATGTTCATACCACCCTCTAGCTACCCGGAAACAAAAAGAGAATCCACCTATGTTGTTGGGTTGCAATGGGTTTGAGGGTGCAGGGAGCTGGATTTGGCTCCTGCTGAGGCAATGCTTGATAGTTGGGGAATTCGTACTTTTGAGTAAACCGTCAGTGAAATTCCTCTGCTCAAGACAAACTACTCTGAAAGCATTTGCCAAGGCCAAAGGATTTCAGCTACCCTGAAGCCCCACGTCCCCGCAAGGCGTATGGAAAGCCCTAAATACAGGTTTTGGACGCCGCATGGTCTGGGGCCTAGCCCAAAAAAACGACCTGACACATGTCAGTGCGCAATTTCTGGGATGAGTCAAAACCGCATTTTTTGGAGGATTGGACTGGAAACCTGTGCCAGTCCGGTGGCAACGTGAGAGGGAGGGTCGCTCGTGTTGCAGTATGTGCAAGGGACACCACTTCAAGCCTACAGGAAAGAATTGTGGTTTCCTGCCATATGGTGACAACTGGGATCCTCTGAGGAGAGGCCCACAGGTGGATTCGTGCTGGACTGATTCCTGCTACCTTGACAAGACATCCAGCTCAATAACATGGCGAAACCAGTTGTTATTTATCTGTAATCATCCAAATCACTGGCCATGTGGGCTCCAAATGGGTCCGTGCCGACACAGGAACCCCCAAGCAAATGAGCGTTCTAGGTTGGTTTCCCTTGACACCAAGCTAAAAACAGGGCACCCTCCAAAACCCACATTTCCCTACCCTGGCGCCTCTTGGAACTCCTTCCGCGTCACTTGGCCCTGGTTCTCAGCGTCCTTGACCCCCGTGAAGAAACCCTTTTCCAGGTGCTCCCGATATTTCTCTTTTGCCAATAAAGGCGGGGGGGGGGGGGGGGCTCATTTGAAGAACTGCAACTCGGCACTGGCGAATGATCAGACATCAACGGATTTACCCGTACCCATGTTCAACCAACCTGAAACCAATAATGTTATGAGAATGTTATGAAACATGAAGTTACCACCATTTTGTTCAACCAACCTGAAACCAAGAATGTTATGAGAATGTTATGAAACATGAAGTTACCACCATTTCGGTCAAAGCCCTTTTGAGAAGACTTCTGTGGGGGCTCAACAAGTCTGAAGAAACCAATCAGCAACTTGAGACTCAACATGGAAGGGTCGCTTTCCGGCTTCCAACTCTCAGCTGAGAGTCAAACCCCACCCAATCCATGTAGGGAATACCAATACTAGAATTATTAGGAGGGGAAATGACGGTAAATACTCCATACGTATGGAGTTTCTGGGAAGAAACTCGACCGCCTGCCCACTCAACCAAAATTTGGCTGCTTCACCTAGGGCCTCTGCCTCACCTTCTTCCCCCACTTTCCGGGGATGCAAACGGCTGCTTTTTCCACACAATGGCCAAACCAAAGTGGATGTCGAATTCCAAAGCCATGTGTAAGGTTTCAAAACCCGGGTAGGTGAGAACGTAAACTAATTTGCACAGCATGGTACCTGGCCAGTTGCGCAAGGCAGTTTTTAAAACAAATTTTGCAGAGCATGGGCGCACAAATGAAACAACGGAGTCGGGGTGCAGTTTCCAAACAAAAACCTGCGACGAATCGAGCTTGCGCATCGGGCAACCAACACCTTCATCCAGCCCGCTGTGTTTTGTTTGGGCTCTCCAGCACGTCGAACCCTCCAGGTTGCTCGTCTTGTGTGTAGCTTATGGGATCCCGAAGATAGGCATCCATCCACCGACCGGAAGACTCCTCTAAATCCAATCAACTAAGCCCAAAAACAATCAAAACCAGAGGCCGAAAAGGCTCCAAAGCTGAAAAGAAGGAAAACCATGGTTGTGAAGCATCACTCTTTCTGCGATGCCGTTACTTGAATACTGTCAAGGGGTCTTTTGCTACTGTCCGAGAAACAAACAAGAAACTGGAAACATAAACCTAGACATCCAGAAACCTAGCAAACTGGAACCTCGAACCCAACCGGACTCCAGCTAGCTGGCTTGCGTCTCCGAGTATCGATCATGGCCCAAATCCGCTGCAATGCACCCCGGGCTGGCGAAAACTCTCCTGAGAGCGTCCGCAAATCGGATGCGGCGGTTGTGGGAAGTAAAAAAGTCAGAGGTTGGGGATGGGATCAGCTCACTCAGCTGTCCTCAGACCCCCTGCTAAAAGTAAATAAATAACTTTTAGTGGGATAAATACACACACACACACACACCCCACTAGTCCCTAAAAAGCAAAAAAGCTAGGGATGCGTGGGAGCCACCAAGTTTACCATTGAGAAGATGAAAGGGAGCATTCTGGGTGAGCAAAAAAGCCAAAGAAGCAATCTCGAAGCATGTTACGCAACACACACGTGTGCAAACTTGGCCCTTCTTACAGGGGCCTGGTAGAAAGCTTCCAACGGCTTTGCATTCAACATGTGAAGCCCCAAGGCTCAGAGTTAATTTGAGGGTCCTGGTTGGGTTTGTTGGTAGGGATGAACACTCAGAGGGCGGCGTGCAATCTACTCCTTTCTGGATGTGCTTTTCCAGAGGTGTACGGTGCGCCGTGTTCTGAACCGACCACGTCACTCACATACATCTTACTCAAGCCAAGCCCTTCAAGCACCGCAGTGAAATCACCCCATACAGCGGATGACCCCATGTCACAGCAGCTCCAGACTGAACAATGGCAGCAAATGCGCCGCAGGTTTCTTTGAGCTCTGGACATCCCGCAGGTCCTGCACCAGGCTACGGTCTCCACCGCACTCTGGATCGCCCCATGTAAATGCAGCAAACGCTACGTCCGCTTTGTGAGTCGCATGGATTGGTTGAACGCTCCTCAGCTGCTCTTGCACCTGCTACTGTCTCCGCAGCTATCCGTGGGGTGGTGCTTGCCGTTCTTCGTAGCACACCCCTTGCACTCGTAGCCACAGAGTAACTTGTCGCATGCCTCTCGGCCGTCGATGAAAATGCGACAGCCATGGCTTGCGCTGCATAGCCCTCAGCTCACTGTCGTGCTTCCTCTTCCTGGGTTCATTCTGCTTGTTCTTGTCAAGGTGGTTGGCCAAGCGAAGCTTGTTTCTCTTGTCGCGGAGCTCTACTGTGTTCAACTCGTGCCCTGGCTGCCAGTCGTAGAGAGCCTTTTGCATTCTCTATTTCCACCTCCTGGGGGCCTGGAGGATCTTGGAAGAGAAAGCGGGCATGACTGAAGGGCAGAAAACAGAGCTATCCTTCTCCTTCTACTCTGCCTGCTCTTTCTACTTTCCTTCTCTCTGCCTTCTGTTCTTCTTGTTGCTTCCCTTTCTGCTCTCATTCCCTTTCTGCTCTCTTTCTTTCTCTCTCTCTCTCTCTCTCTCCCCCTCCTCCTCATCTGCTCTTTCTCTTTCTTGCTCTTTCTCCCTCCTTGTCTCTCTGCTCACTCTCCCTCTCTCTCTCTCTCTCTCGCTCCCTATCCTTCTCCTTCTCTCTCTCTGTCCCTTTCTCTTCCCCTTTCTACCTCTCTCTACCTCTTTCTTTCTCTACGCGCTCTCTCTCGCTCCCTCTTCCTACTCTCTTTTTTCTATTCCTGCTCTAGGCCCTCCCTGCTCTCTCTCTCTCTCTCTCTCTATCCCCCATTTCTATTTTTATCTTTCCTTTTTGTCTCTTTCTTCCTATTCTTCCTTCCTTCCTTCCTTGATTTCTTTCTTTCTTTCTTGCTTCTTTGCTTACGTCTTTGTTTCTATGTTATTATTTCTCTCATTTCCTGCTCCTCTTTCTGCTTCCTTCTTTGCTCTCTCTCTCTCTCTCTCTCTCTCTCTCTCTCCCTCTCCCTCTCCCACTCGTATTAGTATGTTTTTTGTTTTTTTTTTTCCCCCTTTTTTTTCCGGAATTCCTTGTGTTGTTCTTTTGCTGCAATCATCAAGCTGTCTTTTTTTGGGACGTCGCTTTGTTTCAAGTGGTTACCTAAATTGTGGCATACTTGCAACCAGCTTTCTGCGCCACGGACGTGGATGTTTACTTGCCGAGTCAGAGTAGCTGCTCCATATCCCTCTCGCTGGAGAGGCCCATCAGCTTGGTTTAACGGCCCGGCTTGCGAGGGGACACAGTGAATGCACTGGTGCAGCCTATCATGCTAGCCCACTGAGCCTGGTGCAGGATCAGCTGCGGAATATCCAGCCGATCGAAGCAACCCGTGGTGCGTTTGTTGCTATTTTGGAGCGCTGTCGTGACATGGGGACCAGCCAAGTTCAGAATCAACTTAGTAATGTCGGGCAGATCCATGCATCTTAAACGATGCCTCATTTTGGTGCTGCTTTTGCAGCACTTTTTCGAATCTGGAGACATCGTGGGGAGAGAGAGAGAGAGAGAAAACACAAAAAAACAACATATAGTGAGCGAGAGAGAGAGAGAGAAAGAGAGAAAGAGTTAGCGAGAGAGAGGGAGAGAGAAAGAGATGCAGAGGGAAAGTACACCGTTCAGGACCCCGCAACTTTGAAACACATCCGCATCGCATCACCTAGAGCCCCACACCCCGCTTCGCAACACATCCTGTCAAAAGTCTGGTGCGCCCCCTCAAGCGGCCTCTCGCTCCACTTCCCGAGTGTTACAACTTCATTTCCGTGTGCTCCGAATCGTGCAAAAACTAGATTCTTCTAATCCTCACATTCAGCTTCCCCCTGTAAAAGGGGTTCAAATCCCTCAAACCAATCCAAACCACCGACTAAGGGTCGCCTGACATATTGCATGCTGCACAAAAAATGCTTGTCTGAAAATATAATAATGTACCAAGGTACAACATAATATTGGCGTCATTTCTTGACGGTACCCTTTCGGGGTGTCGGTTTAAAGGAAATCCAAAACGAACGTCACCATTTCTTGAGCTCCCTGTGGCCCTACCCAGGTTGTTTGCATTCGACCCAAGGGTAGTCAATACCATTCAACACATGACGAATGTCCTTCACCTGGCCAGAGGTCTCGAGGCAAAAGCAATTCGGGTCTCGAAAGCATGAAGCCCCAGTTACTTTTGGCCCCTTGGACCCGTGCCGGTGCCGCCTGGTTAAAGGATCCAGATACGGGTCCCTGTTCTTTCACCAAATTTCAAGCAGCGTCTGAAGGCCTCTGGGTCCCACTCAGACTATGGGCTCGACATGCTCCGTCCGAGCCGCTCTGCGCAAACAAAGTGAACTCCTCCAGCTGCATGCGAACCTCCTTCTGCAGGTCTCCCAGCGCTGACCACTCCTCAAGCAGATGGGAACCTCAAACCGAAACGGATATCCTCCCGCGGATTGGTTGGTTTCTGTTTTTTAATTTTGGTCGCCCTTTGAAACCAACTGAAAGTTTGCATTTGTGTGTGGCATACCAGGTCTCCTGGTGGGTTGTTTCAGCATTGACCTTCAATTGCAGAGCCGTGCTTGCAGTCGCGATGGTTCAAAACTCTCTCCTTTCTTGTGTAAAGCCCCCCCCACATCTCCCCGCAAACAAAAACGGACGGCGGCTCACATTGACAACACTTGGTTCCAAAACAGATGGATGTACAAAATGCTTGGTCTCCATTTCCCTCCATAAGAAAGTAAAAATGGGGTGCCCTATCAGAAAAGCACAAAATTCAGTTTCTGACTTTGCCTGCATCTTTTTCGCTGAAAGCTTAGGAGGGATCATTGGTCTTCGTGGCTTACGTTTTAGGGTCGCAAATCTGAACTTAATTGGAATTGTTGGGGTCGAAATCCTTGAGATTCTCAGGCTGCTGAATAAGCCAACCAATTTGGGTGAGCCACAATGAATTCCTGCAGTCGAGGGGATGACTGGTCGAAGGACTTTCCACCCGGAGCAATAACCTGGATCGCCAGTTGCTGCTTTTTTCCAGGCACTTTACCCCAAAAGCCAGCAACAGTGACTGAAAAAGACAGCCACTTGGCTATCCAGGAAACCTGTCCCATGAAAGGAACGTTCCCTCCAGTGGTCTGAAGCCCAGGGGAACGTTCCCTGCCAACGGAGCCCGCTCCTTGCGGGAGATGCTGCCACTGCTGTCCGGGTCCAGGAAGCGAAACACCTTCTGCACCGCTGAGCCTTCCGCCGGATCCGGAAAATGATCCGAGGGATTCCCCGCAGCAATTCGCAGGTTCGGAAGGCGTGTAATTTTACCGGTGGCGTTCTCTTTCGAGGCTTGAAACGGAAACCACTGGACACAGCGGTGGCATTGATTCCCCTCAATGATTGGATGTGCCGGGGCAAACCTCAGCTCCTGGTCGCATTGAACCGCCCAACATCTTCCACGGCGGCGGGGCTCCCGGCAGCGCCTGGGAGCTTGCCGATGCGCTTCACACGGTCCTTGGATCCATCGGAGCTTCTCCCAGGTTTCTAGTCAAAACTCATGGGCCCATGGATTTGTAAGGGAGTCCTGCTCATGGTCTATATTCCTTAAGGGGTTCGCCACCACCAAGCCCAAGTAGAGGGATCTTTTGACATCTTACAAACGTTACAAAGGGGGTGCCTCAAAAACCCCATGCTCAGAGGCTCCAATGCTTCAACATCTATCTGGATCCTTAGGACAAGGAAACCACAGCACAATCTCCTACCCAAAAAGACCCTTCACGCTGGCAAATGGCTTGTGTCCAGTAGCAATTTCCTTCAAGCTTTCCCAGATTCAAACCGCTGAATTTGGTCGATGTGAAAACCGCGATGCTAAGATGACAAAACATGCGTTCCAATTTGCTCAGAGAAGATGGAGGCCAGAGTGGCTTGTTCTTGAGCCCGAGTCTTGGTAGTTTATCTCCGGATTGACCGTTAAGTCAATTATTTCTTTCAACAAGGCCAGATGAATCCGCCGTGTTTGGGTCGGCAACCTTGTCTGCTTGAGCATGTTTGAGCAAGTTGCTATCTCCTTGACTCACGCATGCCCACCCAGCTGCGCTGCTCAACATGGAAGGTAGCTCCAAGCTGATGCTTCACGATCTGTTTTGTGAAGTATGCTCAAGGGGGCCGTTTTTTGTACGGAAGTGTCGTCGTTGAGCTTGGACCAGCCCCAACGCAGCTAGGCTGCTAGGCCACAGCTGTAACAAAACAGGCGGCCCAAACCGGCAAAGCAAAATCCTAAGGGTCCAAGGACCAAATATTCACCTTCTTTCAACCATCCAAGGACAACGAAAACACCCAAAATGGTTGTGAAAGCCGGCGATTCAGGCGTGACGAGCGGTTTCGGCCGCTTAACACCGATTCTGTGCCCGAAACGGAGGGTTCGCCCATCCCAATCTATCGAACCACCAAGCGCCCTTTCACAACCCAAGGATTCAGGACGGCCTTGCCCAACGATGGGCCAATCGATGCGCCATTCAGATCGAGGCCCCGGGGCTTCGAGGCTTCGAGGCCCCGGCCGCCATTTCTTTGAGGCCGATGACCCCGTTGCCGTTGACCCCGTCGATGAAGGTGAAGGCTTGATCCAAGTCTTGGAACTTCCGCAGGCAAAGCCTTCGATCGACAGGAGCTCCTTGTCTTAGACGGATACACGGACCACATAGGCAGACAGACCGACAAACAAACAGGCAGAATAGACACACAGGCAACAACACGCAAAATTCAAAATGTCATGGCATGCAAGTCGGCGACGCCGGCGATTCCATGCATCCTTAACACAATGCAAACAGAGTTGACCTCATTACTTGGTCAAACATGGATTTCACAAGAGCTTGCGGCGCTGTGCCGAACTCCAGTCAATGGACACCCTACGGAAGCCTCTAAAGCATTGATGCAGGCCACTGTCTAGCTCGAGCATAATCAGGTGTACAAACGGGACCCGGATTCTAAAACCAAAGAGGATTAACACTGTACAGTACGAAGTCGATTTGGATGCGTTTCTTCCTTTTTGTTGAGGGTACCCCAACCCCTTTTCGGGGCCTTTGAAAGGGGAAATCAAAAGGAACACCGACTCCATGTTGGGTCGAATCTTAAAGACGAGCCACCCCCATTTGGTAATCCGCTCCCCCTACTAACAAATGCGGCCCCCCCTATTATAAATAAATCCACCCAAAAATATACATATTTTTTAAATTGGGTTTTTTGGGGTTGGTTTTTTTTGCTTTTCCAACAATGTGAGGGTTCACATAGGATTTGCACAAATGGATTGAATTGTAAGGTCCGCGAGTAAGCGGTTTAATAAGGACATTTGATGTATCATTCTATTTGTTTACCAGTTTACTGCTCAGGCAGCCAGGGACAGAGCTCTGCCCAGGACAGAGCTCTGCCCAGGCAGCCAGACCAGACAGACCGCAGCCAGGTGACAAACGCAGCCAGCCAGGGAGTCAGGGACAGCCAGGGACAACAGAGTCAAGAACAACCTTTTGGGGAACCCACCAAAAGAACCCAACCTTTTGAGAAGCCAGCTTTTGGGGAAGCAACCTTTTGGGGAATTGAGGAACCCACCTTTTGAAAAGTGAGGCTGGAAGCTTGCTAACAGTGCCCCCTAATAAGGATTCCAAGACTTTAGTATTGGTTTAGTATTGGCGCAATGGAAAATCAATTGTGCGGAGTGGAAATCTGGTCTCGGGCCCCGGATTTGCATTTATTCTCAATGGGGGTCATTCATTAATAGGGGGAGGAGATTACCATGGATTTGAAATGCTCCCTTTTACATGCTCGAACTGTTCGGCACGTCCCAATTGAGAACCAAAAACGACCGGCATCGACTTCTACGACTTCCATCTCTTTGATCTCTAGGTCGCGCACCAGGGTTAGCAAAGCAGTTCTGAGGTGCATCACCAACAAAACACACACAAAGCAGCATATATGGCGTGTCTCCAATGAAGAACACCTGACAAGAGGATGGTTTCTTGTCGGTTGCCCCTTGAAACAATGCCAACAACATTGCAAGGGCGGTGCCATGCAGCAGAACCAACAACTACTGGCAGCCCCCTCTAAAACATGCAACAAACAACATAAACCCTTCACATGCTAAGAATGGTGCAACAGCTTTCCCCTCAACATCAACCAACAAAGAAGGGGCGTCCATTGCACTTCCTGCCGCGTCACTGCAGAAATCGAATGACCTGGCAGAAGCGCACAAGCCGAAGCCTTTGCTGGGGGGAAGGGACCCCCGCTGATCAACTTCAAACGATATCAAAAGTGCTATAGGGATATGGCGGGGAAATTGTCTTTCTGGTTCTCAGCAGGGAATATGGTTGGATTATCCACGGACTACCTCAATTCCAACTACATCTCATTTGCTTGACTTACACCCGGTTTCCCAGCGATGCTGGTAGAGCAAGGGAACCGCTTCTCGCTGGGGTTGACGATGTCTAGTGCCAAACCAAACTCGCGAAACCCAAACCTAGAACAAGTCCAAAACTGAAGGACCGGGGCACTGAACAGCTGGGCAAAACATCCCAAACCTGGAAACCCGACAGTCAGAAAAGTCCGTGTGCTTTGGACAACCGACATTCGCAACACATCAAAGCTCGGGCCGTCCTCCGTGCATTTTGTTTGAGCAAACTTCTTGACTTGTACCCACCAAGGCGAGATGTTTAGCGGAAGAGCTGCTTGGGGCTTTCGCGCAGGGGTCCACAAAAGTCCCAGCGGAGCATCGGCGACTCCTTCAGTCCGAGCTAGCACACCTGCCCGGAATCGTCGGGAAACAACATATCACATTCATCGATGATTGAAATAAGACACAGTGACATTGTGTATTCATCCCACACATGTTTGCGTACATGCTACAACTAACATGCAAGCTTCAACCTGGGTGAGCTCAACTTACTAGGCGAGATCCTCTCCGTTTCTATCATATTATACACGTATATACGTACTTATTTTTGCATTCACGCAATCATCACTGCGCGAGGATTGCTCAAGCCCTCCTATGGGAGACATTAGGACGGGTCGGACTGCTGCCCGCAACTTTGGTTTGGGTTGGGACCACCCCACTTGAAAGACCTCATGTCATGTGAGTCCGGAATGCCTCATTCGTGCGAAGTCAGGTTATCCCCCTTCTCCTCCTCCCAAAACAACAGTAGACCAGTCATATTGTCAGTTCCTCTTCTGGGTGTCTCTCTCAGACTTGGTCATCGGCCGATCGGATGGTCCCGATCCTCGGCAGGGGCTTCTGCCAGAGAGGACCACCAGTTCACCTCCCCCTCGAAGCGCCAGTGCCCGAATTCCTCCTGGGCCGGGGGCTGGACTGGTTCAAGGCAGAGCCTAAAAATAAGCTTGATCATAGCGCAGACATGTTTTTTTTTCCCCCCGAGCTACAAACATTTGGGGATATTCACCTTACCCCTAGCTGTTGTTTTGCTGGTTTGGATCTTAAGAGGGGTACCTTCCCATTTCATGTTAGAAGGTAGTGGGGTACAATGCCCAAACCAAACCAAGCCACTAGTTCTAAGGATAAACTCATTCAGAATCCTTCCCGCTCTGTGGGAGCCTCGATGGGTTCCGAAGTTGACGCTTCGCTCATGGGGTTGGCGCGTCACTATGCGTCACTGCTCTGGGAGAGTGGCAATGCCTTCCCTATGATTCAGATCCAATCCCCCAGCCCCCTGTTTCCACCCTTCCCCTTGGTGTCCTTGAAATGAGGCGACAAAGTGGATGGACGAAATCCATTTCGCACCACCCAATTGGGATGATGATTCCCCCGCAAATACCAACAAACAAATTGCTTCAAAGTGGTGAAGGTTTCGTCCATCCACAGTATAGCAAGGCCTCAATCATGTTGAGGGAAATGTGCGAAGCGTCTTGTGCATCCGGGGCCCAGGCATGAAGCTTCTTACGCAGAGGCAGGCAGCAGGTCTCCTTGCCTCCCGTGTAGGTTACCTGGCGTGCCCGAGAGTGCCCGACATATCAAAAAACACATGTGTTATTCAAAACACGGTCCCCCATCTACCGGCAAAACCAGTATGGACCCACCCAAAAGAGATATCTCGACAATATAGCGGGTGGTTGGCATGTTAAACTAGAGCGAGCCTAAGGTTGTCCTGAGTGGCAGGTGGACAAAGCATCGAACTGGTTTCAATCACATCGATCCCACATCTTCAATGGCTTGACGGGCAACTCCTTCGTCGGGCCTTTCTGGTGCCTTTCCAAACAGTTTCCGCAAGGCAGTCGAGCAAGAGTAAAAAGAAGGAGTCCATTGGACTGAATATCGCCCTGGGTCGTGCTTCTCCCATTTGGCGAGGAGTGCAAATTAAACAGAACATGTAATTTCTCCATGGGTCAGGCGAGGTTTGAAGGGAACACACCTATTTATCTGAGTGCCACTAGAACATATCGTGTCGCGTGCCGTCAACCATTCACAGTCAACACCGCCTTGGGCCATAGGCACGGCTATGGGTTAGGGGGCCAACTCCTCGGTCCTTGTTTAAACAACCGTTGAATAACCTTCTGTGGGTTTCTCAACAAAAAACGGCTTCGTCTGCTGGTTTAAACCAATTCTGCCTGATGGTTTGGGAGTTGGCATCCTAGTTGCTAGGCCAAGTGGATACCTGGTCAGTAAGCTTCAGGTTACCCACTTGTACGTCCCTCCACACCCCAAATGAAGAGTCTAATCATTCAGAAAGCAGCGTGTTTTGTTTTTTCCTCGGGAGGCCAAACACAAACACTAACTTGTCCGGCCGCAAATCCGCCACAGACACTGTAAGTCCTTGGGCGGGTGCTAACCATGGTTACTTGAGAGTTCCGCCGTAACAAAGTATCTCTCCCTCGGCACGGCGAAAAAACACACAAAAACCGCCTATCAGCGATGTTCCCATGTCCAACAGTCCGAGTACTGTCCAAAAAACAGCTGTTGGGGGGGGTGCTGGTACATGAACGTATTTTGGAGGGCAAGACCTTGGTACTCATTCCAAGGCTATGGAAATGGCAGCAAGCCGCGAGAAGCCAATAGCCGCCGCTAGTTGTCACCAGGTATTCTCCCCTTTGGCTCCATATCAGTGGAAAGCGAAGCAAAACCCGGTGGCCCTAGATTCAAAATCCTAATTTTACCAGCATTCATCATGTTGGCTGAAGCAGCCATCAGCTTCAACAAATGGTTTTGTGAACGGCTAAGAACATGATTGGTGTTCCAAGGGTTGCTCACTCAAGCGGACGGGGATATGGACCAGCTTTTGTGATGTATTCATGTGTTCCAGATCCCCGGAACCCATGTTTTGTGAGCAAACTGCAAGTTATATGCACCGAAGGGCGATGAAAATGCGTACCATATGAGCTTGAAGCCAAACGGCAGTGGGAGAAATTCAAGCCAGCCCAACTTCGCGGAGAATGGTTGATATGCAAGCCTCATACATTTCGTTGTTCCAAATACGATATCAAGTGGACTTTGGTTTCGGCTTGATTTCCCTTAAAGCAAACTCACAAGGGTGCTTGGTCGTCTTCTTTTGAGGGGCATCCCATGTTTGTGATTTAAAGGGACACCAATAGGAAACCCACAATTTTGGGGGTCCCCTAAAAGCAAGACACACTCATATTGCTCCTTTTCACCTGCGTCCCCCATCGCCTCCCCGCAAAAAAAAACAAAAAACAAAACACGAGCGGAATCGCCTTGACATGGCCGGAGGTGGGCACCGACTCCCACACGAACCAGGGACGGGGCTGGTCGCCAGGCAGCACATGCCCATCCGCACTCTTGTAGACCTCTCGCGACTTGCGACTCGAGGAGAGCGATCTGACTTCTACATGTTGAACCCTCCTGTTCGCTATTGGAAGCTGACGTGGAGGGGTGGAAGCGATCGGAAAAAATGAAAAAGCTGCGATCTGATTCACGTGTTACTCTGCAGCATGGATGCTGACGTGGAGGGATCCTGGACTATTTTTCGAAGGGACCCGCTGGGTTCCATGCTAGCACACGAGAGGAAGGTGGGGGTAAATGAGAGCTCAAACAAAAAACAAACAAAGTCGGGGAAAAACTCAACTGAGCCAGAAAACCGGACATCCCATGGCAGAAGAGACTTCTGTTTTTTTGGCATGTGGAATTTCGGGTAAACGACGGTTTGCGCATCTGCAACTATCATTTACCCACTGACCCACACCAGGCAAGGCATGTTGTAAACCTATAACTATATATATGTATGATTACATATGCATATACACATGTGCTATAAAGCATAAAAAACACAGTAGCGCTCCTCGACAAGCCTAAACTTCGAACTGTGATGTGGCAACAGCTAAGCCTAACTATGCAAGATGCAGCTCCATATGCAACCATCTAACCTTCCGATCGAATCGATAATCGTTCATGTGGCTTGCAAGGGGAATCCATCTGGGTTGCATCTGAGCGGCCACGTCCTGCAGGTTCTGGGACCGCTCCTGGCGGAAGCATATGTGGGCGTGTCTTTTTGAACCTCAGAATTATCTTAGAAATGGGTGATCGCCCTAAACTTCAAATTTCTAAGGGCAGTTTGAAGGTTCAGGTTTGCTTTCTAGGGGTGGTTTAAAAGGGCAGAACCCATAAATCAGGCCGCGGATGGACCTGGACCAAGGAAACTCGGACCAGAGAAGCCATAGCGAATGTCCCAACCTCATGTTTCTTGTTTGGAGGGTCAAAAGGAACAGTACCTTCAGAACCCTCAAACAAAACAACTGGCTTCCGAACGACACCTGCTCAATCTGTTGGTGGCTGGATCCATGGGGTTTAGATCCATTGGAAAATGCCATGCGCACACATGAATGCGTTTTAGTCTATGACACGTTTTCATAATTTTCCTTTTTCTGATGCGTTCACATTTTTTTTGCCAGGGCTGGGGTCTGCCCAGCACTCCTGAAGCTAAGTTCTCACACATGACACACGACAACAATGACATGGCTGATAGCCAACAAACAGATACACACACTCGCCAAGGCCATGCAAAAATCATGCCAAGGTCTGCGGCGTTCACTGTCAGGAGACATATGACATCGCTTTGCTCGAGTTGAACTGAGGACACAGCCGAACCGTGCTCACTACGCATGCACCTGCAAACACATACGCATACCCTGGAAGCGCCTCTTACATCACAGCAGCAAGCAGTCTCTAGCTTTACCTCATCCCCACTGAGAATATTTCTGAAAGTTTGGGAACGCAATCTGATCTGTTGAGATGTTTTTCTTTGCTCCCAAAACTTGCAGTCCTGAGATAATTGAGATTGTTGGGCGTTTCTGAGATGTTTTGAGATATCTTGAGATGTTTTGAGAACTTAGACTTTCCAGCCCGGCAAGAAATTGTGAATACTAAAGTGGAATTGACTGGCATTCCCAAGCCTGAGGCTTCTTGAGATGTTTCGAAACTTTTCGGGATTGTTTGAGCTCGTTTGGGGTGCCCGATTTGCCCAAGCCGCCGAAACGAAACCCTGGGATTTGGCTGGGATTTCCTCGGTGGCTCCGATTCGGCGCGAAATGGCGCGAAGGCGAAGGCCGGCCTTCTCCGCCAGCTGCCAGAGGATCTGCACGGCACGGCGCTGGTCCTGGAAGCTCATGTCCAGCTCCGCCTGATGTGCAACCAAAGCCGACTTGAGTAGGGGTTGTACATATATATATATATATACAGGGAATATCTAGGCCCCCTACACCCAAAACCCACCTTTTTGAAGCGTCCAATAAAGTATGATGTTGATCCTTGACTAAAAATTGGGGAGTAGGGGGTATACGTGTATATGTCTCTCTCTCTCTCTCTCCCTCTCTCTATGTATATATATATATATACGTATATCAGCTTTCCCCTAATTGATGGTTTGGAGCCCGGTGGTGTAGTTAGGCGTGGTCTCCATTTACCCTTCAAAGGAAGCAGTGGTTCAAATCCTCAAACCACCGATTTAAACCAGCAGCTAAGGTACGCAATTCCGATGGGGTTGTGAAGGGTTGTGAGTGCGGCAAGCCTACCGACTTTGGTCGTGGTAGGGGTCCAGGTGTAAAAAACTAGTAATCGTGTTGCCTCTACTCCTTGTTTCTGGAAAACAACCAACTGACAAAGATACCCTCAACCCCCAAAACCGTTCTCTCTTTTTGCTTGCATGGTTCAATGAAACTTGGATTTCAAGAGCTTGGCTGGTTGGCTTGGTCCAACTCTTCGAGTTGGTGGGAACCCCTTTCACGAGTCGCCTATGCCGCGAAGATTGCCTGTTGCACTGTCTGACCTGTAAGTGGCAACCATGTTCTGTTGGTGGGTTGGATTTGTCTTTTTGCCGATGAACAGCAACAATCACAAACCAAAGAGCAGCCATTGCCTCACCGAAGTGACCCTTTCTTCATGGGAAATGGGAGCGGGGGTCCTCTGCGAAAATGTCCCTTTATGTTGGCTCTGCCTCAAAATCGGCCGACCGCCCTGGTGGCTGGGGTTGAGGGGGAATTGGGGGAGGATTTCATGGGGCAGGGCACCTCCAGCAACCTTTTTTCTTTTGACCTCCCATGGTTTTATAACCAAGGTACTAACCACCTACCTGAGGTAGCCTAGCCCCTTCAAGTAGCGCACTGCGCAATGCTTCCCTGGGCACTGGCCCGCTGTGCTTTGGGCATGAGACCGATTTTCGGAAACCGGGCCAAAGGGCAACATTACATGTTTGCCCAAGAGAACATGGAACAACTGAGTGGCCACCCCATGTCCTCCCCAAATCCACAATAGTCTACAAACGATGTTGTCAGTCGCCTGTAGGGGAAAACATGTAATTGTAGTCAACCCGAGCGAGACTTAAAACAAAAAAACAGACAAACCTCAGTGAACAAAAAATCAGACAAAGCTCACCGAGAAAAAAAACACACACACGCTGTCATCTGCCTTTATTCGTTGGCATGGAGAAGCTGGCTCTGGCTCCTATGAGGTCAAGGACTCCAAAATTGACAACAATAATAGGATGCAGCAAACACGCCACCTCCGCGTGTGCTGTCTCAGCAACTGAGCGTCGGCAACCTTACACGCACATGACACCTGGGCAAATGACCCAAGGTGTGCGCAATAGCCGCACTGCATTTGTAGATTGAACGCAAAACGATGGGACACTTCCCACGGGTGTACTCCAGGAAGAAAGGGTAGGGCTCTTTCGCGTGCTTTTACACTAAGTACCTCTGATATATACCAATTCTGGCACCGTTACCTCTTCATATTGTAATAATTGAATAACCTACATTCAACAAAGGCTGATGCCCTCCAGGAACTAGATTCATGTGTTTGTCTCAAAAACGGGGACGCCCTCTTAACTTGCCTTCGGTGTCCCTTTCCAGCAAAAGGATACCAAAGCCAACAAACAGCACACCCATATGTGCAATGGTCAAAGCCGTGGTCAAGCAACTTGTGGGCTCATCCTACAAGAAGCCTTGTGGTCAAAGCTCCAAGCCTATGACCATCCGTACCAAAGCAGGCCGTTTTACCATTGGACCTATGGCATCACGCCGAAATTAGCCCTTAGCGCCGGACCGTGTAGTGCTCCAACTGGATGAAAGGGAAGCACGCGAGGCATCCCAGGCCTTGCAAGTCAAAACCCAAAGTGCCTTTCGTGTCGCCAAAAACCATATATATATATATATATGTATAGAGATAGATAGATAGATGGATAGATAGATTAGATTAGATTAGATTAAATTAGACTAGACTAGATTAGATTAGATTAGATTATATTAGATAGATAGATAGGTAGATAGATACATATAGAACACAGTCTGGTTTCTGCTTTAATAAAACAAGAAAAAGAACATGGTAGCTTCCAAAAGTAACCTCATGAAAGGTCTACCCACAAACTTAGGGTAATGTCAACCTCGGAGAAATCCGAAGTACTCAGGGGTGGTTCCCTTTGGGGAAATGGAATCTATTTTGGGGACCCGGTTCCTCTGTGGGGTCCTCCGGATTCAAAAGGACCTGCCATCCATTGGCTCAGTCCTTCGGTCCAGGGGCAACCAACGCGAATCCGAAATCCAGGGGCCATAGATGGAGGCAGTTGTTCCATTTCGACCCGCATGTTCGAGGCCTCAAACACAGCAAAAAAGCGGAGCAACACTGTACTTTGACACTGATGTTTTGCCCACGCGCCGGTCCAGAAGGGGGACAGCAAAGTATGAGTGGCTTGTGTTTCCCTCAGCTTCCCCCTTAGTGGCTTGCTTAGGTGTTGGGTGCCTTCCCCATTTGGCTAAGGAGGGGGTTCAAATCCCCAAACCACCCATCCAAACCACCCAAGGGCTCTCGATTCCGCAGAACAAATCGAGGGGCTCTTCTGGAGCAGCTTCAGCTGCTGGTCTTCCAGCGCGCAACGGAAGATCTTCTGGTTCTGCATGTCCACCACCCGGAAGAAGAAGATCACCTCACCAACCGACTTGGCTAGGGGTCAAAACCCAAATCGTACCCCCAGTGAACATCCAAATCCCCACTATCGACTAAAATGGGTGGTGCACCTACACCAAAATGGTACTATTGGTGTTGACCCACGGCCGCTTGACCAACAGGACCACACCGTATGGGCGGACCAAAACGGTTTCTTAGCGTTGCTGGCCTGGGTAAACCTCACGCGCTAGGCAGATCAGCAACCGATTCCAACCACTGGAAGGTGTGGGTGTGTGCTTTTCTTCTTTCTTTTGGGGCGGGGGGGTTGGGTTGGGGATAACTGGAACATGGGGTGCGGTCTTGATTCCACAAGCTATAATAATGACTTAGTGACCCCTGAATTGCGGGTACTCCAGTCAACTGCCGCCTCAACGGCTAAACAATTTCGGCGGATTTCTGGTGGCTAAAACTGGCTACAAACCCAAAGGCCAAGCTCCGTTGAGATACATCCTTCATTCTTGAGAACAAGATGCCTTAATATCCACCTGCAAGTCACTGGCCAAGGCCCAATAACCGACACTGAGTCCAGAATGATGAATGAAAGTAAGCACGTCTTGTGGTCCTTCACTAGCTCCCAGGCAGAAGTCTTATCTCAGAGTGGTACACTGAAAACAGGTACAACAGGTCCACCATCCTCGTCTAACCATGGCCTTAGCATGTCCCTAGCAACCTTCAACTCTTCGCCATGCCAGGGCGCGGCGCAGCGTGCACGAAAGCCCTCCTGCGTGGCGTTTCTCACATACTAGAGTGCACATGTCCCCGGGTTGGTTTCAGCGTCACCTTTTGGACTAGTTTTAAGTGAGCATGATTTGTCGGGAGGGTGATATTCAAAAAGAAAATCTAAGGAACTGCGTATGGCTCCAAGCCCACGATGGCAAACGCGTTCCAGGGGTACCACCAATCAATCAGGTAGACCTGCTTCAAACATGGCCAGGTTGAACACTTTCGGATGGCGTTTCAGGGTTGCTCTCAATTGACACTGCAAAACAGGAAGCGAGGCCATTTACCAAGACACACTTGACAAATTTGGAAATGAAACAAAGGCTTCAGTACCCGGAAACCCATAAGAACACCTTCGGTAGAAAATTGGCCGAAAAAGAAAACCACATAGGACCCGTTCACCAAATCTCTACCCTAGCGGTTTTGTGTCAGCAATGATTTCCATCTGAGGCGTGGGGCAATCCTGTGTTGACAGCGTCGCCCTAAGACTTCCCTGGCACCTGGAAAATGAAAAAGGCTTCGCCCATGCCAGCTTTGGGATGTAAACATCTGATGCCATCGGGACGTAAATGCGATCGCGGGTCTTTTCAGAGGATGCTTTGGGGAATCAGAAACGGACACCAGATCGGTTCCGGAACCAAACCCATCCATGAAGTTATACTTATATTTGACACGACATGCTGGACATCAACATTCGGTGAGGATGCATGTCCAAAAATCAACAGTTGCGTGCTGGTATGGCTTTTGTGTCAGAAAACTTTGAGATGGCTCTGATTTTTGGAACTTTGCCACATGGGCGTGTTTCCTTTGTTCAGGGTTCCCTTTTTGTGGTTGTGTTGAAGGGGCACCAAAAAAAAACACCTCTTATTTTGGGGGGCTCCGCTACTTTGAGACAATCATAGGCGACCTTTTCAATACTAAACATGGCCCCGGAAAATGCGGAATCAATCCAATCTAAACAGTGGAATCCGCGGAACCCATCTATTTTAACCAAACTAAGCGATCAAAACGAGGGCATCCTTTTGTTGGTTGTTTAGAAGGAAAGCCACAGAGAAACCACCATTTTGGCAGCTCCCCTGCCCTAAAAAAAACACACACCGGCTTGGACCCGCTCGCTGTTCCCACCGCAAAACATCTTCTCTCACCCGTCCTCGAAGAGGCCCAAGATCAGCCGAAGCTGAGCTGCCTGCAAGTCGGTTTGAGCTGGCTTCCGTTTACAGGAAAGCAGAACTGAACGGAAAAGTAGGTTGGCTTTCTTTGTGCCATCTGTACAACCAGCACAACTTACCAAAATGGATCCCAGTAAATCTGAACATGTTTGTTGTTGCGGATGTCTTTTTGACTCAAGGGTTCCTGGCATGCCCCAGCCCATGCAGCCCGCACTAATGACCTATGGGAAAGCTTCTAGGATTCGGACCCCCGAGAATGTGTTTCGGTTTCCTTTTGGCTTTCGTTTCAAACCAAAAGGGGTACCAACGCCAAACAGACAGACCCATTTTAGACAGATTTATCGAGCTGTTCCGGTCAATCGAGCTCGACCCTGCTACCTTCCACCAGTTGCGCAAGATAACACCGAGTAGATGTGACCAATGGCATTGCCTGGATTTCTGTGCGCCTTGCGTTATCAACATATGGAACCGAGCGTGACTGCGCTTTCACCTGACCATGCTTTCAATTTTTGAGAACTAAACACATAGAACAACACGGTTGGTTTCTCAAAAACAATGCCAAAAGGCACACCTATTCAGAAACCCTGTAACGACTTTTAGCGGGAGCCGGACTGACACTAGTAAGGGACGTTTACTTGCTCTGGGCTTCCCTTATGCTTCCTTTCAGCTTGAAAAATATTGGTGTATCATATAACAGACCCTAAGTAGACCTTGAATCACACTAACCTAGGGACGCCTATAGGTTTGCCTCAAAACAGGATAATCGGACCTATGGGTGGTTTTCCCCAAAAACCCACCCCAAAACGAGCACGCAGCCGCAAAAGGAAAGGACAGACCCCTGTGCCCATGTCCACAACCCCTCCCCCCCAAAAAAAAGTGTGACGCCTGGAGAAAGAGGTGGCAAGCCACCGCCCGCAGCGCCCGCAAGCGCAGCTCCGGTCCCATTCGGCCCCTGGATTCGGATGGATTCGGAAGGGTGGGGAAGCCGCTCAGCCAAAGAGCTTGCGGGTCTTTGCGGCTTGCCAAGTGCGCTTAGGCCGCGGCGCTTGGGACAAGGGAGGGGGCGGGGGGGTTGAAACCAAGTCCAAAATCGGACTCAAAGGAGAAGGAACATCAACCAACATGAGTGTGTCTCAAGGATGGCAGGTGCTGGGATCCTTTTGGTTTCTTCTTCAAACCGGCGTCCACAATTTTGAGCAACACCCACATGAAGGTGCAAACATTGTTGTATCTTGTCGTGCTATTGGTTCTTTTCATCGGCCAAAGGAGCAACCCTGCTATGGGCAAAACTGATGCCAGGCACCACTTAGGATAAATGCACCGCTATTAATGCTGATAAACAACCTACTCCATTCACTCAAAGCAACAACTACCTAGATAGCCAAGTTGCTGGTCTTTTTCAGTCACTGTTGCTGGGTTTTTGGGTTGTAGCGCATGGAAGAAAAAACAGCAAATGGCGATCCAGGTACCCCAAATCAGTGTGAGCTTTTGGCCTGAGCATTTTCCCCGCTTCCTAAAGTCTCAAAGCATCCCATGCCGTTCAGAGCTTGCCCGTTTTTCCACAAAAAGTAGGTGCGCCGGAAATTCCCAAGCTTCCATAACGCACCGCCCGGTTCATTCGGCTCATGACAAAGGTTAATTAGGCAACTCGTTTGCATGGATTTCAACCAACGCTGCTTAAACATCAGGTTGGCTTCCCTTTGAAAGGGGCCAGGGTCTGAATGTTGAAACATGCCCAGCCCCACGTTTACACTCTGGGAAAACGAAGAACTCTGAAATGGGGCGGACCCACAAAAACACCTTCGGCAATACGCATGCCAGAGTCGCCAGGCGTCGAAGGGTTTCTTCGTGGAGTACATGTCACACCGGAAGTCGCATGCTGATTTTTGGGTGCCTCGAAGCCCCCAAGCCAGGTGGGGTGAGCCGGTGCTTCTAGTTAGCTATATGTTTACCTCAGCGTTTTACATGGTGGTTTCCCTTCACCAACTATTGCGGCTTGCCTGGAAGCACTGGCAGAGCCTGAATCCCCATCTGATCCCAAGTCGCGGTGCGAAATCTTCGCATTGCAAGTGCTACATTGGTCCACCCAAAAGCCATTGCAAGGAATCGGAATCAGAACGGACCTATTTCGCCTAACTCTCCGCCCGCGCCAACAAACAGGCTCAAACGCTCAATGAACCCCAAACAGCCCCATAGAATGCCGGGAAGAAACGTAATCCCGGGATAAAGGAACAACCAGACACCCAAAGAACGGCCCAACCAAATGACAACAGCGAAAAACCCCGCCCCACCGCGCCCCCTTTTAAAGCCCCCGCCTGGCGAGCGCCTTCAGGAACTTCTGGAAGTCCTCTGGCTCCTCAGAGAGAACCCATCGCGAGGCGTTGGGTCTGAGGCATTCGGTGGGTCCCATGGGCCGACTCGCTCCACGTAGCTAAGTACCCCTTCGATCCATGGTCCTTCTAGTTGAGTGGTTCCCATGGTTAGACAGGGAAGTGGAATCACCCCCCTCAAAATGGGTTTTGACTTTCAGATCCCCCCTTAGTTTCCCTTGACCACCCCCAAGACTGTGACCTCAAAAAAGACAGCATGGCAAACTGGTGGGTTACCTGGTTACCCGCTTGACCCACGGAATCGATCGACCCCACACCATGTTCTACCGCTGTTGCCGTCCAACCAAAAACCACCAGATTGAGTCCGGTGACATTTGTGAACCATAGTGAACCTTCAGATGTACCCATTACTCCATACCCACGGTGTTTAAACCATGACTGATGTCAACCCCTGACGACAAAAGGTGTCTACCATGAAACACCAGGCGCTCCAACATATACCGCAAATACCCTGAACAAGTGGGTCTTTGGAGTCAAACTGGAGTAGGGGCCAGAAGGAAATCAAGTGATGCATGTTTTATGGGTTGTCCCTTTTCTTGGGTCGCCAGTTTTTTTGCGGACCATGATGGACCATGTCTGCCCAGTCAACACAGAAGAAGCAAGAACTGAGACAACATGCAATTTGGAAATGGAGCATTGTAACAGTTTAACAGTACCCCGAACAGGAGCTCTCTGAAAAGTTGGCGTCACACATGGCACACATTCCCCTGACCCTTGTTTGGCTCTAGAACCACGGCTACTACGGTGCTCAAATAGTGGAAATCCAAGTCTTGATACCGGCCAGCACATGCACAGAGTGGACAGCAAAACTGCCTTGTACCTCCCAACAAGTCCCCCAACAAAGCAGGGAAAGTCGGGAACCTCCTATGCACTACTCGGTGGAACGAACATCTTGACGCAAAACAATTTCTCATGCGAGCCCCGGTCGAAAGTCAACAGGTAACCATGCTGGGCATGGACCAACACAGAGTCCGCTGGTTGAAAGTTGAAATGCAAAGCTCCGCCATATATACCTGAACCTGGACCATAGACATGTGCATTGACAGGACCTCTTCTGTGCCCACGGTCAACCCAGCAGTCCATGAGCTCGCCAAGGCGCCAGCGCTGGGTCACTGGGGAGGGGCCGCTTGCTGCTGACGTAGTCAAAGGCAAAGACTTCGGACATCGGCAGAATCCACTCCCTCACGTCCTCCCAACGTGACTCCATTTACTCACAACTTTCCGAAGGTCATGGTCAAAGAACGGAGGACCAAACGAAAAAGGTAAGGACATTATATCTATTTTAGGGACCTCTTAAAAATCATAGCCAGGGTCTCGGGTCTCCAATCGCAAGGCGCGCGTTGCCTTTGCTTTGACGTCCTGCACCGGCAAACGTCGGCCAGCGTAGGTCATGTTTCGGAGGTGGCACCGGTTCCCCAGCGGGGAGGTGTCCGGGTAGTTGAGGTGCTGCTCCACCCTCCGGCCGCCGTTATAGCTTGCATAGAAAAATGTGGTATAGCCGTCCCAACTAAGGGACATGAGGTTCATAAACCCATGATGTGCACAGTGTTTCTTTTTCTAAGACTTATAATCTTTCACGGGAGACAGCGTTACCATACATCGCTGGAAAAGCCAGCCGCTTTGAACGAACACGCGCTAAGATCCCAAGCCAACTGGAACAAATAATTGCCAGCGCGCGATTTGACAGGGAGGAGAAGGAAAAACCGCAGGCCTTAAGGAAATTAGGGTGGTCAAAAAGAGAGCATCGGTTTGAAGGGGAACCAAAAGGAAAACCAACCTTTGGGAAGCGTTGCTCATTCGACATCAGGTGTAGCCCATTTCTCCCATCTTTCTGAGCCTAAGTTTTGAGGCCATGTCCGTCCCACCCCACGCTTTGGGGCACACCGTCCTGAGTCCCGTGCAACGTCTCACAGGGAAAACTGTTTGGCATCTTTTTTGGTGTCCTATTGAACCCAAATTTGGTACCGAGCCTCAACCAAAAGAACATATCCACTTAAATGTGCAGATTGCTTACTAAATAGTGTTTAACCAAGGATATCAGACCTGAATATGGACGAGGTAAGTCAAAACGACAGGAAACACCCGGTGGTTCGCAAACGATCATCAGCCGGTGGCTATTGCCAGCACTGCAAAAACAAACTGTTCGATTAGAGAGTTGCATCATCATCTCCGAAAAATTGTCCAGTCAGATCCAAAACACAGACCATCCTCTTGCCCACAAGAGAACTGTGCCGTCTACCAACTCACCAGGGGTCCCCCCAAAAAGCATGGTTTCCCTTTGTTCCCTTTAAATACCAACCGAAAGATTTACTTCCTATGTCAAGGGCTAGGGGGAAATCCTAAAACAGACGATTAAGGCTGCTTTTGGGTATTGGGGGGGGTTCCTGTTTTCTAAATCCTCTTTGGAGAGACCCTGCCAACCACGCGATGATTTAGATTCTTTCACAAAAACGAGTCCCTTTGTTTCCGTCCAAATCCTGGTATGTCACAAGTATCTCTTTTTACTCTAAATTAGCAAAAACAAAAACGACCACTTTCTTTCCCTCTCTTTCCCCATCATTTCCCCGTTTCATCCCCGTTTTCTCAGCCCAAAGCCTCTCCCCCCGTGGCCAAAAAAACCGCCCCCGCCCCCGCCCCCGGCGCCAGCGGCCGAAGCGGCCGAAGCCTGGTCTCCCAGCGGTTCAGCGCCAAGATCTGCTCCGCCAGCGCGAAGTCCGAGGCCTCGGAGAGCTCCAGGAAGTAGTGCCCCGTGGGGTTCTCCGCCGTGAAGCTCAGCCTCACATCCGCCAACGAAACGAACAACGAAAAGAAGACGGGGAAAGCCGAGGGGGAGTCGATGCAAAACACCACAAGGCCTCAAGATAAAACAAGATGGCCTATTGTGTGTATATATATATAAAGTATGTGGTTATGTTTGTATTAGATATTATTGATGGGTCTAGAACGGAGGTTGGACAAGAACCAACAGCAAATGTTCCCACAAAATGCAGATGTTCCCACCATGGAGTTTTGTTCCCGCCACCATAGGGGTTCAGATCCTTGTTCTTCGAGACCATTTGGGCAATGCCGAGAACCCTGTAAATGGGTGTGTCTTTAAAAAATGATTTGGACAAGAACCACTTTTGGCATCCTTTTGGATCAGTAGGGAGGTGCTGTTCTTCCTGACCGCAATTAGGTTAACACAACGAGAGGCGAAGCAGATAAAGCAAGTAAAGCAAAAACATATCCGATTACAACCTGGCACAACATGTGCAGATTGAGTTCCAACCTTGCCCCCAACTACCCAAAGGGGCGCGAAACTTAGTAAGTGGTCAGTAGTTCGTAGCCATGGCTACAACCCGCCAAAGCCACGGATGTAAGTCCCCTTTCTGCGGGTGGGTTACGAACAACGTATACCTGGCGCTGGGCCCATTGAAGCAACATTCTCAAAACGACCCTCGACATGGTGGCAGGTTTACAAGGAAACAACCCCACAAGTAATTTGAGAACCCTTCAGACTCGCCCAAAGCTCTCAAAACTCGAAAGGCCTTTCCGTAGCGGCAGATAGGCTAACAGAGCGCCAAGCTGCTGCCGTGAAACAAACAAAACACATGTGTGAGCTGGAATCGGTGACCTCGCGCAGATTTACACCCTGCTAGACTGGCCAAGCAGGTCTTGGCCGATGCTGAAGCCTGCAAGTGAGCAAACATCCCTACTGCCGCACTCCGATGGTTACACCGGGCTCCCTACACTTCCCAGACATCACCGTAAGGCAGATTAAGCTAAATAGGCCCAGGTAATGTTGTAAATCCATCAAACTGACATATAGGGAGCCGAGCTTTTCACAAACCTGACCTAAGCGACCCCTCAAGAAAGAGACCCTGTTCCTAGTGGTTATGTTGACCATTTGGTGGTCACAAGTTCTACGACAAGGAAAATACACTAATGAGCCATCCTTGCCACAAAATGAACATCAGGAATACGAGGAAGGGTGTTGTTTTCCATGCCACTGAAAGGCTGATTCATCTCAAGGGAGCAAACTGGGATGGGGTTGCTAGATCCTTTTGGGACCAAGGGGCGGAAAGCCTCGGTCGAAACACAGATTTCACCCACCAGGCAGTAACATGAAGCCTATTTGACTGAAGGCTGCTGGGAGCTGCGAAAAGCCATATTTGGTCATCATAGGATAAAGTATTAAGCATTCGATTGCGTGCTTAGGATCGAATCCTGACAGGGACAGGGGTATGTGCCACCTTGCTTATAACCCTTGCACGGAACTTACGCCATGGCGTTGGGTTGAAACTAGCCACACGATTGGTCAAACATCTTAAGTCCCTGAACAGGACCCCAACAGGGGCTCATCCTTTCCAAAATGCCTTAGCTTGCAAGCCTTCAAGCTAACCAACAAGGTGTTCTCTTGAAACAGACAACATCTTCTCAAATGCGGAGGGACAGCGGAGAAGTGAAGCGATTTGTGCCGCAACAATGAGCTCGGTTCGTTCCTCTGTTAACCGAACCTCAGATGGGGTGTGTCTGTTATTAGGGTACCGTGGAGTTTTCCTGTTGGTGTCCCTTTCAAACCTAACAAACAGGGAACCCTCAAAAAGAGAGACCCATTTATCTTTCCGAACCTTTCTCTTCAAACTTTGCTGGGTTGGATCTCAGATGTCATTGTCTGGATGAATTGGCCACAGCACGGGATGGCCAAAATTGGGAAGGCCAAACTTGAGTCACTTGGGATGGCAGAACCTGCGACGAAATTGGCCTTCCCAAATGACTCAAGTCCAACTTGGGAAGTGTGATGGGGGGTTTGGAGGCACCTGGCCCCGAGACGAGCAGCAGCTTCTTCACATTGTCCATGACCCGAAGGAAGGAGCAAACCGAGGGAGCGAGCCTCGGTTTGCACACAGAACCCCTCAAAAGAATCGGTTTCCCGGGTACGTCCGGTAAGTGCTGGGCAACATGGTAAGCCACACCAGTCATGGGTCCAAGTGATCCGCGGCTCATAGCCAGCTCACAACCAGAGTTCCCAATTACTTACTAATCGCCCAGACCCAAGTGAGAAAATGATGTCAATGATGTCCAGGCTGCAGGATGCGTGCATGGCCCACCCAAATTGGCTTAGCGCCACAAGCAACGGAACTCCACCAAACCAAACCTCCGCTTTGGGCTGCGCTTGCGCCTTCATTCGAAAGCCTCGCTACCCGCCTATTGCCAATTCCATCACATGGGGTTGGCAAAAGCATGTCACTGTTAAACAAAGGCCAACGAAACTCCCCCAATTGCTGGACTCGATCTCTGCTCCCAGGGTGACTCCCTATCTGACCATTTGAGCTGACTGCCCCGACAAGCTTAACCTTAGGCCTGTATCCAAACGCTCCCTTGAGACACCATCTCGCCTGATCGACCAAATTCAGGCTTTGACCAGACGGGGCTTCCTATGCATCGCAAGAGCTTCCGGGTTGAACAACACTGCAAACCGTTCATGATTCCACATCGTGACATAGCAGCCCCCCAGCAAGAAAGGGCTCTTTCAAAGGCCTGTTCAGGTCGTGGCTCACTGTATTGGACAGAAATGATCCGAGAGGCAAGACGGCGTGAAAGACTAGTAGCTGCTAACAGTAGTATGTCCGTCTCAACATGAAACGTATCGAGTCCTCAAACATACATCAAACAGGAGGCGTCCTACAACCATCTCAAACATATCCAACATGTCTACCTCATGTACTGTTGCCAAGATCCTTGGGTTGAAAGCGAGGAAACAAAGGCTGCCTTGGAAAGATTCGCAAGGGACTTTCTGAAAAGAAATACTGATTGAAGGGTTCGCAAACATTTATTTTGGGAGTAAAGGCCCATGCGCTCAAATGCTAGGGGTCAAAGCAAACTCCAGGTTTCCTCAGTTGAAGCTTGACATCGCTGATGATCCGCGTCCAGGGGGCTTTGGACGCCCTTGTGCTCAACCCAAACGCAAGTGAGAGCCAGGGACCATATTGACTTTTGCTAAACCGGAACAACACCATGTTTGTATAATCCAATATCAGTGTGGCAATAAGCAATAGGGGTGCCGGCGCTGCTGAGACGGGGGATAAACATTGATGTTGTTTGGGCTTAGTTCGCTTGTACACATGGAATGCCATCCTTACCTGACCTAATCTGAAAGCGGAATGAACGAGTGATGTATCATCAACGGTCTAAACCCCCCCCCCCCCCAAATCGCTGCTTGAGGCAGGCACATGGTGGCCAGGTATTGCTGAGCCCGCCCACGGATGCAATGGATCAAACGGCTCCTCAGCTGAACAGACTGGCGCGTCTGGCGGGTCTGCACGAATGAGGCAAAAAGGGCACTCCAAAAGTGGGCCTCGACAGCAACTTGTCCAAAACACCATAGTGAACATGGCCTGTCTCAAAGCAGAGGGTCTCAAGCGTCGGCCTCAAGACTGGCCTTGGAAAATGCATGTCCAACCATGAGGGGTAAAAGGGCTCTCCCACATATTGAGCAACCGGTTCGCCTTCGAGACCTGTCTTGACCTTCTTGGCAAGAAAAACGGACAAACACAAAATAGTGGGGGGTCCCAATCCCTGTTTAGACACACACTGGAGATGTTGCAGCCCACCATGCTGATTCCAAACATGACATGGCGGCCTTCAACAGCCCAGGGCGGAGCCATGCACCGGACATCCAGCTGGATTCGTGAAGCAAAATTGCCCAAACAAGTGCCAGAAACTAAGCGGTGCTTCAGATGAGAACACACTCGCCTCTCTTTTGGGTGCGAGTAGAAGGGCAGGTGGGCTTTAAACAACTCTGACCTCTTATCAGTCTCAGACAGCTGAAATTAGTGCCGTTGGAGGTGTGCCATGCTGTTGAATGGAGATGCCCGGCCACGTTCGATGTGAATCTGCTTCCACATTAGTCACTACCTGACCGGTTTGCAAAGCCAAAAAAAGAAAAGAGACAGACAAACAGACAGACAAACAGACAGACAAACAAACGAACAAACAAGCAAACAAACAAACAAACAAACAAACAAACGCAGCACAACTTGGCACGTACCGCAACAAAACACAACGAACCACAACGCATAACAACGAATAACAAACGCATAACAACGAATAACAATATAACAGGAAAACAATACACAACACAACACCGCACAACACACCGCACAGCAAGTCACACAACACATCGCAGAAAGAACGGCAACAACAACACAACAATACACTATAGTGCAGCACACACACACACACACCCACCCACCCACCCACCCACCCACCCACCCACCCACCCACCCACCCACCCACGCACGCACGCACGCACGCACGCACGCACGCACGCACGCACGCACGCACGCACGCACGCACGCACGCACGCACGCACGCACGCACGCACGCACGCACGCACGCACACGCACACACACACACACACACACACACACACACACACACACACACACACACACACACACACACACACACACACACACACACACACACACACACACACACACACACACCAGCAAACAGCAAATCACAAGAAAACACAAAACCTCACAGGACCACTTGTTTCCTACAAATGTAACACAAGCATGCACTACCGCAAGACTGCACCGTAGACCTCATAAGAAAACGTGCAGGCGGAGGGTCAGGATCTCCCGTAGCATGTTGGGCTGTGAGGCGCACATCTCTTTGAGCAACGCGGAGGAGACAATGAAGTCCTTGGCTAAGACCTCGCAGTGAACAAGGACTTCGCTGACCATAGGGCCCAGTTCGTGGCTAACCCTAGGGTTGAGATTCGTCCGAAGTGGGACATAGAGTAAATCCGTTTTTTGGGGGAGAAATCTCAACCACGGTTATCAACCACCTACTGAGGCGGTCATCCAAGTAGGGTACCTCAGGTCAGTGGCTGGTAATCCTGGCTACGTAACCTTTGGTTCATTTGTTCAGCTTTCTGTGGGTTCCCCAATTGAGTCACTGTCTTTCGGCACCAAAGGAAACGCAAGGGAGCAAAGCGTTGAGTCTACTTAGACGGCAAGGCCGGCCTTTTCCGAGGCGTTTTGGTTTCCTGGTAGTTTTGGGCGTGTTGGACGTTCTAAATGGTTTCTAGGAGTTTTCGGCGACCCCCGAACCCAAAAACGTCTTTTCTGATTTGCAGGCGTTTGCAGGGTTTTGCGGGCGTTTGCGGGCTTTGTGCGGGCGTTTTGCGGGTCATTCCGGGCGGGGCAAACGTAAAAAGGGACCAATTCTGCAATCTCACGAACATATAGCAGTTTTAGTAGTTTTACACGACTTTACGGAACAAAAAAAACAACGATATTCAGGAAAAGCAAGTTAAAAACAAGAACTACCGGGAAATTCATCGAGAATGAATCTCCAGGCTGCACAAATTCTGGGGACAAATCCCGTGCCCCAATGAAGCTGTGGGTACTTGGGCGTTGAGCTGACTATGCCGACTTAGAAAGTAGATTGTAACTTATAACAGTGGTTTTAACTGGAGCAACTGGGGCAAACCCTCAGAAACAACCATGGCCATGACTTGCTTGCTAAGTTGGTTGAACACCCAACAGCGCGAAGCACACAATCAAGCCTTCCCTTGGCTGGAGGAAAGTAAACAGAAAGGTTACGGTTCGGACAGGCACGTGCCTGGGCCATCAGTTTTTTGCTTTGTGGGCTGAACCGCTGTTGGGTTGCCTAAGGGGGAGGCAACAAATTGTCTGAAGCATGGTTGGTGAACTGGCAGATTTGCAGGCAGCACAATGCGTCCAAGGTTTAGGACATGAAGTCGGAATGAGTCAACATGCGGACCCCCCGAAAAAGAAAAACAAACACATGTCGCAGGAGGACTTGGATCAAGTGTGACAATAGTTTCATCCCAACGAACGAGGGGTCTTGTCACCATATCGCATACATGGTGTGTGTTTCCTGATGAGGGTACCCTTTTTCCCCAACAGCTGGAAGCATTGGTGTCAGCTGAAGCCTTCCCTAGGTTCAGCCCTATCGAATTGGCCTCCAGGAGGATGAGCTTCGTCTCAGGGTCCTCCTCTGCCAAATGCCACTGCCGCAAGAGCTGCGCCATCTGGTAGCAGCTGGGGCTCACCCGCCTCTCGCACCAAGTCCTCGGACGCTGGTGAGCGTTCAACTTCCTTTTTGCTTGCGAGAGGGGTCCCGTGGTTGCGGCTGGGTGCGAAAAGTGGGCATGGAGGCTTAAGTGGCGTGATTTTGGATTTTGGGACGATTCGCAGAGAGCCAGGGCAAAATCACACACCCGTGGTCAAGAATATGCAATTCCCCTAACCCCTAATGACTCAATGGGCGAAACAACAAGTGCAACCAACCACATCAATGAAAGTGGAGTGTTCAGGACAGTGGTTGAGTGAAGATGGGACAAACGGTTGTAGAGGTTGAAAAGGAATGCCTCGAAGAGATACCTCACCCGAACAGGAAGAGGGCACACCGCGTCATCCAGCCGGGAAGGGCCCAACCCACCCGCTATTTTTTCGGCGTCGCTTGTTTTCCTGTCGCGCGGTGGCCTTGCAAACCTCCCTGCTTGCACCATATGGGGCATGGTTGAAAACTAGCTCCTCCAGTAGAGAGGTTAGAATAAGGGTACCCTTTTTCCTGTAGTCTATTTTAGCAGGGGAACTCTCCCAACCAAAAAAGGGTGAGAAAGGGCACTACTGGATCTAGAAAAAACACACACACACAGACACACACGCACAAACAAGAAGAAGAGCGGATCAAGCGAGGCTCCTGTCCAGCACTCGCTGAAAGGACCACGGCTCCGACACCTCCGGCTGCGGCTCGCAGAAGCTCAGCGACAGGTGGCCACTCTGCGGCACCTGCGACGGCCGCGGCCGCGAGCGTGGCCGGGCGCTTGGGAACGCCATGGCTCACTCCTCCAAAAAGCTTCACCTTTTGGGAACCTGGACAAATGTGCCAAGATGCCAGAAGGTGAAAAGGTCGGCTTGGGGCAACTGAGATGGGCTTGCCCGGGCCACGGAAAGCTGTCCGAAGAACAAATGGGTGGCACTATCAAAGAACAAAGTGCCACCGACCAACGAGGGAGCAAGGGGGTATCCCTTTTGGGATGGCTTGAAAGAACAAAACCAAAACAACTTTTTTAGCGTCTCCTAGTACAAATCCCACCCGCATCTATGTACTATATATATATATATGTGCATACTAAGAGTTGCTCCCTAACTCTGGTCATGAACTGGCTTGCAAATGGTTGAATCAAGTATTACCCGATGCCTCAATGCACATGCGCCATTCTTGTTTCAACATAGCATCACCCGGGTGAAATAGCACTTTGAGCGCTTTTAAAGGATAAATGTGGGCTAATATTCCATACATAGAAGATTTGGGATCATTCAGGGGTTTCCTCGAAAACGCTGGTTCAAACGCCGGGTCTGCCCTGGCCTGATAGATGCCGTCTGCCTTCTCCGCGCAGAAGCTGTGGGACACGTCATGGAAGGCCGCAGATGGCGGCTGGCCTGACGGTTTCACCAAAACCCGTCAGGCCAGGTGGGACCTTTTGGTTGACATCCAAATTCGGCGGGGATTTATGCGCAACCATTTGGAAGGACTATTGAACATCTCACGGCTCGGATGTCTTCTAAATTTCTATATGTTCCCCAACAAGGTCTGGCTGGTACCAGCCCGATGGATATTGCAGAGCGACCCAAGGCCCGGGGGGGGGGGGGGTTGGGGGCTTCCTGACAAATGTCCTGGCGATGAATCTGCAGAGTCGGAAAACTTGTTGCTTGGCTCCCCACCTCACCCCACGGAGTAGAACCTGCTCAACTTGGCAAACGTTGTCCCCAATGAAAGCTATGGGCTCGACAGGCCCAAATAAGCTCCGATGGGTTCTTTGAGTTCCGCGGGCTTCCATGGAGCGGAAAAATCCGGAGGGTTCCGAAAGGGTTCCAAACAGTTCAGGGGGTTCAGAGTGCTCCGGAGCTACCGTGGGCCAGGGTTTTGCAGGGTTCTGGTGGTAGTTGGGTATCACCTGGGCGTAGTTGGTGGGCGTGTGAGTCATTTCAGTGGTTCATGCAACATGAAGGGAACCCTATGCATGTGCCTTTGTGCCGACCCATGGACTCATGCGCCTGCGTCTTCACACTTCTTGTGAAGCATCCGCAGCAGGCTGCGATCGTAGGGCCGCCCCAAGTCTAAGTGATACCGTCCGCCTCAGAAATCAGCGGGGAGGCAAGGAACATTGGTGAGCATACAGTTGCTGTCCTGCTTAAAATCCACCCAACTGGGCTTGGTCTATGCGTGAATGTGTATATATGTATACATATATATATATACATATATATATATATACATATATAATACTATTTTAAGCCCCACAAATCTACCTTGTGCTTGCTCCATTCCTTCCACACTGTTCCATTCCTTTCTGTACGCAATATGCCAAACTCCCCGGTGTCGTGCAGTTGTAATCGAGTTGCAAGCTGTTGTCCAACATAATCGAATGCTGCTCGTTCATAAGGCAATCTTATATGCGATGCGTGAGTGAACTGCACCCACTGCTTTACACACCGCAAACCCCAGCTTGGCAACTATGGCACATCCTGCCCAGGGACGTTTGAGGCCTCAAGGAGGGATTTGCATGACCCTCATAGCAGTGCACGTGATGAGTCATGCTGGTCTTAACCATGCACTTATGAACGGAGGTGCTAACCAGGCATCAGAACTACGGTCACATCTTGGTATCTTCACTTCTGAAGTTCAAAGGTCGAGCCTTTTTGATTACTGTCCTTCTGGCTTGAAGGGTGGCATAATGTTCGGCCCTCCGCATGTTTGCGTGATTTGTTCTTGCCTTTTTCCCGGTGGCTCTCTGGTAAGTTATCCGGACAAACCTTCGCAGCACAGCGTCGGGGTCCTGTCCCTCAAAGACCCTAATTACTACAAATGCCAAGAATGAGTCCAATGGTTGGTGGAGGGTTCTCTGGTCATTTCGAGGACAGCGATGAATAGTGGCGCGGGGTATGCCTGGTCTGAACCGATGCGATTCAACCTGCGCGGGCAGTGAGTTGACCCATCCAACTGGTGTCTTCCTGAATCCTCTGCGGATGAATTCCCAAACCCGGGTTGATGTCCGAGAGCCAAAGATCTTGGGGAGTACCTGGCCGGCCCACCATGGAGCTCGGGGCTGTGACACTGTGAGGCGCCCAAATGAGCCTGGCAAATTTCCCAATTCCAAGGTAGCCTCCGCACTCGCGCCCATCCAATGGACTTTACAGCTTTAACCCGAGGAATCCTCAACCGAGCTCCGGGCCCTCGACCCAAGCTCTGGGGAAAACTTGCGAGAAAGGTGTATGGGAGGGATGAGTTTTCGTGGACCCACCATGTTCCACATAGGAAGGTCATAGGATTGAGCCCACCCTCTGTGCTTCAAAGAAGGGGCTGCAGGTACCCCTCGTTGCCGTGGCGCCCGGGTTCACGAAGTTGAAGATGTCCCCGTCCGGGGATCCGCTGTGGCACCCGCTGAGCTTCAGGAAGTGGATGCCAGCCTCATGGCGACGGGTTGCTGAAACAAACTGCATGCCGTGTGTTTGTGTATACGGTGGTCCTTTGGGGCCATTGCACTTTCTAAGGTCTTCGGATAGTGCTGCCTTGAGATTCAAAGCACCATGGAAACAAAGGGGGTTCATCTAACCACCCTAGTTCACCTATGTGATTGTCATCATCTAAATTGGGTCCCATGCGGCCATTCCTGTAATGGGGGCTTTGGGAACACTACGGGTTTTGTTTTCAGCGCGGCCCCTCGGCCGCTTCGACCCGAGGCCTTGCCGCAGAGCAGGCGCAGCACGGAGCGGAGCCCCGCCGGGCCCAAGGGGTTGTCGTTCAGCGTCAAGGCCCTAAGCTCCGTGTGTTCCTGCCGGGCGAAGGGGAGGACACGTTCAGCCCAAAAGGCGAATTTTTTCAGGGAGGGCGTTGAAGTGTGAAACGGATGGAAATGGCGGGTGGGCACACGGCAAAAGGTGCTCGCGGTTGACAAGAAACCAACAGGTCTGAGTGGAAGCAAATGGAAGTAAAGAGTGCCCAACCGCAGCGCTGACTCCAAGGATCGATGAGGAAAGCAACAGGAAAACCTTGGGACGTCCTTCGCATGACAAAGAAATCAGCGCAAAATTGACGGCTGTGTTGAATAAACACTGGCAAACACCAAAATTCCAGAAGATTATTTGGCAAACCGTCTGCACGACATTTGGCAAGCACGACATCTTAACTTGGAAAGGTCAAAAGTTCACCCCTTTGGAGCAACAGCTCCATGTAGGATGTGTACATGTGGAACATGAAACAGGTCTGCGTGAGACCTCCCTGCTTCATGGTCATGAACTAAGCAAACGAAAAGAAGCTAGGCATGAACTTTAATTGGGACCCTCTGGATTCCCCCCCAACCACTTTTGAGGGTGTCCGACTCTTAAAACTTCTAGCCAGCTGCGACTGAATCAACTCCTGCTTTGTTCATGTTTAGGGCGATCCCTTCAGGGACAGCCTTGCCCCTTCTTGAATAGGCAAGAATGGCCCTGGATTCGAAAAATGCATAAAGAATCATATACTGGTGTATATATATATATATATGTGTCACTTCATGTCTTGCGAAGTATTCTGTCTACCCACTTTTGGCTATGGGTCAAAACTATAAACCCTATTTGGGCTATTACAAGGATTTGTTCGGAAACTGCCAGCGGGGCCGGCCCCTTGTAGCGGGTCCCAATTCCAGGTTTCGATCGTCTCCAACACCCAGCAAAAAGGCGGCGGCCGGAGGGGGACTCTGGGTTGGGACCCCCAAAGCTAACCAATTCAACCCCCCACTCCAAATATCCACCACAGGTTTTAGGGTATGATGACAACCTCTGACTACAAACGGAGCGATAATCATGTTGTGAAACACGGGTTTTCCGAAACATACTAACATTTGGAGTAGGGGTCATCGACCCGAACCGTCTAAAGGCTCGGTCCAGCGCGTCTTCAAGGATCAACGCGGCGCGGTGGTCCATGTGGTTCAGCGACAGGTCGAGCTCCTCCCGGTTGGTTTCCATGAGGAAAAAAAAACAAAACACGCACGCTTTATTTTGGCACTCCCTTTCAACTGTTTTGGAGCTTCCCAAAGACTTCGGAGGACAAAGCGGGTGCCCGCTCAATATATTTTGTTGGAGTTGGTGCCCTTTCTGGGAGTAGGTTTCCTTTTTTGAGAAGGATAAAGCGGGGTTCCCTCCCAAAAAACGGCGAATCAACGGGTCGAACCACCCGCTCTCGTCCTTCAGCGTGCTGTTCTTCGCCAAGAGCTCCTTGGGAGGGATGGATGTGAAGCCTCTAAAGAGTACTGGGACCATCGAACTACCCGGGAAAAAGGGGGAACTGGACAACCATAATGTCAGGGCAACGGAATTTAAGGGTGATTTGAAAAATCAGGTGTGGTGTGATACTTTACCTAATCGAAATGGATGGCTTTGAATCGCAAAAAGAGTGGTTTGGCAGCGGTTGGTTGAACAAGCCTGGGGTAGCCTCTGTGTGATGGGTGATCGCCAGAGCCCCCTCCCCAGTTCATGACTCCGTCAGCAATAGTTTCTCAGCTGGTATGTCAGTAAAACAACTAAATGTTCCTTGCAACCCACCACAATGAATAAGGCCAAAAAGCAACGCACTAAAACAAATGGAGTGCAGCAAGGCTTTGCCTTTCTTTAACTCAAACCGTCCAAATTAGATAAGGCTTAACAAAGGCAACACTAAGGTCGAGCCGATCCTCGTGTCATTTTCCCAGAGAGCGCACGCTTACCCGAAGACATCTTTGCGATCTGTTACAGGAATGAAGGAGAGACATGAGCTTGTTGCGTTCCGCCCGGAATTTAGAACAGCAAATAAGATATCCCAAAACCATGACCCGGTGCTCTCACGATTCAATGCATATAACTGTGCAATAATGCAATTCATGCCTGCATGCAAGATCATGAACGCTGGGAAACCAACAAATCTCGAAGCCGTGCGAACGAAGTCATTGCACAAAGAAGGAAATCATGTCCATGTTGTTTACTTTGTATCTTGCTTGTTCAGAATCAGAAAGCCAAGCCGAAGTGCTTCCGGGTTGCACACACCAAGGTTCCTTCGAATGTGCAATGGGCATTTTCAAATCTTTGCGGCTTGAGAGGTGTTCGACCCCAAGCTGGGCACTTGAACGACCCGCAAACAGTGGTTCAGGGGAAGACCGGACATCCTCACAGACGCTCCATGTGTTTTGGGGGCCCCTGAAGGCCCGGCTCGACAAGCAGATGAATATGGAACCGAACAAAGGGGCCCCCAAACAACAACGTCCTTTGCCATCCTTGCCGAGTGCTTTCGCTTTTTGCTTCGAAGGGTTGTTTGTCCTTGGCCAACTTTACATTCCTTTCGCCTCGACTAATTATGCAAGTTCAACATTTCAAGGGTGTCTTCTGGGTCAAGAAAAACCTAACCCAGTCATTCCATTTTCCTGTATAGCAGGTAACCAAGAGCTTTCCCACCCTTCAACAACCAATCGAACTAATCGCTGGGATCCACTGGGTACCGACCTCCTCAAAGTCTATACAACCGATACAACCCCCCGGCGGTGTTCGCCAGAGGTCACAAGCGGACCAGGGTGCTCCACTGGGTACCGTGTCGGGTTTTTTCCTTGCGGGTAAGGCCGAGGCACCAGGAAGCCCTCCATGGGCAGCTCCGCGTCACGCCGGACCCTGGAGACTTGATGGACAAACCCAAGGCCTGGATGGTTTCTTTCATTCGCATTAAGCAGAGGTTGGGAAAATACAACCACCTGGACCCTCATACAACCACCTGGACCTCGAACTACCCGTAAAAACGGAAATTCACCCTGGGGCTGTATGTTACCCATTTTTGAGGCAACTTGGAGGGTTCAGGACGACTATGGACCGATGGATGTTCATATCAAATGAATTGGGTCCACCATAGGGCTGAACCCCAGGGCTCGAGCTTCGCCTCCAAAAAGCTGCTGGATGTATTGGTCTTGCAAGTTACCCAGTGGATCCAAGTTGCCGCTGGTCACCAGCAACTTTGGTTTTACAAGGCTGGTCCCCGTGGTTACCTACCAGTACTGCGCAGGGAGATGGAATCACTGGGAGGGAGCTGCATTGCAAATTTCAGAGTACCTCAACCTGGTGGTTTGGTTTGCTGGTTAAGTGGGGCTGCCTGTTGGATAAACGCGCTAGTCTACCGCAAGCTCGAACAGCACCACACTTTTAGAACCAGGTTGCAACCTCCAAACGACCACCGCCGACCAATTTCCGACCACCTCCGACCACCTTCCGACCACCTCCCGACCACCTCCCGACCACCTCCGACCATCTCTCGACCACCTCTCCCGACCACCTTCCGACCACCTCCGACCAACTTCCGACCACCTTCCAACCATCTCCGACCTGCCTTCCAACCACCCACGGCCACACTGACGGGAACAGGCCCAAAACATGCAAATTTCGCCGTTTGGGGCTACATTGAGGGAAAAGCGGGATTGACCTAATACGCTTTTGTGGAAATCCAACAGGGCTGCCAGAGAACTGGGGGTTCAAGTCCCCAAGCCCGACTTTAGTTCACAGCAAAAACATCTATTCAACGCACAGAATGCAGGAATCCGCAAGGGATGTTCCTTGGCTGCTCTGCCTTTACATTTCGGTTGTTGGCGGGTTCCCTATTTTGGTTTGTCCGAAAATTAGGACCCCCTAAAAGGGTTGGTTTCCTTCTTGCTTTCCTTGCAAACCAACCCAAAGCTTCCCCCCAAAAACAAATTGCCAAAACCAATGTGCTTGCAACAAAAACCTGTAACAATTGCATGGTTTCCAAGGAAACGCACTTCAAGCCCACATTTGCATGTGTGTCGTTATTTCAAAAAACGACCCCCCCCCAAAAAAAAAAATGAGTGGGTTTCGCTTTACCCCGAGTAATGTAAAGGGCTAAATGATTGGAACGGGGCTGTGGGGCGCTTTAAACCCACTGTTAGCAATGGTTCTAAAGGAAATTAGTCGAGTGGGTGGTGGACCTCCTATCCTTGATGTCCACGCGGTTCCACAAATTGGGGAACCCCCAAAATGGTGTTTTGCTTTTGGGGTCCCTTTAAACCACCCCAAACATACCCTCCAAAACCACACACAAACACACATGTATATACGCATATATACTAGGGCGTCCCCCTTACAAACCCCGTCGCAGTGGCTGCCCGAGCTTTTCGCTCGGAGCCCTGCAGCAAAGGAAGCAGGCGTTGCTGGAAATGGTTGTCACACTCACAGAGGCTGAATTGAAATCTTCGGGATCCACGAGCGACCGTCTTATCTTGGCTTCGCCTTTGCAATTGCAGGCGGACCGCGCGGGTCCGCTCCCAAAGCCGCAAGCCGTGCGGCCTGCGCGCACAGCTTCTTGGCCACAATATTGTTAAAAATAATAGGCAACCCGGGTGTTGCTGTATTGATTTGCACGAATATGTGTATGTGTATGTATATATATATATATATTATACATATCTATATATATATATTTCTACACATTTGTCTAAATATGTGTCCGTCTATCTATCTGTGACCCCAGCGAGACAAACCCACCAAACCCCATCAGATCCGAGTTCGATCAGGGCGGCCTGTGAGCGCCGCAGCCAGCGAGGCTCAGCTTCTGAAGTGCGCGGCGCGTGGAGAGGCAGTGGCCCAACTGAAGCAGCGCGGGCCTTCCGAAGATCCGTGGCGTCCCCCCCAAAAAATGGTAAGAAAGGGTGAAGGTGGGGGGTGACCTGTTGATGGTTGCCTGTTATGGTTCTTATGTCCAATCTCAAATCTGTTGACCACCCGCCTGTCTAAGTTTGCGGCGCTTGAAGTGATTTGGAGTGGTCTGACTCCTTTGCAGCGATTTGGAGTTGGATCGAGTGGATTGGAAGCAGAACAAAGCGTAGCCCTTTTCCGGGTGGCTTCAAGACTCCCCCACCACGAGCATACTGGGGACATAAGCAGCTCTGAAAAGGTACATTAAAGTTCAGGTCCGCCCAAAGAGAAACCACACTATGGTGGTCTGGATTGCTCTGGAATGCTTTGGGTTCGTCTGGATTGGCTTCACGAACCTGCATTCCACCAGTATTAGGGTCTGTAGCGAACGAACGTTGACTCTATATAAGCGGTTCGGTCAAGCTGTGTATGGGCATGATATATGTTGACTCGTGGCGTCTTCAAGTCAGAAAGGAGCCTGCAAATCTGCGAAAACAAACATAATACTATTGCAAATGATTGCACTCAAGTGTGCCAAAGTGTAAGCATCTCAATGGAGCACGTACATGGATGTACATCGGCTGCTGACATTTTCAAACTGAAATAACTGGCCCAACAAGCTCCCAACAACTCGCACCCGCCTACGTGCCAACACTTCCCTCCCCAACATAGAAAACAACAATAAACCACACCGAACACGGGCCCTCTCCCCCTGCAAACAGCAAAGCCAAAAACACAAATCACCTGCAGAGAAAGAACCGACCCCCCCCGCAAAGAAAGAGAAACAAAGCTGGGTCACTCCACACCCCCGCAACCCATTTGGGCCTATCGATAGCTTTCAGCTGTTCGGAACGCTTCGGGAGCTTCGGCCGAGGGGCGCGTCCAAGGAGTTCCAAGAGAGATCCAACTTCAGAAGCTGCGGGCACTGCATCAGCCATCCTAAGCGAAACGAGTCGAAACGAGGCCGAACTGAGACAACGGTGTCGGTTTCGCGTCCTCCGCCCAAGTTCAAACCCAAAAAGAAATTAAAGGTACCTATGCAAGTTGAAGGGCATTTTTTGCACCAAGGGTGGTTGAGTCGGTACAGGTCAGTGGTGAGATTCACCTGGTAACCCGCAGGGTGGGGACTTGCAAACATGCCTTTTGTGGGGAAGCCCTATGGTTCCCAACGTACCGAATCGCTCGCCCCAGCCTCTAGCGAAGAGGTTGCCAAGTACAGAGGGATGTTCTAATCAGAATCGACGGCTGGAGGGCAACCCCTTCCTTTTTGAAAGGGCGTTGTAAACAGGACAACCAGCAGCTCGCCCAAAGTACACGAACAAACCAAACAATTGTGGCTGCAGCAACAACCGTGGAACAGACGCCGCTTTTCACACCTCAACATAGCGAGGTCGCACGTTGCCCCATGTTCAAGCTTGTGAGGGGCAAATCCGCGGCCAAGACTGCCTAATAGTGTGGGATCTCAATATCCGCAACTCTTCGGCGGACAGACTGAACAAATTCAGCCAGCGTGAGGGCATTCTCAGGCTTGCAGCAATGCGGCGCCTCATGAAGAGAATCCAGTGTCCTTTCCAGCGGAATGTCATCAATGCGAGGCTGCGTCAAACTTCTGGAACTGCCCGCCACAAAGAAGATCCTTCGCAGTGTCTGCAGTATACGGCCAAGGAGTTGCTTGGGTTCGCCGATCACGCGCGAGACTTCAATGTGACCAAGCTCCTGGGTGGAGATTTGAACAGGTGCATACTCGGCTTCTCCCAGCAAGACAAAGCGTTCCAAGCTTGGGCACTTTGCCCGAAGCTGCCAAGGCGGCATGCATACGTGGGCAAAGCGGGGGCGCAGATCCGAATGGTCTCTCATAAGCTCGTTGTCAGCGTATGTCTTTGGAAGTGTCGGGTGTGCTTGGAGATGTTGCTCCGGTTATCTTGGACTGGGGAATGAATTCGGGGATGTCTCGGGGGGGGGGGGGCTCTCTTCGTTCGGGAATGGAATGATGGTTGGGTGAAAGTTGATAAGCGAGGATTTCTCTGTTGGCAGTCTTTTCAGGAACTAATATTAAACGCAGTAAAAGGAAAGTGATGGGATGAAGATGGGAGAGCTCAGAGACCCATCTATCCCACCAACCAGTTCACTCTCCCTTGTCTCTTCGTTCACGGGCTCGTCTATTAAACTGTAGAAGGGAGAAGGGACCAAGGAACTCTCTCACCTACAGTCTGTTCTAGAGATTACCCAATAGACAGCTATTTGGCCAACCGTAAAGCCAAGGGAAGTAGATAAAGGGAAAAGACGAGAAGCCTGATAAGAAATCCTTTAATTGGCTTCTCCGTGACTTACCTTTCTATCTCATATTCCTTCTCCATTCTATTTTCATATTTTAATAATTTGGAGAAGGAATAGCATGAATAAAGAGAATTAGAATGAAGAATCTTGATGACACGAAGGAATGGATCCTGAAGCTATTTTTCTTATCACCTCCCTTTCACCTCTGTATCTAAAATGTGATTAAGAGGTGAGAAAGGGAGAGAAAGAGATGAACCGTACCAAATCAGACTCCAGAAAAGACTGCGGGGCGTCTTCCAAAAACTGTCTTTGTCGCGGTTGTCTGGAGTGATGTCTTTCGGGGTGTCTTTGGGGATGTCTTTGCCTCTGTCTTGGCTGATGCCTTCGGGAATGTCTTCGGGGGTGTTCTTGGGCGGATGTCTTGGGCGATGTCTTCGGGGATGTCTGCCGATGGTGTCTTGGGCGGATGTCTTTGGGGGACCTGTTTGGGGATGTCCAATTTCTGAGATGTCTTTGGAGACTCATTTGCGGTTGCCTTGGGCGACGCAAATCAGAGATGACTTTGGCGATGTCTCTGGAGGGTGTCTTTGGGGTTGGCTTTGCGGTTGTCTTGGGCAATGTCTTGAGGGAGGATGTCTTTGAGAATGTTTTGCGGTTCTCTTAGGCGATGTCTTTGGGGGGGGAATGTTTTGGGGTTAGGGGTGTGTCTTTGGGAATGTCCGTGTGGTTGTCTTGGGTTTAGGTAATGTCTTTGGAGATGACTTTGGGGATTTCTTGGGGAGGGGTGAGCGGGGTGGGGTGGGTGGGGTGGCGTGGGATGTGTTGAATGTCTTCAATGTCTTCCGAGGGTGTCTTGTGTGCCTTTGGAAGGTCTCTGGGATCTCTTTGGGGGGGTGTCTTTGAGCTTGTGGGTTGGTGATGCATTTGGGGGATGTCTTTGTGGTTGTGTTCGTGGATGTCCTTGAGAATAGTCGATGAGGATGTTGTTGGTGGCATCTCAGGGTCCTCGCTTGAGGTCTGTCATTGGCGGTATCTTCGGGGCATGTCTCGGAAGATGTCCCGGGGAGTGTCTCGGAAAGTCGGCTATTGTCTTTAGAGGACGTCGTTGCGTTGTGTCTTTCAGGGTGGCTTGCTTTTTTGTTGGGCCGGGGGGCGGGGATTTTGGAGAATTGTCTCTTTGGACACATCTTTGGGGACGTCTTCCGCTGATTTCTAGAAACGTCTTGGGGATGTCTTCGGATATGCTTTTGGGCATGTCTTTGGGAATGCTTTGTTCATGAGGATATCTTCGGCGATGCTTTTGGACATGTGTTGAGGACTGTTTTTTGTGGATTGCTTCTAATCAGGGTGTCTTTGTAGTCATGTTGTTGGGGATGTCTTTGGGATTGGTTTTTGGGCTTGCGAATTTCTGCATTCGGCTTCGTGGCCTTCAAGGCTGTAAGTATCGGAGCCCGAGATTTTGAGACGCGCCTGGAGAAAGGCGAGATTGTCTCGTCCCGCATCGTGGCGCCACGGGTGCCAGCACAAGAAGAGCGTCTCCAGGTGCCCTGCCTCTCAGTCCAAACACCTCCCCCCCTCTTCTCTTTCCCTCCTCAATGCGGCTTGGAGGGGGGGTTCGGCCTTTCCCCTGGATCTCGTTCAGGATTTTGTGGCATCCCCCATCGCAAAAAACTGCTTTTTCTTATGATGATGTGTTTGTGAGCGGACCATGTTATCATATTAGTGTGTTCACCGTTTCTCGCGCAGTTCGGCAGTTCGGTCTTTCGAGACAAATCCGCGTGCCACTGGTTCATTCTACATCTCTGTCAGTGTGACAGGTTCTTGATTCTTCCAAGAATTTTGACACCTACCATATTCCAGCTTGCTCGCTTATCAATGTCTGCCACTTCGGGGAATCCTTGCTTTGATTGACTTCTGTGTCTTGCAAGCCTGTCCCAACGCACGTGTTACGTCATGTCCAAACTCTTGACGGTCAAAGCGTATCATATAGTCATATAGTCGCCATCAGACAAATCCAAATGCCGAAGCCGTCCAAAGACTCCTCGAACAAAGGAGTTCAGAGGAAAGCGGTCTGGTGGGGAGCGCTCTGAATCTCCAGGGTCTCAAGGCTCGTGCATCGATAGAGGTGGTGGAAGTAGACGTCAAAACGCTCGGCATTGACTTCGTCATCCGGAACTTCGTCCAGGTCCGGCTCGGATAAGACGGTTGACTTAAAAACGACACGCTTGAGTGTTGATGAGCTCAAGTCGATCAAGCGCCAAACCTTTCCACCGTCCCAGTCAAAGCGCTTCCACTCAAGAGGCTGTGGAAGAGGCGTTGAAATGATCTCGGACTCTCCCACAATAACCAGCTCCTCCAGGTATCTGTATTCAATTCAGCCTGCAAAATGATCATGATGCCAACTTTGATCCAGCAATACCTGCTTCAAGTTCTTTCTAAACCTGTGCACCGGTCAATGATAAACATCCCTTGGTGACGTTCGAACAAAAAGCGCCCAAGCTATCAGAAGGGGGTGGGGTACATCCTCTTCCAACCAGACTACCAAAGGTTGCTGGGAAAAACATGTTTCCGCTTTTGTCCGGCTATTTGTACTTGAAGCCCAAGGGACGCGGCCACTTGGATTCGACTGCCCTTGAAGCAAATGGCACGGTTGGAGACGGCACTGGCGCCCAACCAAGCTCAAGATCTGCTGGGGCACTGCTGCGTGCTGCTCGCCAAACACCGCGGAGAAACTGAAAGCGTTCGCCATTGGCGCGCAGCTTTCTCTGCAAATTAGCAGCCTGTTCATCTGTATGGTATGTATTGTATCTGCTAGACTTAAACATGCGGCAAGCCATTCATCTATCCTTGCCTGTGGGCCGTACCTTGCGGAACAAACATGCTCAAAGCATCGTCCGAACACCGCTCCGACGAACTTGTCACCGGCATGTTCCCACTCCTTGCCATCATCACAAGTCCATTAAACCAAACATCAACCGGTCCATTGGCTTGGAGTTGAGTGGGAAAGGCCCCGTCTGAGCTGATGGCGAAAGCTGGCAGCATATACATGTTTGGCATATGTGGTCTGATAAAAGCGATGGCCGGATTGGTGTTATCAGCAGGCATGTTGCTCAATGTGGTGTTTTTGGTTGGACTTGTCGGACATTGGAAGTATCGTTGCACTTGTGTGGCCAATCCCTTTTGGTGGCATTTCCATTCAAAATAATAGCCAGTTCAATAACCGACTTGTGTTATTCGCCAATAAGCAGGTTGGCCTTAAACTCCCACACACTGCTTGGAGGGCACCTCCTGAAGGCTACTTGCTTTTGGAAAGGAATCCTGCGAAGATCGCTCCAACAAGCCACGCACCAAAAAGCCAAAACACAAACAAATGAGAAGCAAGGCCCTAAGGGCAAGTCGAGCAAAAGTATGCGGAAATCAACCCATGGCTTTGGTGGATTGTTTGCCCATGGTTGCCTACTTACCTGAAGCACCGAATTGATCGCCCCTAGCTATCCTGTTCCAATTTGCTGCACGGGAACCAGGAACACCCCATTGCATTGCTTCGTGCTTGCAATGTTCGGGAATCCATGAAAGATTTGTTTGCACACCCAGCACGCGACCCTAGGCAAAATGCCGTGCTTCCTCAAAAATATCAATCCCTGGTTGCTGCCAAGGCACCAATGCATTGCCTGCGAACGGGGGCCAGGCACGATGCCAAAGCATCTTGACATGTTGATTCTCAACTGTGAGCTCCAATATGGGTGTTGCTTTAAAACAACCTCAAACCGGTTTCCCTCACAAAGGCTAATCCACATATTCGCCAAAAGGACACCCAATACTCACCCAATTGGCCCCTGGGTCAAAGCTCAAACCTTGGGGAAGTGGAGCTTCCGCCCATGGCATCTGGTTTCGGCCGGTGCACAAACCACAAGCGTCACGGAGCTGGGCTCGCTCCATCTGCATGGAAGACTCATCCCAATTGCTGGGATCCATGGAGCTGTTCCCACGATCCTATGGCCATTTCTGGGGGGGGTAGTGGTAGGACTATAGCAAGCAAACCAGCCAGAAACCAGGGCAAAAAATGCCAACCTGGTTCCCTACTTGCAACAACTGGGAATCAACGGTACAGGGCAGGTAAAAGTGGCATCCAAATGCACTTCTTAATTGCGTTAACAGGAGCACCACACAAGAACAATGGATTTTGGAGTGGCTAATGGCTCTTTCAAAGCCTTGTGTTGACCTAGTCTTAGGCTAACCCTCCCACCTACTCCAGCATGAAACCCACAAGGTCAGAGGCAAAGGCTCGAAATCAGCCGGAATCTAGCATCAATAAGCCCCGGTTGCCATAAATAATATGGGCGTGTCTTTGTTAAGGTTAAACCCCACGAAATATAATGTTCCTTTGGTCTGGCTTGAAACCAACCAAACTAATAGCTGGTGTTTCCCCACCAGGCTGATTCATCCGTCGCCTCGCGTCGCTGGCATAGGGCGAAAGGCCTGACACCACTTGGCAAATGTCCCCTGATCTGAGAGCGAGATCAATATGGGTGTTTTTTTTAGTTGGACCCTCCAAAATGATGTTCGGGCTTCCTTGGGCTGTCCCTTTGGGTGGTTCGGTCATTGCTCAGAGCAGTCCAGGACCCCCACATCGATTTTCCTGTGAGGGGTTAAGGGGAGAAAAGCTTGATGCCGAAAGCCAGGACCCATCTTGTGTTTGCTGTTTAGGGAACGCGCACCCACATGTTGAAGCCATGATTGCTTACGAATGTCTTTGGGAGGGTGTTCTTTTAAAACGGATTGGGCCCAGGTCTTGTTTAAATGTGCAACCCTGGCCGCAAAAAGCATTCTGCGGCCCCAGAATCAACTAGCTCCCCTAAGCACACAACTAAGCAGCATATCCAGCATTTGGGTTTCTTTGTCTGCAAATCAGGGACCTCCTTCCCGCTCCCCCCCAAAAAAGCAAAAAAATAAATAAAACAAACATGCACGCTTCCGGGGTGTGTTTCCTTTAAGACAACCGCAACAACGCAAGAGGTTCCCGAAGATTTAAGTCTTTAGCGCATTCGACTGCAAGAGAAGGTATTCGGCTGTCGATATCTGGGTCTCTTCAGAAAGCAAGCTTGGCCACCATCAATGTGGACAAAGGAGGCCTTTTTGTTCAGACATACCCGGAAAGGGCAACGCCCCTTGAGACAAAGCTTGTAGCTGAAGCAAGTGGCAAGTAAAGACCACCATTCCACGTGGGCCTGAGCATGCCTTTGCGTCAGAGTGCATATTGCAAGATGCCAAGCCAAACAACCACTGGACGTGTTGTCAACGCATAGCACAAGAAGCACTGCACGGACAGGCAAGTAATGCATTCATCTGTGGCTGCAACTCACCGCACAAACAAAGAGAAACGTCTGGAATTGACTCTGCGTTCCTCATCTATGTAAATGCCCACAACATAACTCTCAAGGAGAACTGTGTGGCACAAAACTGCTGGGAACCAAAGGAGCGCCAGTTGGCTTAAGTCTGCGGCTCGGGACTTCCCCGTCACTCGTAGCCATAGCCCTTTGGGCCAACGAATGCCGGTTGACTGCCTTTCAAACAACAGAAACACATTCTTCTAGGGAACCAGCTCAGAAGTGCACTTAAATGATGCGGACCAGAGTCACAGCTATGTGGCATTGGCTTCGAGGCTCAGCACTTCGATCCGACTTCTGAGCCTGTGCTGGACAAGTTGAGCTCTTGCCTCAGACACGGCGCGGACACGAATCGCCAGGCTGGTTTTGCAAAGCGGGGGGGACTGTTGAAGTGCGAGCCCAGGGAAAACCAGCGATAAATGCACCTTGAATCACACGAGAAAGATCACAAAAGCGGCCAACAAACCTGCAACTATCTTGGTCCGCAGGAGTACCGATGTTGTCCTGGAGATTCGTTCCAGGGCTGTCCCGAAGAATGAGCTTCAAGCGGTCGACATGTGGATGAGTTGATTGGTATCAGCCACCAAAAGGGCCAATGATGGAGCCTTTGTTCTGGCTGACCTTCAGGCAGGTGGATGGTGCTGCCGTATTGCAAGTAACCAACATACCAGAAACCACAGAACCATGGTAAACCGTCGTAAACTACAGGTTCCCTGTTCCCTTTGCGGCATCCGCCGTACCTTGCTTGGTAGGCCTCTTATTGTAGCCTTAACTTTACGACACCGCGGAAAAACAATTGGTAAAAGTTGTCAATTCTGCTGCAAAGCAGCCACAGCCATGGTGAATCAAAGAATTACAGGGCTTTGTTCCCGACCTGCATCGTACCCCTTGTACCAATTCCAGTTACCGGTATAGGTTTTGGCAACCCTTCGCCATTCCAGGTTTTAGATGGTGGCCGACCTGTGGCTTGCCCCTTGCCTTTTTCCAGGTAAGTGGACTTGGGACAGTCGGCGCTCATCCTCCGTGATTTCATATACCTGTACTAACCGGAAAGCAACGGAACCCTGCCAACCCACAGAACACGGATGCTTGTGAGCTGCTGTGTACAAGTAACTGGGATCACTGGGATCACTGGGATCACTGGGATCACTGGGATTCCCGGGGTGACCGGCCAAACACGAGATTCCAAAATTGTCGGAAGAGGTAAATGGAAATTGCTCGGGTTTTTCTTATAGCCAAGCCGAACACGGGGATCCCAAAATCCGTGTCCTTGAACCAAACCCCTCGACTGCGTCACATGTTCGGTCCGAACGGCAGGTTCCGGTGCGCTGCAATGGACTGCGCCAACAGCTGGAAGCCTTTCCGCTGCAACGGCACCTGGCGTAGCAACATGTGTTGCTTGAGGTCACTGCCGGCTGCACAAACAGTTACTTTAACAGGCTGGTGAGAACCATACGACCTACCAAAGCTAAAGGCTAGTCATCCAACCAAAAAACACCGTTCGTCTACTTGACGGAGTGGATTGATGGTTTGGAGGTGTTGAGAGGCGGTGTGCCGCTTTCCCTCCACACAAATCCCCAATCCAAACCACCTAGGCATTTCCTGAAATCAAAGGTTGGAAGGAAACTCACCTTCAACCAGCAACCAGGTGACCAGGTGATGTGAAAAACCACCGTTTAAAAAAAACACTGAGAATGGATGACAACAGGGTCCGCTCTCCAAACCTGGCCCCCTCACCTCACTGAGGTCCAGCAGAAGGAGCTTGCTGAAGCCCACCCGGCTTACGAGCCTCAGTCCGGAAAGCTCAGTGACCCTGGCTGTCACCAGGCATAAGGGGCAACCCACTAGGCCTAAGGGGATTACGTCCATGGAGAAATTTAAGCTTTCACCCGGGTCATCCTGAAAACCATCGTTGAAATTTATGCCGAAGTCATGGTGCTTGATCGAACGGGCCGCCTATAGTCTGTGCAAAACACTTGTTCAGGGACGTCTAACTCAATCATGGCATGAGAGGGGCCGATCCTTGTTTACGGCTCCAAGTGAACTTGAACAGTACCTCTTCGTTGCCCTTGCACCTCCTCTACTTGCCCAACTCCCCTGGAAAACTCTTCATAGACCTAAAGGACCTTGGGCAAGGATCCCCTGGGCTTCTAAAGTTAACCAGCTTCCCTCGAATTTGTAATGGTCCTATAATTGGAGGCTAGGGGATGGTTTCGTGTGGACCCTCTGCAAGAACCAGCGGCTCAAATCTCATCCTCCAACTAAGGGTAACCTGATAATGGAATCCTAAAGTTGGTCTACTTAAGCTGCTGTCTATTTGAGGATACCTGCAATAGTTACACACATGGGTCTAAAATTGGGGGGGTGGGGTGCAACAAGGTTCCAAAATGGTTCAAACATACGGCCATGGGTTAAAATCCCGTACCCCCAGTGAACATCCCAATCCCCACTAAAAAAGACTAAAATGATCGGTTTTGACCCACAACCATATTTTCAGGATACCTCACACGCCCCGCCCGCCCCTCCGCTCGCCCCGCTCACCTCCGCTCAGCACCTCTCCGCTCTCCGCTCACCGCTCAAGCGGCAGCTCCGCCAGCAGCGCGGTGCCGTTGGGCCCCAGCGCGCTGCTGCGCAGCGCCAGGCGCCGCAGCGTGGCCGGCAGCGCCCGCAGCCTCGCGACCAGCGGAGGCCGGCGGAGGCGGGGGGGGGGGGGGGGGGGGGGGGAGTCTTGGTGTGCCGAGTCTAGCATTTGTTTGCTATTGGAGTGAGAGGACAACAACTCGTCTATTGGAGTGAGACAACAAACAACTTTTCGGGTTCTGCAGAAAATGAGAAGTTTGGTGTGGTGTTTTCTTTTCGGATTTTCGCTTGGGCCATAAGCCAAAGGGGTTCTGAAACCTCAGGCTCCGGCAGCGGCACCAAGCCTCGGTCCTGGGCGATACAAGCCCAGAGCCAGGCATAAGCCTCCCTCCATTGGAAACTGACCAATTGGGTCTGGGGCGAGCTTGCTTTTGGGGGAGCCTGCTGACTTTTCTTTGGAAGGAGGGCAAGCACCAAGTGGCAGGTCAAGGGCATTCAGAAGGCTCCAGCAAATACCAAGGATTTCCTCTATAGAATCAGTCACAGCAAGGGCCTAGCACCAAGTCACAGCTAAGACATGCAAAATGCTCAAGCCTACGTTGCTCGGTCGTGAAATGGACACAAACAGAAAACGCCTATTTTGAGGCTCCAAGTGCCATCTGAGACAAGCCCATCCCTCACTAGATACGTCTATAGACAACGTTGGAACAACGAGGACACGTGGTCAAGGTCTACCAAAAGTCTGCCAACGTCAGTGCTCGTCCGAGTCAGCACGGTTTGGCAAACAAGTAGATGGGATAGCAAGGGGCCGCCCCAAAGGGAACACAAGGGACATCGCTCCAAACATGCCTGTATGTATCTGCTCACAATTGCAACCTGGATTTCAGAATACATGTTTGTCACAAGCCATATATATATATACATACACAAATATGCTTTAGAAGTTCGTGTGCAACGTTTGTACGGACATTCCTACATACATATATGCATCTATAATGGGTGTTTCTCAATATAGGGGAACCCCCCAAATGAGCTGGTTCCTTTCGTCCTCTTTTCAAAGCCATCGAACAACGGGTCCGCCATTTTGAGAAATCCCCATGTCTTCAGTGCGCCCCAGCTGCCGTCAGACGCGGGTTGCAGGAGAAGTCCACCGAGTTCAGCGTGCCAGTCTCCTCGAATTGGCGTCCAATGTTTGCCACTGGACCCATGGCCAGGGTTCAGGTTAGCAAAATGCGGGGCCCCTCTCCGCTGGAAATGCTTCCCCGTTCCCTGCAAATGCTAAAATGGATGGCTCCCTTATACCAAAAGGGTTATATTCCCCATCTCCTGCACTTGCCCTCATAAAGGTCCCTCCGAAGGGGGTAATTTCTCTGGTGGGCTCCATCTTAGCTGACAGGGTAGAAACCCACTGACCACTGACAAGAGTGGAGCACTTCCGAAAAGCCATGGCTCTATTGGACCCCGGCCCTCGGCTCCACTTCATGGCGATTTGGTTTTGAATATTTTGGTGGTGAGATGGTTACACCCTCTGGTATTCATCTGCTGGATTCCTTGCGACAAACCAGGGGTCGCACAACTCCATGTTTTATGCTTATTACGATTCCATAGCCAGCGTTTCCAGGGTGTGGTGGTTTTCTGGGAATAGACACCCTCCGAGCGCCGCGCTACGCCATGCTATGATAATTCTATGCCATGTCCAGCTATGACATGTTGGGCCATGTAATGGCATAGCATGACACTGAATGCTATTGCGCACCACCCAGCGTCGTGGCGAGTATGCCTCCTGCACAGGTCTGGCCACAAGCAACGCATACATGAACGAACCCATCTGTCTTAGAGTCTTACGCATTTGCAGCACACTCGCTGATTCAACTCTGCAACAACCCATCGCCGATATTCAAAGCACGTGGTCCTGTGCGCATGTTCAAATGGCACACTAGAGCAAGATGGACAGTATGCAAGTCTGCAACCAAACTCTGGTCGCACTGCAAAAAGCGCCAACAAGCGTTGTGGGATGCCTCTGTTCCGCGATCCCCCACCATTCGTTCAGGGCGAGTTGGGCATCGTGCGAGAGGCTCGCCGGAGTCCCCAATGTGTGCAAGTAAGTTCACTCCGATGTCCTGCACTGGCTCTCCCAAATGAATGGAACCCAACAAAAGGACTGTAAACCGGAACATGGTCTTCCGGAGGGCCTCATTCCTTCTGCTTTGACAAGAACATGGCTTCAGCTACCGACCCAGCGTCCAGCAGCGGAAGAAGCGCCAGCATATCGTGGTCGGAGAGGTTCTGGTCCACCATGTTCAGGCTCGACTGCCCTGCATGCAAAAGCTCGTTCCCTGTTGATGGGAATGGGAAGTCAGTCAGTTTACCTCTCGGTTGGTGCGTTGGTGGGCTAAGTCAGCCAGAAAGTGAGTCACCTAGTGACCTAGTGTCTCTCTCGGTCGGTGGGTTACTGGGCTAAGTCAGTCATTGACGGCCACTTAAGTTAAGTCATGCAACAGTTTGGGCGCAACCAGGCAAGGAGGGAAGTGCATCTGCGAGCGGAATGTTTGGCCGGCAAATTCACTGCTTCAAGACTTCTGGTCTGCCCTGGCATATCAGCGAAAGCCTGACAACAAGCTCTTGGTGATAATCGCTAGAGTGACATCGATAACACCTCTGTCCTTTTCATCAGAAGGGGTTCGCGTGCATGACACAGACCGTTTGCGAGTTGCAGTCGTCGCATCAGCCTGAATGGATCGTTCGGCTTTCTGGTTGACCCTAGCAACTTCCACATCTCAGCAAGTCCCATCAACTCTAGTCCCATCTCGTGTCGAGCAAACAGTTTCTCCCCTCCGGTGAAACTTTGCACCTGAGGCTGGCAGTAGCTTCGAACTCTCGAAAACAAAACGGGTGTGGGAGGGAAGCCAAAGGAAGTGCAACCAAATCGGGCGAGCATGCAATCGAAAGCTGTCGAAGCATTGGCATAGGCACGACCCGTCTTGAGGTGCAAATATGTTGTGGCAGTGACAACTTGGCATGCGCATTAGCTTCAAAATGAACACGACTGGATGACTAGGCGCAAATTCATGTCTGAGGAAGTGCTTCCCGGCCTTTCAAAAAACTGTGGATCATCCAGCTGGATCCCTGTGATACACATGCTCTCTCAGAAACCCATGACTGCAAAAAGGGTGCATGGACGTGAAACGGACGTAGGGAGCACTTCAGGTTTGTCGAGCCTGAGGTCAGAGTCTCCACCACAGGCGGGATACCCTGCTGAGTGCAAACCTGGCGAGCTTCGCAGGACTTGGGGAAAGCTATGCACCGGAAATGAACAAACACAATCCACAAGATGTCTCTCTCTCTCTCTCTCTCTCTTGATAAGCCGGCTATCAAGAAAATGTATTATGTATGCATCTAAGACACACACACACCAGGGCAATCAATTGGGATCTCTTTGCGGCCTTCACGCTTCTGCGACGCGCTTTGCATAAGACTTAAGATATTCTTCTCTCTGCTGCTTCTTCCACGCCACCCATTCTACAATCAGCCCATCTCTACAAACCATTCACTAGAAATCCAATCAACAGCAACGTGTGGGCGCCTCAAAACAAGCGGTGGGCCCCTCTCTCATTCCACCCAAATAACCCCCAGCAAACCCAATATGGAAAGGCATATCCTTCGTTCCCATCTCCTTCCCGATTCCCCGCCTGCAAGTACTGGCCCCTTGCGGAGAGCTGGCCGGTGTCCAACACCAGCCGCGCCAGACGATTGGACCCTGGCCACAAATGGACACTCTGCCAGACACAAGAAACGGGATTGCACCCAAGAACTTGTACCCTCCCAGACCCTCCCAGAAAACGAGTCTTTGTTCTTGCTTCTTCTTTATTCTTCTTTGTGTTTGTCTAATCGTGCTTGATTCTGCGTTCTTTCATGTATTGCTTCTTGTCTGGAGTTATTTGATGGTGGTTGTGTGTTGTTGCCTCTTCTTTTTACCTTTCTTTAGTTTATTCTATTTTTCCGGCAGCCCTATGGGTGTGTCTTGAAATATGTCTTAACATAGGTGGATCGTACAACAGGCATGACAGGGGGTGTATCGTAAAATGGGTGTGTCATAGAAGAGGTATTTAAGGGAAATAATACCTCATGGGAATTGTTAGCAACCCTGGCTGAGGTGCGCTAGGACAAACGAATGCCAGGTCGGTTTAAACTCTGGTTAACTTACAAAATGTCCTTGGGGACCCCAAGGTGTCTTGACATAGGTGTCCGAAAGCACTGGATTCTGCTTTTGGCCCAGCCCAGCATGGTTTCCGAAAGGAAGCTGCTGAGAAGAAGCCCTTGCTGCACCAAAGGGTCAATCAACATGGCGCTTCGATGGCCCCGCAGCCCCCCTGTCTTCCATGTTCATTGGTGGGAGGGTATTATAAGGGAGTACTCGCTCTGGAAAGAAGGACTTGCCAGAGGTTCAAGGGAAACCCAATGCAGAAAACCAGGTCGGCCACCGGGCTTTTGGCAATTGAACCCCGCAAAATGTGTGTGTGTGTGTGTCTTTCTTTTTGGGTGTCCCTTTATAACAAACAATCCAGACAAAGAAATACCAATAAACAGGGAGCACCCACTGAGCGACTCACTGAGAGTGGAGACCGTGGTTCCTGATTGTTCCAGCATTGCTGCGCGAAGGGACAGCATCGCGTCAGGTTGGTGTGACTCACAGGAGACAATTGTTTCTCCATCCAGCATTCCTGTCACCGGAACGAGCAAATCTCATGTGTTTAGATCCTAACAGGTCTAGAAAGGTCCCTCACAACACGGGGTGCCCATTGGCGACACCATGATCGATCAACACCTTGTCGTGAGCAGAATGCTTTCCATCTTCGCCCCACACATGTTCTTCAGCTTCCAAATGTGAGTTGTTTCGCAAACAAGTGAGGAACGAAGAAGAAGAGCACCCAGCCTGCTGTGTTGCCAAGTGCCCACTTGACATGGCTTGAGAAAGGTCACACAAGCGTCCATGCAAAAACACAGCCAGGACCGAGCCCATTTTTTTATTTAAAAAAATGCAACCCAACATTTTGGCTGCTGAATTCCAACTGTCTTATGGGCATAGGTTGAGGGTCCAGGTGGCTTGTTCAAAGAACGATGGTCGAAGGATGCTAGCCATTGTTGCCGGTAGCAATTCCTAGCTGAGCAGAATGTCTCATGGACGCAACACATGGCTTCCTGGCTTCCTTGGGGTATCCTTTTGAAGGCAACCAGGCCCAGCCCCCAATAGGCACCCACGCCTCGTAGCTCGCGAGTGGGATCATCCTTAAGCTTGGGCAGCTTCACAACCTCAGGACAAAAGAGACCGTGACTGGGCGGTTTGGTTGGGTTTCTTGTTTTTGCTGAAGCAAATCACAGCCATCTCCTCCGGCTTCGGCTTGCAGTTTACTGCAAACCGTCCGAACAAACTTGTTTCATGGCTTCCTATCAAGGCATATGAAGGCCTCTGAAAGAAAGAACCGGATTCCTCCTAAACCTGCTGGGGGGGGGGGGGGTCTACGCTCATCAACAGAATACTCAAATGTTGGGGGACCCCTAAAAAGACCGCAGTGTGCTGCTAAACAAGGGGTTCTCCGAAAAGACGCACCCGGTTGCGCAGAATCAAGGGCCCATTGCTGCGGCCAGGGTGCTGCGCGGTCGCCTCGAGTGAGAGAGCGAGCGGACGCTGCAACCAAGGGGGTCACATACTTGGATGTTCCGCCAAGTTAGTAAGTGGTTAGCCACCCTACTAATGACTTTCAACCCCACTTAAAGAGGCTTGCAAGAGGTTGCAACCTAGGTTACCAACAACTTACTAACTTGAACGAACACCCAAGAACTCAAAATTCAGCATCATGAGTGTCGTGGCTACTCCAGGTCAACAAAAACGCCAAAGGCTTACAGTGCAACCACCGGAGGAAATACCTTTGCTTGAGCTTCCCAGGGGATCAGCAACACTCAGGCTTTGTCAAGGGCAAACACACAGATCCGCTGATCCTGAAGGTACTTTGCGCCAGGCAGATTTAACCATGGAGCTCCGAAAAAACATACCCACCCTTGAGGGATGGCTTCCCAAGACCAAGTTCGCCGGACAACATGGCGCGTGCAAGCCGATCTTGCGTCCGGCTGGCAGAACCTATTGAGATCATCCACCGTTGTCAAAGCTTCTTGTGCGTGAATACCAAAAAAACAACGGCCCGGGCAAGCGACTGTTTGTGGACATGTTTCAATTTGCACGCTGGATTCCTTGCACCTCCGAAAGCGGTCCCAAACCAAGCACCAAGGTCATTAAACCCTATCTAAACCTGAAAACATTTGGCAGTGGCTCCAAAAACCGGTACCGAAATGGAACCCTGGTAAGTGGAACATGGACCAAAACCTGGGTAACCCCTCCTGTTGAATTTTGAGCCACACCCATTTCTGCTTTTAAGCAAACCCCTAAAGGGTAGCCGACATGTGAGATGTTTCTATTGGTCAACAAGTGTATCTATTGGTCAACAAGTATAAAGGCGAAACAAGACAAGGGGAGAGAAGGGTAGCAAGAAGCGAGCTTGAAATGCCTGGGCAATTGCAAAGCATTCCACAGCCGTCAATGAACTGCAAGGTTGCAAAGTCTCTATGTGGTTGGATATGTCCCCTACTGGCCCACCTACTCCTGACAACTACAATGGACCCCCCAAGAGAAAAACAACACCACACAATTTGTGGAGGAATCTATGATCTTGTTTCAGTTGTTTGCAGGGATGTATGTGAATTGTCAGGGCCTCCCATCAAGGGCCTAAACGATCGGAACCCTTGCTGCGCGTACTTTGATAGTGATAATCATATTGTTGGTTTGGGACAAGCCCCTTGTAGTACTCTTTTGGCCACTTGTACTCATTTTGAATCCTTGGTTATCAGCAACCGAGCGAAGCGTATGGCGGTTTTGTCGTTCCCCCCCCCACTCCAAAACTGCAAATCTGGCCGTATTTGCCCGAATTGCCCCTCATTCCGGTCATTTGCAAAGGTGACCCGCGTGAAACCGGGTACTTGTTCAACAGCATGTCGAAGCAAGATTCACAACCCGAATGAAACCACATGTTTCGGTCAAAGCCGAATGACCCCAAAGCGGCCCTGTGCCAGGAAAGATTCAGCCCCTTGGCTTGGCTTAGGTTCACTTGCGAACAGATGTCACTTTTTGAAGGTCAAAAAGCCAGAAAAATCCCAAATGGCCAAAAGGGCCCAACACCAAGCCAAAAACCAAAAGGGTGAGTCAAGCCTGGTAAAGGTGTCTTGCCCCTCGGACAAAACCCTGCATTAAAAGGGGGGTTCACCTCCATTGGAAGCCTTTAGACCTCAAAACGGTTTCCCTTTTTGAGGCCGCTTGATGCGACGAACCCAATTCCACAAGACGCCTCGCGGGTGAAGCTGCATCAGTGTCCGGGACTTGTAGTCGGCCTCAATCTGACGGTATTTTACCCTCCGACTGAGCGTCCATTTCACAGCGCCCAAGCGGACCGTTGGTTCTATCATTAATAGGTGTACTACAACATCTTCCTATAAAGCTATCACCGCGTCTAAGGATCTTTGTAGTTGATCATACGTTCTACAACCTTTAAGACTCCAGGTAGTAGAACCCTGGCTAGGATGCGGTTGCGTCTTTATGACCACCCCAAAGAGTTTGCCAACTTGGTGTGGCTCTTCCCGGTGTCCTGAAGCGATTTATCAAGAGACGAGTCCAACTGGACAATACACATTTGTTCCCTTGCTTGGCTCCCTTTGAAGTCACCTCTCCAGAGTTCCAGCAAAAAAGTTAGAGTTTTGATTTTGGAGGAACCAGCTTCACAAGCATGACCTGGACAATCAAAAAGGACTGTAGCTTTGCTGGGAGCTGTCGAGCAAAATGATACCGCAGCAGCATATGAGTGCCCGAAAATACTCTCCCAAAACCGATACCTGCAGAACCGCAAGGGCCAAAAAGCGACTGGACAAATATTGTCCGTTGCACGGGCGTAGATTTTGCCATGCGCTTCAGGATGTGGCTGGGTCCACTAAAGTGACATCCTCAAAACTTCCCTCTAAATGATTCAAAGGAACCCTGCGACCAACATTTCCTTTTGAGAACGAAATGTTCACCATTTTACAATGCTCGGCTTGCTCTGCCCAGGTGCCCAGATCTCCTTCTTATCCACCTGCGCTTTGCCCTTCGCTGTATGCGTCTCTGCACACAATAGGACCTGGGAGTCGGTGCAAGCTGTCAGGCTCCATGTTTGGATCAGGGCTCACTAGATTGTTGATCAACTTTTTCTGGAGCTTTCCATTGAAAGGATCGCCACTCAAGATAAAAAGGGAAGTTGAGGGAACCCTGAGCCCAGGCATTGGTTTCCCCAAAAGAGGACCGTAGACCCTGGATGGAAGTCTTTGCAGCACATGCAACCCTGAATCGTGAACGGCATACGCACAGCCCGTGGGTCCAGGAAGCCTTGTCTGGGATCTCCCCTCAAGCGGTGTTTGGGAACTGTTGCCAAGGTCAGGTGTAACACCTTGAACAAACAAGATCTCACTTCAGAAAGATGTTCAAATGTCATTAAACGCTTGAAACCTCGAATGGAATCTTTCAGATCTGCAGCTTGATGTGTTTTACGCACACGCCCGGACTAATGTCCTTTTGCCACCTAAGGCGAAGTGTGGCATGTCGTCAAGAGGGCTAGTGCACTTGGAGGCCAAAGTTTCGAGGCGCGCTGATCGGTCAGCATGCTCTCACGCAAAGCTTGCTTCGATAGGGTCAACTCCAAAAGGTGCCGAAAACCGGGGACCCAAGGGCCGCATGCAGCACTCAGCTTCTCCCTTAGGAACATCGCTCCACTTCCTCAATCTGGCCACATGTTCTCTGACCAAACTGCAACGGGCTTGTCGCAAAATAAGAATTGCACCCACAAGGGCAGCTTCAAACAAGACAGGCCTAAACATGCATTCAGTACGTTCCTGTCAATTAGCACCACGGTATAGTTGAAACTTGGAACCCCAGCATTACTCTCTCGCTCAAAAATAATTTGACCTCGGAAAAGCAAATTCCAAAAGGCTTGCCAACATCTATGTCAGCGTGGTTCACCAGCTACTATAGTACTGTAGCAAAGGGACGATGGCGGGATGACGTGCAAACTCACCACTGGAACATCGGGATGCCAAAAACATATACGCTAATTGCTATAATACACTGCAAGTACCATAATTTCAGAATTCAGGAACTCCCCCCCAAAATGGGAGTAGTGAGGGACCTTCATCATGGGAGCGCCGCTATGACTGCCACCATAATTGGTTATCAGCCTCCCAAAACAGAAAACAAGCATGGAGAACTACCTTCCATTTGCTTTGACTTCCGCCAAGCAAAATGCCAATAATTATGATGTCCTGTCAAATCCACCAGCTGAGGTTCATTCATGCCATGCTCACAGCGGGATAAAATACAAGTCAAAGCCACCCCAACCCCGGCGGAACGGCTCTTAAATAGACCCTCGTTTGGGAGACTTTGCGGGGTTCTGCAACCCTTCCAACAAATTTGGGGTCCTAATCCAGGCATGTCAACAGAAAAGTGTATGGAGCCATTTGCGCGCCACCAGGAAACCAACCGTTTGGGGGGTCCCTCCAAAACCCGCGTCCTACCTCAGCATCTCAGACTCAAAACCGCCAAAATTCAATGAAACTCAAAATGCAGCATGTCAGGTCCCAACCCCAACAAGCCCAGGGCATGTTTTTGATCTGCTGAGGTCTGTAAAACCCCGTCAAAGATACCTCCAACAACATACTGTGGCTGATGGCAACTGCTCTGGCACATTGCCCTGGTATATCACCAGCTGCGCACGCCGCGGCGGGCCATTGAATGTTTGAAGATGAAATTGCAAAGGTCACCTCCAGCCGCCTCCTGGGCAACAGCATCGGCCTCTGCTTTATCTGCTATTTTCATGTAAAGACAAGTAGTTTCAAAAAGTTATAAGTATACTTTTAAATAGTTGTTTGCATATCCGCTTCCCCAAAAAGGTCTCTGCGGCCTCGAGAGGCTCCGGCTGCCTCTTCTCAGCCAACTGCGAAGCCCGAAGCCGAGGACGTGGAATGGGAATGAGTTTCAAGTGGTTGAACCATGACCATAGCATCAAAACTCGTTGGGGATGTCCGCCATCTTTGAGAGAGTTCCAACCATTGAAAGATATGTTTGCAAAACCACTAAAATGGTAGTCCCTGTTTACTTCCCACTAAAAAATATGTTTTGGTCTCACAGCGAAACTGTTCTGACAAAACATCGACACGAAACTCAAAAAGTGAGGGACGTTTCCGGGGCGTTGATTGGAGAACGTCCCAGACGTCAAGACACCCTGCCGAGGTGCCAAGGCTTCCGCGGTGTTCCCAAGACGCCGGGCGGCACGGCTGGTGCCTGGCTCCCAAACCTTTGGAACCGACCAAAGGACAACGTCCTTCGGTGAGTCACAAAAAAAACCGATCGGTCTATGGTGTCTTTAGAACCATGCAAAGATCCTTGCGTAAGCTTCAAAGAATCTACCCTGGTTTTGATTGTGACTCAGGTCTTTTGAAGCAAGCTCAATGGGAGCCTTTCAGAACTCCAAATGTGTTGAGTCCCTTTGGGCTCCCTTGCCTTAACGGCAAAATGGACTGGCTTTTCTTTGGCGTTCCCTATTTGTCTAGCTCATGTTTGTGGGCGTTGTGTGGCCGGGCGTGCGCAACTGGGCGGTCCCCCTTCACCGTGCAAAACCAAAAACAGGCACCCTCGACCAGCACATGTGTTTGTTGCTTTCGAAACCACCTTCCCATTTATCTGGGCCTGTGGCAATTGACAAGCCTTTTTGGTCAGGGTTGCTTCCCACAAGGGATGCGTTTGTGTGGACATCCTCCGAACATGGGAAAATGGGCCATGTTCCTCTAGGGTGTCTTATCTCCACCCCGGCGAAGAATGGCCCCATGGATTGGGCCCAAGCCGCACAGGTCTTGCCAGGGCTGGCGGAAGGGGGGCTTGTTCGACCGAATGTTTGGTGAGGGTGTGAATCCTGGGTTGCCTTTGTGGACCCATTGCCCCTTCAGGGGAAGCACATGATCGTAAGTTCGCAAGGTGAACATGGCCGACCCACTGGGGTGTGGGAACTGTTTTTCAAACATATTTGGGCCACAACGAACCAGCGGGCGCCAGCGATCCAGGGATCACAGGTCTGAAATACGGCTCCGCAACAAAAGGAACTTCCATGGGCGGTCGGTGAACTGCTGTCAGGATTCATGGCCATGCTGGGACGGGCCGTGGTAGGTACAGTAGGCACATGGGCGAGAACCCGTTTCCTACCGTAGGCATGAGGATGCCTCCGAAGAAAAGTAGGACCCGTCTGCCACACGGCCCCTCCAGTTCAAACTCCACCCGAAAGGCACCCTTTGGGATCGACCAAAGTTCGTGTGGAACCTGCAGAAAAGCCCACCACACATCTTCGCTGGGGTCCCCGCTGCAGATTTCCGTCAAGTGCTTCCGCAACAACTCCTTGGGCGGCTTCGCCCACTCCGGGTCTTTGCGCCTGTGAGAAGCGCCGGCAGACCGATTGCTGGACTTAGCCACCCGGCCTGCAAAAAGCTCATGTTTTGCCAGTTGAAAGGTAAAAACACGGAAAACTGAAAAGGCAACAATTTAACACTAAGTCTGGCAATGCTTCGCTAAACAATACGCACATTGGCCTCGACACGATGAGTCAACACAGGGTTGGCCTGACAAAGGTGTCGACGAAAACTATTGGGAACTCCACATTGCATTGCGTTCGTCAACGTCTTAAACCATGGTGGAGCAGCTGCCCGTCCCATGCAAATTGCAGGTCAGGTTTACCAGATTCTCAGGTGCTTCGAACTGGGCGAAAGCCGCTGCCGAAGCCAGCTGAACCTGGTCCCGTGTCAAATCGACCAAACCTCGGGGATCAACCGCTTGAAGCCTTTCGGGCGCAAGCGCAAGCGCTCGCTGGCCCGCCTCTTCCAAAAGAGCGTCACCACTTGCATGAGCTGCAGAATCAGCGCCTCCCGCTCCATGTCCTCCATGGCCTTCCTCTCCTGGCCAGCTGAAGGAATCTTCAGGCGTCCAGCTCCACAAAAAGATGGCGCTGGAAAGCAAAGTCAGCCGAGGGGTATCTCTCGCAAACAAATTGGAAGCAAAGAAATCATATCCCCCCTATGTACAAAATGCACGCTATATATGTCTTGCAACACGCGGGTTTGACGCGCTTCCGTGTTGAAAGTTGTGGTGCAAAGCGTCACGCCAGCCAGACCACATCGACGCTTAGGTGCCCAACAGGCTAGCAACCGCGAGACGGATTGATCTCAGTAGTCGATTCTGCGCTGGCAGAATCATTTGTCGAAGAAACGCCCTCAACATCCGGTAAACCCCAACAGTCCTTTGGAGAAGCGACAAATTGGTCCCAAACTGCTCACTTTAGATCGGCTCAACCGTGAACCATGTCACTCGATCATTTCAGGGTGCTACCATCAGGTGCTACCCTGCAAATGGCTAAGGTGCGCCCAAGCGTTCGAATTTCTCTGCCAAACATAGATCAGTCCCTGGGCATTCCTTGCCCATGTGCAATAGTCTTCCTGGAGCCGAAACACCACTTTTTTTGTTTGGTCAAAAGTCATTTGCCTTAGGTGCCCGCCGTATAAAGCCCGTATTTTGTCGAGATTTATATATATATATATATATATATAAAACGTATTTGGCCGTATGACCATGTTTTTTGCGCAAAGCCTTTTGACCAAAAAAAAGAGCAGTGTTTTGGGGCCCCAGGTTGGAATCTTCCTTTTGCTTGCAGCTAAAAATGCTAGGTCATGACTCGGAAACTGACAATATCATAAGCATGTAAGAGGACTTGGTTGTGGCGAAGGAAATGTGTGTATATACATATATACATACACATCACGAACATGTTGTCCCACGTAGGGCCACAAAGCTGGACGTGGCTCAAGACCCAAACCCGTCTGACTGCAACACAGCTCCGTGAGTTTCATTGCTCCAAAAAAGGGGGGGTCGGGGCCCAGGTAGGTCTATCCAAAATGGTACCCAGTACTAACCTTTGCCCTCCCAACCTTCATGAAGATGTTGAGGGCCTTTTCAAGCGGATGGTACTGGTCCAAAACACTCCGATCTTCCGCCAAGCATCATGTGGGTGCGTGTCAAATTCCCCAAAAGTGCCCCAAAGTGTTGGTTGTCCTGGTTTCCAACCACGCAAAACACACTCTCAGACTCATGTTTGCTGGAAAGAGGGCAAGCAATTTCAGGGTCAAACAAATTGGAATAGGGCAGTGGGGAAATTCAAGACAACATTACATCATGGCAAGAGTAAACACCGCAACACTAGAATGAAAAGCACAGATTCAGGGCTTCAGGTTTTCCCCTACATGACCACACCACTATGAAAAGCAAAGGTTATTTCCCCAAGGAAGCCATAAGCATCTTGGGACCTCATGGCGGTCCCTAAAACCGGTGGCTCTTTCGACTCCTTGAAGGCACGCTGAAGCGCCACATGGCCCCTAGGCCGGAACTCGCCTCAGCGTACAAGACTTGTGCCTTTGATTCTAACCATGGCGGTGGGAACAACCCATGGGACCTTGGTTGGAACATCCCCCTTTTTCCCGAAGTAGCGAAGGGTTCCCGTTTATAAGTGGGGGTCTGGGGGTGGAGACCGTGTTCGCGAGGAGATGCTCCAGAGTTCGCAACCGTTCGCAACCGTTCGCAACCGTTCGCAACCGTTTGCAACCGTTCGCAACCGTCCGCAGTGAGGCGATAAGCGTGTGCCATTGGGATTCGTCGTGGAAGCGTGTTTTTGATGGATCGGCAAGTGCTGTTTTCGTTGGCCCTGCGCGCGAATCGTAGCTTCTCGAAGCTCGACGTGTCGTTTCGCTGCGCAGGCGCAGTATGGCGCAGTGTTTTGGAAGGCTGCGCGTCCTCGTTGCGGATTTGCGACCCAGGGGTGGTCGCTTTGAGGCGTCCTGCTTGGCAGGCGCGCGATAGTGTTTACACCGGCGCCGTTTTCGTTGGCCCTGTCGTACAATCGGCTCGTTTTGGCAAGCCTGAAGCGTGTCAAAATTGGTCGACATCACTCTGGCGCCGCAGTCCCGTGCTAGTTTTGGATGTGTCAAGGTTGGATTTCGTGGCAGGTCCAGCGCTTTGGATGATTTTGAGTTTGTAGCAAGCATGCTTTGCGTGACAGGCGCGGCACTTTCGAGCGTTTTGGTTGAATTCGGGGCAGGCGCAGCACTTTCGAGCTTTTCGTGCAAATTTCGTGGCAGGCGCAGCACTTTGGTGTCTGGGTGTAGATTTCGTGGCAAGCGCGTCACTTTGACTCAGCGAGATCGCTCTCGCTGTGGCGCGGCGCACATTTTGAGCACGCGAAGCGAACCCTCTGCGCACTTGGTGGGTCGAATCGCTCTCGCTGTGGCGCGGCGCGCATTTTGAGTGCGCCTGGGTGTAGATTTCGTGGCAAGCGCGTCACTTTCACTCAGCAAGATCGCTCTCGCTGTGGCGCGGTGCACATTTTGCGCACGCGAGGCGAGCCATCTGTGCACTTGGGGTGGGTCGAAGCGCTCTGGCTGTGGTGCGGTGCGTATTTTGAGTGCGCATGGGTGTAGATTTCGTGGCAAGCGCGTCACTTTGACCCAGCGAGATCGCTCTCGCTGTGGCGCGGTGCACATTTGGTGAACGCGAAGCGAACGCTCTGCGCACTTTGGGTGGGTCGAAGCGCAGCCAAAGCGGTGCGGTGCGTATGTTGAGTGCGCCTGGGTGTAGATTTGAGGGCAAGCGCGTCACTTTGACCCAGCAAGATCGCTCTCGCTGTGGCGGTGCACATTTGGTGAACGCGAAGCGAACCCTCTGCGCACTTTGAGTGGGTCGAAGCGCTCTGGCTGTACGGTGCGGTGAGTATTTTGAGTGCGCCTGGGTGTAGATTCGTGGCAAGCACTTTGACCCAGCGAGATCGCTCTCGCTGTGGCGCGGTGAACATTTTGTGAACGCGAAGCAAATCCTCTGCGCACTTTGGGTGGGTCAAATCGCTCTCGCTGTGGCGCGGCACATTTTGCGAACGCGAAGCGAGCCCTCTGCGCACTTTGGACGGCTCAAATCGCTCTCGCTGTAACGCGATGCAGAAGTGTTGCAGAGTCGATCAAAAGGGTCGAACAGAAGTGTTGCTCAGAAGTGTTGCTCAGACGTGTCGTCCCTCGGAAGTGTGGATCAGAAGTGTTGATCAGATCAGAAGTGCGGATCTCGCTTGGGCCTCCTTGTGCCTTGACTCATCATGTTGCACCTTTCGTGACTGATTTTTTGTCTGTCCAGTTTACGGCGAGCCCGCCGGCCCCACGTGGGCTCCAAACCCCGAATTACGAGGTAGTGTCCGAATAAGGGTTTCTGAAAGGTGTTGGGTTTTTTTTGACACGCACCGGGGCCTCCCCGACGACATCTTCGCCGGCTACCAGGCCGGGCCAAGTATGGGGAAAAACGATTCTGTTAAAAACTTGGCCTGACCCCCACCCCTCTCTGATACAGATTTGCCCTTGGTCTTGAAAAAGCAAGCCGGCGTGTGCCAGAGAACTCCCATTGAAGGTCTTTGCAGGTGCTTGCTTGGTAGGTTGGTCTCCCCATGACCTAGTCTTTATGACCTGGAGACTAGTAGTGTGATGTGAGACAGTTGGTGGATCGGGTTTGTGTTGGCATGGTTTGTTTGAGGCTCGGTGCCCGTTTTCAGTGGCCGTGAAAGGGAAACCAAAACGAAAACCGATGCCATTTGTTTGGAGGGGGGGGTTACAAATCAGACACAGCCAGACACGCTGTTGCCAAGCGTCAATGGAAACGTGCCTTGGATTGTTCTTTTCTTTCATTCATGTGCTCCAGATTGGCTGGACGCCGTTTTACAACACACCGCAGGTCACAACAGCAGCTCCAGATTCAAGGATGGGAGCAAAAGCGCCGGCGGTTGCTTGGACGTTCCTCAGCTGCTCTTGCACCAAATTCTGGATGACCCCAGGTCACAACAGCCCCAGATTCAAGTATGGCAGCAAAAGCACAGGCAGTTGCGTGGACGTGCTGGACGTTCCTCAGCTGCTCTTGCACCTGGTTGCTGTCTCCGCCGTATGCTGAATGACCCCAGGTCACAACAGCCCCAGATTCAAGAATGGCAGCAAAGGCAGTTTCAGTTGCTTGGATGTGCTGGACGTTCCTCAACTGCTCTTGTACCTGTCTGCTGTCTCCGCCCCAGTTTGGATCGCCCCAGGTCACAACAGCCCCAGATTCAAGTATGGCAGCAAAAGCTTTGTAAGTTGCTTGGACGTGCCGGACGTTCCTCAGCTGCTCTTGCACCTGGTTGCTGTCTCCGCCCCCGTGATAGCCCCAGGTCACAACAGCCCCAGATTCAAGGATGGCTGCAAAAGCATGCTCGGCTGCTTGGATGTGCTGGACGTTCCTCAGCTGCTCTTGCACCTCACTGCTGTCTCCGCCCCCGCGTCGATTGCCCCAGGTCACAACAGCCCCAGATTCAAGAATGGCAGCAAAAGCACCACCAGTTGCTTGGATGTGCTGGACGTTCCTCAGCTGCTCTTGCACCTGGTTGCTGTCTCCGCCGAAGTGTGGCTCACCCCAGGTCACAACAGCCCCAGATTCAAGTATGGCAGCAAAAGCACGTTCAGTTGCTTGGATGTTCTTGACGTTCCTCAGCTGCTCTTGCACCTGGCTGCTGTCACCGCCCCAGTTTGGATCGCCCCAGGTCACAACAGCCCCAGATTCAAGTATGGCAGCAAAAGCTTTGTAAGTTGCTTGGACGTGCCGGACGTTCCTCAGCTGCTCTTGCACCTGGTTGCTGTCTCCGCCGAACTGTGGATGACCCCAGGTCACAACAGCCCCAGATTCAAGAATGGCAGCAAAAGCACGGGCAGTTGCTTGGACGTGCTGGACGTTCCTCAGCTGCTCTTGCACCCTGCTGCCGTCTCCGCCCCATTGTGGATTACCCCAGGTCACAACAGCCCCAGATTCAAGGATGGCCGCAAAAGCATGCTCGGCTGCTTGGATGTGATGCACGTGTCTCAGTTGATCTTGCACCTGGCTGCTGTCTCCCCCAGATTCTGGACTACCCGAGGTCACAACCTCGTCTCCGTGACCACACAAAGCAAATGCCTTGCGAGTGGCAGCCAATCTGCCAAGTTGCACAACGGCTACCACCACATCCTCATTTCGCAACCCGGCCTCACCCAGCGTGGCCGTCAAATCGAGCTGCCGGCCTTTCGCAGTGAGCTTCAAGCGGCGCTGGAAATGCTGCTGCGCTGCAGCCTTCAGCACGCTGATGGGCGTAGCTGGCAAGAGTTCTGTGGAAAAACCAGCTCCACTAGGCAAGTAAACATGCACCCTCATGGCGCCTTCAGAAGGGTTTTGGGTGCATTCCAGTTGCCAAACACGAACCAACAGTCCAATCCATCAGGGATCCTTTCATTATACACCTGAACATTGCAATTTGTACATGGTATTTTGTGTTGAAAAAGAAAGCCATGTTTCAAATGGTTGCAAGAGCCGTACCTAGTCCAAACCTTTTCTTGACGAAACTTGATCCCGCGGCGAAACTTAAAGCGGCTCAAGTCCGAGGCCCCTTCGGGAAATTGCATATCTGAGCAATGTTTTGCGGACAGAGAGGCTTCAACACATGGGCCAAAACCCAAATTGGCCATGGGTCAAAACCATGTCCACATGGGTCCAAACCCATGTTTTGACCCCTTGTGCATGGTGGGGCGTTTCTTTTGGGGGGGTGACCCAGATTTGGCCATGGGTCAAAACCCAAATCGGTTAGCCCCCAGTGAACATCAACCAATCCAACCACTAAAATAGGCCCTAGAATGGGTGGTGAGTTCACCTATCCCAAAATGTTACCATTGGTTTTGACAACCACCATTAGGGGAAATCGATTTGGATTTTCCTGGATGATTAAACCACCAGGTAAAGCGATCGGAATCGCCATCTACTTTTTGAGAACAACCAGAAAGGACACTTATGGCTCAAAATCTGCGGTGAGAAAAGATCCTGATGCTTGGACCATGCCAACAGGGCAGCACCCTTCTTTCTCCCCAATGCGTAGCGAAGGGTTCCCGTTTATAAGTGGGGGTCTGGGGGTGGAGGGCGTGTTCGCGAGGAGTTGCTTCGGAGTTCGCAACCGTTCGCAACCGTCCGCAACCGTCCGCAACCGTCCGCAACCGTCCGCGGTGAGGCGATAAGCGTGTGCCATTGGGATTTGTCGTGGAAGCGTGTCTTTGATGGATCGGCAAGGGCTGTTTTCGTTGACCCCGTGCGCGAATCGTAGCTTCTCGAAGCTCGACGTGTCGTTTCGCTGCGCAGGCGCAGTGTTTTGGAAGGCTGCGTGTTCTTTGCCGTGCCATTGGGATCTGCGATCCACGGTGGTCGCTTTGAGGTGTCCTGCTTGGCAGGCGCGTCATAGTGTTTGCGCCGACGCCGTTTTCGTTGGCCCTGTCGTACAATCGGCTCGTTTTGGCGAGCCTGTCATTCTGGCGCCACAGTCCCATGCTAGTTTTGGATGCGTGTCGTAAACGTGTCAAAATTGATTTCGTGGCAGGTCCAGCGCTTTGGATGATTTTGAGTTTCTGGCAAGCTTACTTTGTGTGACAGGCGCGGCACTTTCGAGCGTTTTGGTTGAATTTCGAGCAGGCGCAGCACTTTCGAGCTTTTCGTGCAAATTTCGTGGCAGGCGCAGCACTTGGGTGTCTGGGTGTAGATTTCGTGGCAAGCGCGTCACTTTGACTCAGCGAGATCGCTCTCGCTGTGGCGCGGCGCACATTTTGAGCACGCGAAGCGAACCCTCTGCGCACTTTGGGTGGGTCGAATCGCTCTCGCTGTGGCGAGGCGCACATTTTGAGCACGCGAAGCGAACCCTCTGCGCACTTTGGGTGGGTCGAATCGCTCTCGCTGTGGCGCGGTGCACATTTTGAGCGTGCGAAGCGAACCCTCTGCGCACTTTGGGTGGGTCAAATCGCTCTCGCTGTGGCGCGGTGCGCATTTTGAGCATGCGAAGCCCCTGCGCACATCGGGTGGGTCGAATCGCTCTCACTGTGGCGCGGTGCACATTTTGAGCGCGCAAAGCGAACCCTCTGCGCGCTTTAGGTGGGTCGAATCGCTCTCGCTGTGGCGCGGTGCGCGTTTGGAGACAGAAGTTGCGTTCAGAAGTGCCGATCACAAGTGTCCATTAGAAGTGTCGTTCAGAAGTGTCGATTAGAAGTGTCGTTCAGAAGTGTCGACAAAAGCGTCGCTCATCGGAAGTGTCGACAGAAGTGTTGCTCGGAAGTCTCGATCAGAAGTGTTGCTCAGAAGTGTCGATCAGAAGTGTCGAACAGAAGTGTTGCTGAGAAGTGTTGCTCAGACGTGTCCCTCAGAAATGTTGTCAGAAGTGTGGATCAGAAGTGTTGCTCAGAACTAGAACTGTTGATCAGATCAGAAGTGTGGATCAGACGTGTTGCTCAGAACTGTCGATGAGAAGTGTGGATCAGAAGTGTTGCTCATCAGTGTCAATCAGAAGTGTGGTTCAGCAGTGTTGCTCAAACTGTCGACCAGAAGTGTCGAGCGCAAGTGCGGATCAAAAGTGTTGCTCAGAAGTGTCGATCAGAAGCGTTGATCAGAAGTGTTGCTCAGAAAAGTCGATCAGAAAAAGTGTCGCTCAGAAGTGTCGCTCAGAAGTGTTGATCAGAAGAAGTGTAGTTCAGAAGTGTTGATCAGGTGTCGCTCAAAAGTGTCGCTCAGAAGTGTCAATCAAAAGTGTGGGTAAGAAGTGTTGCTCACTCAGAAGTGTCGCTCAGAAGTGTCGATCAGAAAGAGTGTGGTTCAGAAGTGTTGGTCAGGTGTCGCTCAAACGTGTTGCTCAGAAGTGTCAATCAGAATTGTTGCTCAGAAAAGTCGTTCAGAAAAAGTCTCCCAGGCGCTGCTCAAACGTGTTGCTCAGAAGTGTCAATCAGAAGTGTTGCTCAGAACAGTCGGTCAGAAAAAGTGTCTCTCACAAGTGTTGCTCAGAAGTGTCGATCAGAAAAAGTGTGGTTCAGAAGTGTTGGTCAGGCGTCGCTCAAAAGTGTCGCTCAGAAGTGTCAATCAGAAGTGTGGGTAAGAAGTGTTGCTCGCTCAGAAGTGTCGGTCAGAAGTGTTGCTCAGAAGTGTCGCTCAGAAGCGTCAATTCAGCAGTGTTGCTGACAAGTGTCGTTCAGAAGTGTCGATGAGCAGTGTGGATCAGAAGTGTTGGTCAGAAGTGCTTCTCAGAACTGTCGATGAGAAGTGTGGATCAGAAGTGTTGCTCATCAGTGTCAATCAGAAGTGGGGTTCAGCAGTGTTGCTGAAACTGTCGATCAGAAGCGTCGAGCACGAGTGCGGATCAAAAGTGTTTGCTCAACAGTGTCGATCAGGAGTGTTGCTCAGAAATGTCGATCAGAAAAGGTGTCGCTCAGAAGTGTTGCTCAGAAGTGTCGATCAGAAAAGTGTGGTTCAGAAGTGTTGATCAGGTGTCGCTCAGAAGTGTCAATCAGAAGTGTTGCTCAGAACAGTCGGTCAGAAAAAGTGTCGCTCAGAAGTGTTGCTCAGACGTGTCGATCAGAAAAAGTGTGGTTCAGAAGTGTTGGTCAGGTGTCGCTCAAACGTGTTGCTCAGAAGTGTCAATCAGAAGTGTTGCTCAGAAAAGTCGTTCAGAAAAAGTCTCTGTCAGAAGTGTTGCTCAGAAGCGTCGATCAGGAAAAAGTGTGGTTCAGAAGTGTTGGTCAGGTGTCGCTCAAAAAGTTCGCTCAGAAGTGCCAATTGTTGCTCAGAAGTGTTGATGAGAAGGGTTCCTCAGAAGTGTCGATGAGCAGTGTGGATCAGAAGTGTTGCTCAGAAGTGTTGCTCAGAACTGTCGATGAGAAATTTGGATCAGAAGTGTTGCTCATCATTGTCAATCAGAAGTGTGGTTCAGCAGTGTTGCTCAATCTGTCGATCAGAAGTGTCAATCAGAAGTGCGGATCAAAAGTGTTGCTCAAAAGTGTCGATCAGAAAAAGTGTGGTTCAGAAGTGTTGATCAGGTGTCGCTCAAAAGTGTCGCTCAGAAGTGTCAATCAGAAGTCGTGCTCAGACGTGTCGCTCAGAAGTCTAGTACGCGCTGGAAAATCGCAACTTTGTTGCGCAAGTCTAGTGCGCGAAGTACAGGTTTCGAGCTCTAGCTGGAAAATCGCAACTTTGTAGCAAGTGTAGCGCGCGAAGTACAGGTTTTTGGAAAATCACAACTTTGAAGTGCAAGTCTAGTACGCGAAGTACGGGTTTCCAGCTCCAGCTGGAAAATCGCAACTTGGTAGTACCAGTCTAACGTGCGAAGTACAGGTTTCTAGCTCTAGCTGGAAAATCGACTTTGTAGCACAAGTCTAGTACGCGAAGTACAGGGTTCTAGCTCTAGATAGAAAATCGCGACTTTGTAGTACAAGTCTAGTACGCGAAGTACAGGTTTCCAGCTCCAGCTGTAAATTGCGACTCTGTAGTACAAGTCTAGTACGCAAAGTACAGGTTTCCAGCTCTAGCTCGAAAATCGCAACTTGGTAGTACCAGCTCTAGCTGGAGAATCGCAACTTTGAAGTACAAGTCTAGTGCGCGAAGTGTGCAAGTTTCCAGCACTAGCTGGAAAGTCACAACTTTGTAGTGCAAGTATAGTACGTGAAGTACAAGTTTCCAGCTCTGGCTGGAAGATCGCAACTTTGAAGTGCAAGAATAGTACGCGAAGTACAGGTTTTGAGCTCCAGCTTGAAAATCGAAACTGTGTAGTGCAATTCCAGTGCGCAAAGGACAGGTTTTCAGCTCTAGCTGGACAATCGCAGCTGTGTAGCGCAAGTCTAGTGCGCGAAGCTCCGGCTGGAAAATCGCAACTTTGTAGTACAAGCCTAGCGCGCGAAGCGCAGGTGTCCAGCTCCAGATTGAAAATCGTAGCTTTGTAGCAACAAGTGGAGCACGCAAAGTACAGTTTTACAAGCTGAAAAACATAGTTTGCGCGGTAGGCTTGATTGCGAGCCCCATTGGCTTATACCGAAAAATGTTCTCTCTAATTATTTTCTTGGGTTTGCGCAAAGTGATGTGCATTCGGGTTCGTGGGCTCTGTCTTGTTTTTTCTTCGCCAGCGGACCTACAACCATGGCCTTGGTCAAAACCAGGGTTAATGACAAGGATTAGTGCACCCCTGGTTGACGGCAAGCGTGCATAGCCGAGAGCGAAGCCCACCGCATGGCATATGCGCCGGTCTCTCGGTCTTCCCAGAAAAAATGGGGCGGTGTTTGTTTGACAACCCTTCTTGGGGCTGAGACACCAACCCTAAACCCATTGGGGGGGCTTTATCATTTTGAGACATAGCCATATCAGGGCACTCACCTGTTGCCAACAGCAAAACTGGCCAGGTCCGCCTAACAAGTCCACTTCAAGGGACGCCCTGGAAACCCCTCGTTTGTTGATCCACTTAAAAGATAAAGCCCAAAGCCACGGCTACAACTCCAAGTGGGCCATCCCCATGCTAAGACATGCTTGAACACCTATTTAACTACCTTGCTTGTGCTTCCGTTCAAACGCGGGCCGAATCACGTCCGGTCCTCCCCCAACAAAAAAAGAGAGGAAAAATCAAGTGTTCCCCATGTTCTCTTAACTCCCATGACCAAATAACAGCCTTCCTACATCTCCCCTGTAAGCATCACCCCAACAAGGAAACTCACTTATTGACAACCAAAAGGTGACGTGAGCAAGAACTCCAAGCTTAACCCGTTGAACTGTTGGTACAACACGCTCTGATTAAAGGTTCGATCAAAGAGCAAGTGCCTCTGCTACTGCGTGCGTTAGTTATTTCAAGCAGCATGCACCAGTTGGTAGGTGGTATTGGTTTCTCCCAGACTTTCTACGGTTTCATCCATCCCAACTGGTGCGCAGCGGATTTCGTCCAACTGTACGAATTCATCCATCCGCGGCGAACCAGACTTCGCCCATCCCATGGCCTATTTCTGGGGGCCACTTTGACCTTCTCACGCTGCGGGGACCGCCGAGTTCCCCCGGTACCTTCCTGGCTTCCTGGCCTGCGTCGGAGCTGGTGCTCGAAGGGCGTGGCAGGTTCTGCGCCTCAGATTGGGATGGTGTAAGCCACTCGAATCCACAATTCGCAAGGGAAGGCATAATTCATTCGTATTACACACACACATGCATATTATAAACACTAATATAGACATATGTATAAGCGCATGGTTAAAACACAGCTTGCATGAAGGCAACCACCTTGAGCTCTGTTTGAGCTGAGAATCAACTAGGATTCCGCTTCAAAGACTTGAGCTGGTGCACCTCCGAACTGGGCAGAATATGGCAGAATGAAGTGCAAGCAGCGACCAAGCCTTTGAACACCTACACAGCTCAACAGCTCAACCGATTTCCGCGTCCACCGAGGGACGCTCCAAAGGAAGCCCAAAGGAGCCGCAGCCTCACTCTCGCCTGAGCCGGAAGGAAGCTGCCGGGTGTGGAGGTGGGGGTTGCTGTGGATCTCATGGACTAATGCTGGGTTGGTTCTTGAATCAAAGGGAATCCAAAAGGAAAACGAAACGCCAGTTGTTCAGACTTGGAGGAGCCCTCAACAGCTGAAAGCGTACTGGGGTGGTGAATGCGCTTGGGTGCTTTAGCTTGATTGTTTGGATTGGTAGTTGAGGTTGGGAGTTTGGTAATTGGTGCTGCTACGCCAGAATTGAACGATGATTAAGAGCCCTGGTTCCAAACCACGAGGAGGGGTACAACTATGGCTGTGGTGACCATGAAAGGAGGACCCAGTGAATTCAAACACCGTTTTGAGCCGGGCGCAAACGGAGCTCTGAATATCCCACCTGAGGACGAAGCAGCCAGGTGCACTCATGCGGTAGCATTAAATCAGCTGCTTGAGGTGTGGCTACCACGGAAACTCGCAGCTTGTGATGTCAATGTGGCGCTACTCAGGCATTTGGCTCCGGCGCCATAGCATCCAATGACACCACATCTATGAGGGAAGCTGACTCCAACGTCACAAGTGGACCAACCGGAAGCCGCGGTAAATTGAAAGTTGCCCCCTGCCTGATTCGGGCAATATATAAAGAATCAACCGTGGGTTGCATGCGGGTGATGTTCAAAGTGGACATGTAGGAAAGGAACCTGCGGGTCTATTGAAGTGGTGTCTATGAGGTCGCAAACTGTAGCGGTGCATTGAAGCCAAACAATTCAGCAGCTTTACACTGTTTTTTTGCATCAGCTGGTTGCTTTGAATCCATGACAGAACTTCTGTCACCCCCTTTGAGGTGTGCAAAGAAATGACTCAGGTTCAAGAGGGCACTCAGGCGACCCAGAGTTGCTGCTTCCAGCGAGAAAACGAGCCCAATTCATACCCACTTGCAGCGGCAGGCGTGAACTTCGTGCGATGCTTACTTGCTTGGGACGTGTACCAAAGGCAACACGATTGATGTTGAAAGCCGCAGCCAGTTTTCAACCAAAAGCGGAAAACAACGCCAAGTGATCGCCAGCTTTCTTCCAGCCCAGACCAAATAGTGCAAGCAAGGCTGCTCGAGCTGGAGCTGTCGCCTACGTGATCCACGGACTCAAGCTGACTCTGACTCCCTGTTGGAAAACAAGCACAAATTTGGGGGGTCCAAATCCAAAAGAACAGACAAACCCACATCCAATCTAGGGAATCTTAATCTTGGCAAAAACTGCTTTCCAAGGTGGCAAAGGAAGCAAGAAGAAACGCACCAGCACTGATCCTGTGTCTGTGTTTTGAGGAAAAGCCAAGCGGCCATCCGCAAGGACCCATCCCATGAATAGGTCAGGGTTAGCAGTTCAAGCAGGTACAAGGATCTGGTGCGGGCATACAGGTAAGGATATCGTAAGGCTAACCCAGGTCCTTTGATGTCGACATAAGCTCTTGGGCTGAGAGACAACAGGGGATGTCTGTCATGTCCAACATTTGAAAACAAAACAACTGGCTGCTGTTACATATCAAAGCCCTTCATGCACCTGCGGACTCGAGCAAACGGCCAACACGGCTCTCAACTTTACCTTGGAGTCCTTGCAGCGATTCTGTGATCCTTCTACTTAGTGGACCCCCCATCTTGCACAAACTGTCGTGAATGGTGTAGCCAATGTTTGAATCTAGCCTAGGACGATAGGGCGCAAAGACTATGGCAAGCGACAGGATGTCCTTAAAATGCTACTTGATGTTTATTGTACTGAGTTTAAGGAATCAACCCTCTGGAGAATCGCCCGCTGGACTCTGCGCCACTTGCCCATTGGGTCTCTGAGTGCATCCGCTGAGATGTACCTGCCGACCCCCATCCCCCCCCCAAACCCCAGGAAGCATTGAACGGTAGCATCCTTAAGCGGCCAAGCTGAATGCCCTTCCACTTCCTATTGCAACTTCCTGGTTACCAGTTGCTGTTTTTTTCCATCTACTTTACCCCAAAAAGCTGCAACAGTGACTGAAAAAAGCAGCAACTTGGCTAACCAGGTTGTTCATCTGCCATCGGGGAGTCAAACGCTCGGAAAACGGCGTCGCTCCGACTTGGCACGGAGTCGCTTTCCGCGGAGACGTCTCTCCCAGCCTTCGGACTCCGCGTCCATGGCATGGCGGAATATCGATCCACTTCTCCAGGCGGCAAAGGGCCAAAGGGCAGGGCCAACGCGTCAAAGCGTCAAAGTGTCAGCGACTTCTCTCATCTCAACGTATGTCCTGTGGTGCTTGCGCATGCTGCGTTTTTTGTGTGTATTTTTTGACTTTTTTGTTTTGTTTCGTTTTTTTCTGTTTTTTTTCTCGAAGGTTCAAGCTGGTGGCACAAGTCATTGCTTCATTCAGCACCTGGGGCAAAGGCAAGGCTGATCATGGCTATCTTTGCTGGCTGAGTGAGGGCATGTTCAATGGTGGCCCTTTCCGACTTGCTGGCAATGGATCATCTTGAGCGCATGCTGGACATTTCGGGCACTTTATATCTGCGGTGGCATACGAGTGTCTTGACAAACATCACGACCTAGAGATACCCAAGTCTCGCAAGTGGCGAACAAGGGGAACCTTCAAGGCTACTGCGGTTTGCGGTGAGGCTACTCGCAATCCTTCGATGCGGACCAGGATCCTACCTGGGTGGGTTTCGTAAGGGGCCCGAGCACCTGACGAGAAAGGGGCGAGCCAGGGGCAAAGGCCAAATGCAGAACCTGATGCCCAAACGCAGCCGTGGTGTCGAGGAATAACAACTCTGAAGTGAAGATGGTCAAGCGGGCCTGAAGCTCCAGCCTCAAGATGCACAATCCGATATCACAAAGCAAGCCTGGCAATGTCCCAAATCAACGGGGGCAAACTCGCACACAGAACCTCGTATTTGGCTAAATTCGGGTGAACGTCAGGTGGTTGCGACTTGATGGATCCTTTTTGGTTCTTCACAATCGGGGAAGTCGCCGACATCACGTTTTTGAAAAGGGCGATGTGAAACCTTCTCGGTTGTTCCTTTCGGGGGAAACGACAATTCAGATTCAAGCTCTGACATTCAAAGCCAACCAAAACTGCTTCCATTTGGGAGTGCCTCCTTTAAGGGTAACTCTTTGTGGTGGTTTTAACGGGAAACCAGAATAAACACAACCCATTTTCGGGGAGCATTACTCTTCACTACCATTTTGCTTTTTGAGGGCCTGGCTCACGTATCCAGCGGAAGCCAAATCAGCGTTCCTATATTTCTCCGCACATGTAATTGCCCCGGGCGTCGCTGAAGATCCAGTGGAAACAAGATCAGCGTTTCCTAGAATCAGAAACGTACACATCACCAAGGGAAAGCGAACTCGCAAAACAAAGGTTTTTGAAGATTTCGCTCAACACACCGTCTTAGAAACTTTGAGTTGGGCTCCAGGGGCTTGTCCTGAACTGCACCACAAAACAATCACCAAACCGGCCTTGGTATTGAAAAAAAAACGGCACACACCAAATGTTCCCCTTCAGGTGCCCATGGACAAGATCCGATTCGCGCCAGTTGGAATGAATGACGCTCGAGTATTGGGATAAACCGCCAATCCCAACTGGCTCCGGTCGGCGGGGAGTTTGTCCATCCACAGTACCAGAGTGTCGCTGGGATTCTGGTCATGCAAAATCGAGCAATCTGGCCTAACATGAGCTGTTGGACATACCTTGTCATCTGAGTTCTTCTCAACATAGTGGTCCCCTAAAAGAGTTGGTTTCCATTTGGTTTCCCTCCAACTACCAAAAGGGTTGGATTCCCTCCAACTACTGGACCCGATCTGGCACCGGGCACTGAGACATACAAACCCTCGTCTTGCAGCAAGAAAGAGCTCCTATGTTTGCCGATTTGAATGCAAACATAGTCTAAATCTACAATTCAACCATCAGGGGTCACTGGATGCTGAAGGGTTCCATCGACACTGCAACTTCTTTAGGTCCAGAAAAGGGTAACTGAGCGACCGGAGACATGTCCCAAGGCTAAAGAGCCATTGCAAAGGCAACTTGAACTTTGCTCTTCCAGCTGCTTCGAAGTCCGAAGCTCTGGCCTCCTGGTAGGTATTGGTCAGCTGCTCCATCATATCCTCAGACTCCATCGGTCGTTTGGAGTTGGGATCTAATGAAAACCGAGATCTGGTGAGGGAAAAGTCGGGTGTGACCCTTCTCAAGCTTCTGGAGTCCTGGAGTCCTGGAGTGGTGATCCATGTGAGCCGATCCACCATCTCCAACTCGGGGGTCCTCGCAAGTGCACTGGCTCTCCTGAGTTTGCGTCTAATTACAATGGTTTCCGCCACCCTTCGTGTTTTTGTTGCATTGTTTTCTGTGTTGCGCCTGGCTGAGACTCCAAGGGATGCTACTTCAGCTTGAAACAAACGCCTTGTTGAGAAACAAGTTGAACGAAAAAAAGAACATGCATGAGAAAACACACACACACACACACGGTGTTTTTTTGAGATGGTATACGTTAAAGGTCAATGGTCCGAAGGCCGAAATCTTCGAATCTCTTGTGTTTTCAATAACATGAGACAGCACCCAAAGGGTCAACCAAAAGGGTTCAAAGACAGACCGAAAAAGGAAGAGGCAAGGAGAAAGAAGAAGGAGAAAGGGGCGCTTCAACTCGTCTTAGCACACATCGTAGATGCGGCAAGCTGGAAATTGACACAGCGCTCACCATTTGCTTTCATTGACTGACTACGGAAAGCAAAACTTGCAACACCCACATTTTCTAGCTTGTACGTCCGGACGATCAGTCCAAAGTTCTCCAACGGATTTGTTTGTTGGGTTCTTTTCCCTACCCAGAGGGTCCAAGTACCTTCTAAGGAGCCCCTTTTGCCCCCCAAAAGCCATCCTCATGAGGTACTTGGACCCTCTGGGCTACCTTCGCGCTCCGTGAGCCAGTTCCCTGAGTATCTGACATGGAGCTGCTTCTCCCGCTGCATGTAGCCCTGTCAAATGGCCGGTTCCTTTTTGGACCTCGCCTTGCGCAAAAGATAACAAGAAGGATACCGAAAAAGGGGATCTTGTTTGACACCCCCCCATGTGTCTATATACTCTCTACTAAGATTCAGCGTATATACTTTGAATAAAGGAATCACTGATTCTAGAACTCTAGAAAGGGAAATCAAGGGGGCAATCAAGGGGGCAATCACAATCCAGTTTAATCAGCAGACAGGGAACCCTTGCAGGCCACAAATTCTCATGCTAGATGCTTCCCCCAACCAATGGACCAAAGGGATCGCTTTTCCAAAGCATTGACTTGCCCGGTTTCTCTTTTGGGTTTGTTGAATGGATGGATGAATAGAACCATGGGGGTGCGTGGCCCAGCAGATTGGCATCACCACCCAGTGGCAAAATACGTACTATCAAGGGCTGAAGAGTTGCTTGAGTCCGCTGAAAAAGAAAAAGGTAGTCCTTCCTTTCAAACCAACAGGGGAAAATGATGAATCCGCCGACACCAGTCGAGCGTGTAGATGGCAGTCCGCAACTTGGTCTTCCTTCGGAATCTCTTATCAAAGCCGAAGGCTTTTGGGACTGCTATTTTTTGGGCATGCTGTGCTAGGTGTCCAAAACCTGTATTTTTTCTAGTGTGTTTGGGTCTTTCGTGCTAAAAATCTGCGTTTCGCCTCGGTTTGAAAAGGGGGGGGTTTCCCCGGGACGCGCAGGATCTGCACCCCAGTATCATCAGGATTTGGGTGGGGCCAAGTGCAGTGATACTTTGAGGAATTGTTGAAATTTGCAAAAATGAGTTTTTTTTGCAGTTCCCCACCTGTACGGAGCAGTTACTGCGAAACATCCCCTGCATCATCGTGCGTTTGGAAGTCTATTCTTAGGGTATTTGAGCGGGTTGCTAGCATCGGTTTTTGATGGTTGCTTTTTAGAAATATCTAAACACCCTGGTTTTTTGCACTTTTTTGTGGCTAGCCGGCTGCATTCCCAGCATTCCCCACATCTCTGGTATTTTCTGTGTTTGGTCAATGTTGCGTGTCTGAAAGTCTTAAAATCTTGAGCGCGAAGAGTGGGTCTGTTCCTGCAAGTTGTGTGGTTGCATCCCTTGCATTTCCGGCATCCTCAGCACTGGGACACGAAAAACAGGAAAGTGTCAAGAAGGCCTTGTTTGACTTACAAAAAAACTGGGGCCTTGCTTTTATACCCTTTCGGGGGGTGGTTCAAAGTTCAAAGAGTAGACCCTAGTGTTCTTCTCCTGTCAAGTGTTCAGCCCGCTGCCGAAGTCAGAGCGGCGTTGTTTGCATTCTCGTTAAGAGCCCCATGTCACCGAGGCAAAAAACATCTTTGTCCTGCCCCCAAATTCGACGCACCCTCTCCTTCCACGTGAAAAGCGCCCTCAAGGGGCCTAGGCAAAAAACCTCTTTTTCCTTACCCCAAATTCAAGGCACCTCAGCGGAGCGTTGTTTGTTCTCCTTGCACATGGGCATTGCTTGTTCTCCTTCCAGGCGTTAAGACGTTAAAAGACCCATGTGACCTAGGAAAGACGTCTTTTTCCTGACCCCAATCTTGAGCCGAGGCAAAAAGACGTCTTTAAGACATCTTTTACCCCAAATTCGAGGCACCCTCTCTTCTAGGCAAAAATACGTCTTTTTCCTTACCCCAAAATCAAGGCACCTCAGAGGGCGCTGCTTGTTCTCCTTCCATTGGGGCGTTGCTTGTTGTCCTTCCATGCGCTAAGGCGTTAAGAGACCCATGCGACCTAGGCAAAAAGATGTCCTTTTCCTGACCCCAAACTTGACCTAAGAGGGGCGTCGTTTGGTCTCTTTTCACTTCCTCAGAGCCCCATATGTAAATTCAAGGCACCTCAAAGGCGCGCTGTTTGTTCTCCTTCCACTGAGGCGTTGCTTGTTCCCCTTCCAGTCGTTAAGAGACCCATGTGACCTAGGCAAAAAAACGTTTTTTCCTGACCCCAAACTTGAGGTACCCTGCAGAGGGGCGTCGGTTGGTCTCTTTGCACTTGTTAAGAGCCCCATATGACCTAGACAAGAAGACGTCTTTTTCCGTACCTCACGCACCTCAGAGTGCGTTGCTTGTTCTCCTTCCACAGGGGCGTTGCTTGTTCTCCTTCCAGGCGCTAAGGCGTTCAGAGACCCATGTGACCAGCGCGTGGAAGGAGAACGCAAACAACGCCCCTCTTGACGTTGGTTGCAGGGTGCCTCGAATTTGGGGCCGGGAACAAGACGTCTTTTTGCCTAGGTCACATCGGGCTCTTAACGTGTTGAGGGAGAGGGAGAACAAACAACCCACCTCTGACGTCGGCTGCAAAGTGCCTCGAATTGGGGTAAGGAAAAGGACGTTTTTTTGCTTAGGTCAAATGGGGCTCTTAACGCGTGGAAGGACAACACAAACAGCGCCCCTCTGACGTCGGCTGCAGGGTGCCTCGAATGTGGGGGCGGAAAAAAGACGTCTTTTTGCCTAGGTCATATGGGGCTCTTGACAAGTGAAAAGAGACTAAACGACGCCCCTCTGAGAGCCCCACTTGACCTAGGCAAAAAAAAGAGGTCTTGTTCCCTACCCAAAATTCAAGGCACCCTGCAGCCGACGTCAGGCGGCGTTGTTTGTTCTTCTTCCACGCGTTAAGAGCCCCACATGACATCAGCCCCAGTTTATTGATAGGGGACTGTCCACTGGCGTCGGCGGATCGCGTAGCGATTTCAATATCCTCAGTGGATGGGCAAAATCCGCAAATTGGTGGCCTTTGAATTCGTTCGTCAACCTATAGTTGTGTATAGTGAAATTCTTTGAAATTCTTATCGTTGTGGTTTCATAGTGGTCTATAAGTCTCTCGTGTGTTAGTTTGGTTTGTCAACCAGTATTCAAATGCATAGTGGTTTCTAGTGGCTCATAGTGGTGTATCTATATAGCAGAAAGAACATGGAGGGGGGGGGGGCTGACCATACATATGTACATATATGTATAGTATAATGTTGATACATGTGTATATATATATATGTATATAATGTTGATACATATACATATCTATATATATATATATATTACACATACATACCTGTATCTATATATATCTATATACATTATGGTGGCCTTCAAACCGGGATTCCTCTACACTGCGAACGGGATTCTCCCGGTCTATCGCCTGCATGAGCTCGGCCACCCGCTGGAGCTCGCCCCGCAGCGCCAACACCTCGAAATCCATCGGAGCGCAAGCCGTGCCTCTAAGTTGCAACCAGGAAAGCAGAAACGAACCCAGTGGTTGTGTGGTTTTCTTCTTGTTGTTGTTTACAAAACAACAAAACAACAACCAACAAAAACACGGGCTACGGGCAACAATGCATTGCATTTGTCAGTCCCACCTGTTGTGAGAAAAGCGACTTGTTATGAGGCACCGGCAACCCGTGGCGAGAAAACAACAGAAAACTTTGGCGTCCTGATCTTTTTCAGGCACTCGCAAAGGGTGGTGTCTTTTTCTCCGGCTCCTTGAGGGGTTGGGTTGGGCTTCTCGATTGGAGCGCGAGGTAACAGCGTTCCCTACTAGGGCGATTTGACCTTGGTGAATCTTATCACAAACACCCCGCAAATCAACAAGGCAGCCCAGCAAACAACGCCTAGGTGCTCTGGTTGGCACATGCTCATGAAGTGTGCAAACCACTGGAGGAATGGCTATCTTGGATTGGCCCGCCTTGGGGTCCATGTGGCTGTTTCAGGGAGCTAGGGCTGAGAGAGGCAGGCAAAGGCATGCCAGGCATTGTATCGGAGTTCTTGATGGCTGACGAATACTATGGAACCTCAGGGAAGCCGCTATGTTAGAAACGAGTACAGAGAGTACAGCAATGGTGCAAGGGATAGGCCTATCAGAGCACCTGCCAAGAGATAAATCGTGCTGAAATGTATGCGCCAAGGCCCACGAAGCCTGGAGTTCACAAAGGGTCAGCCTCGAATCCAGGGAGGTACTGTGGGGCTATCCTTGGTTGGCAAACGGAAAGTGTTGCTCATCCCACGCGGTGCATTTGGAAGGGTGGAACACATGATGCAGTGGACTTTGCACTTGGCGCAGTCTTCCTGCCCGTCCAACATTACCGATGTGAAGTATCACTTGGTGCAAATGCAGGTTTTGCTGGTTCTGCTGGTACTGCTGGTACTGCTGGCATTGTTTATGCTAGTAAAAGCAAGTTCCCCTTCCTCCTTGTCAGCGCGTGAAGTGTTTATTCAGTGGCCAATTCAAGTTCACTTCCGACGGATGCTCGGAGTCTATACTTTACCAACCAGAGATTGCAAACCTGAGGAGGGTTGTAGCCCAAACAAACAAACCATCACTCCGAGGCAAGTATGGAGCCTGCACGGCTTTCCCGGTTGAGATCGTTATTTGAGCAGATCGAGCATGATCACGGAGCCCAAAGTGGACCAAAAGCAAACCCTGCCTCCTGGTACATGGCGGAAACCTCCCGGGTATGCTCCTGGCATCAAGTACGACATAGGCCTATATCTTCCATGGGGAAGCACCACCACAACGGGTCGGAACTGGTTGTATCCTTGCACACTTTGAGAATACAATACCTCTATTTGGAAGAACACACCAACGCACTTTGGATTGGCCTGCGACCTGCGATCTCAATATTCCACTGGCCCGTCACCTTTAGCTCCCTCGATTCGCAATGGAATAGAAAGTGGGGCCGCCTTTGAACATCCCGAGTTGGCCTTGCTGGAAGACAGATGGCCGAGAACCACCTCCTAACCGAAAACTCCGCGAACCCACAATCAGAGGAGCGGATTGAAGCGTTCATTGCTAGCCCTGAACCCTCAGTCGCACTAAGGAAGAGCAGGTTGGAGACCAACTCTTGTTGCTTTTCTTGACCAATCCACACGGGGATGATGTCCAGAATTGCCACTGGCTATTTGATTCTGGATCAGTTGGGCTCGAACTGGCCAAAGTGCAAATTCAAAAAGCAGCAGATCAAGGATGTCGAGCAAGCTGTTGCTGAAAGTCTCTGGTTTTACAGGCCCTGGTCGATAGCATCCAGCTGCTGCACGTTGTCAGAGTTGCACTCCCCCCGCAATGTTTACATCCCAAAAAGGGGCCCGCAAACTAAACAACCACCAACCAAGCAAGCCAAGCCAACCAAACAAACAGACCAAACAAGCCAAACCGAACCACCCAACAACCCCCCCTGAGAAAAGTCTCGTTTGGGGATCGCAAAGGTTGTTTTTGTGGTTGGGTTGGTTCCTTCTCGATCGTTGCAATGGTGATATTGCAAGACTTCAGCGGCTCTTTGCCTTTCCAGTCCCAGCGTTCCTGCACTTGATCTCCCAAAGTTGAGTGGTGACGTTGGTGGTTGTTCCCAGGTTCCGTGGTTGCGCCGGCAATTGTTACATGGCCAACTTGGCTGAGCACCCAAGCAAGCGCTTTGACGCCAGAACATTGGACCATATTGGACCGTGTCCCCCCTTTTGCTGGTGAGTACTGGCTTGGGGGCTAGTGAACAATGAAACAAGATTTGGTTTGTCCTTGGCCAACCGCATGTGAGAACTGTATCAGTTGGGAGTCCCCTGAAACATGATTCAGTTCAAACGCCGCTGCTTTTTGAGGTGCAGCCGAAGCTTCCGGCTTTTTCAACATCTCACAGGAGACGTGAGACCAACGCCCGTGCGCCATCTTGGTCCTGCGTGAGCTGCGCCACTAGCCTCAGGCCAGTAGCTGTTTCCTTACGTCCTAATTGGTTTTTGAGACCAAAACCAGGGGCGACGTTGGGAGTCTTTGGGCTCCTTGCAACATCGTAAACATTTATTGCACCGGTGTGTATGTTAAAAAAAGAGAAGAAAAAAAAGGCGCTTGGATGTGCGCTAGCGAGAAAGGCGAAGGAAACTGACCAGCCGTAGACTCGGCTTGGGTGCACCCGCCCGCGGCACATGTCCCTGTCTTGCCGGCGATATGGAACAAACAGAGAACGCAACTAGGAGCAGGACTCAAGCGCTGCCAACGCAGTTTTCAGGACGTTGAAGAATGGTCAGTAGCCATTCAAGAGCCATGAGCAAGTGCCGTGAGATGCAGTCGCAGTCTTTTACTTAGCTGTCCTTCCCTTGCGTGAGACCGAAAAGAAGCCAACTGAGGACATCAAGCTCTGCTTGCAAAGCTCAGAAGAACACTCAGCAGCTGTAGACAAGAAGCAGATTGATCCCTTTATCCTCTCGTCCGGTAAAAGATCACTGCACCGCGCCCCAAGCAAACTCCGTGCAAAGGGCACATGATCTCAGGATTCATGCCTGGTTGCATAAACGAGCCCTCCGCAGCTTTGGTTCTCGTTCAAGGCGCTTTCAGGTTTTAGGAATGCTTGGGGGGAATTAGCAGGGATATAAAGGGAATCGAGGAAGAATCCCGATGAAGAATGGGAATGAATGTGGCCAGGATAAACCAATGATGTCCCTGCTTCCGCCGTACTGCTAGTTGGTTCTTCTGAAAATATGGGTTGCTCGCACCCCCGAACGAGCAAAAGTTTGGTGACGACCTTCTGTAGGTCGATTGAACATGTTTTTCCCCAAAGGTTGACCAGGAGGTCACACCCTTGAGACTAGCCATGATACAAGCAGCAAAACAGCATACACACACACACACACACACACGCAAACATGTTGGGTTTTGTCACACCCCAGGAAGGTCTGAGTCCAGCTGCTCATTGGCCAGACCGGACGCCACCTCCCGGAAGGTGCTCCCTGCCTGAGCAAGAGCCACTGAGGTGGTGTTGCAGGGTCAAAGTGAATCCCGATGGGGTCTGTGGTTTGTGTACTTCCCCCCCATTTTTCCGAAGGTCCGACCTGGTGTTGGCGGCTTTCCTGGGTAAAACCTTGTCGGTGGGTTGTTCAACTGGTTTCTCGGGGTAGCTGTCTTTGATGGCGCTCAACATCAACTCCTAAAACCAACTCAAAGGGCTGCTCCGAGCCTCTGGGGGAGACTTTTTCTGGGGCGACCCACTCACAGGAACTGGACAAGCTGAGGGCTTCCCTTTTGCACCGCAAAACAGCGACCCCATGGAACACTGAACCAAGAGGGATTGAGCAAATCGAAACACGTCAAAGTGAAGCCGCCGCTGTGCTTCCAAGTACGTGATACAGCCCTTTTGCGTGTTGCTAGTATGCTGCGAAACCAACTGTAAACTGGATTTGCCACAAGCAACGTTTCTGGAACCCAAACAGAAAACACATACCCCCTCCATTGGAGAGCGACGATAAAAAGAAACCTGGTGCTCAAAACCTCCATGCTAATAATGTGTCCACCACTTTCTTATAACCCCAAGTGTCCTTATTGTCCTTTGGGATTCATGTGCCGCATGCCATCACCTTTGCTACAGTAGATGAATGAGAATCTCGTCTGTTGCTCACGAAAGATCTGTCAGCAGCCTCCCTTCAGCGTCGCTAGCTTCCCCCTTGGTGGTTTAGATTGTACTTGCCTCGAAACCACCACTCATTAGACGCAGATGCCCCAACAAAACACGACTTGTGCTGGGACCACGAGTGCTGCCAGAGTGCGGCGGCGGAATAACCCGAGCCCGAGCCTCAGTTTCAGCTCACGCTCTCCCTCTTTCTTGCCAATCTGGGAAATGAAACAGGACACCAACATGACACGACCCGTTTGAAGGAACACAACTTGATTGGGTTGGTCCAAATGAGCCAAGGACGGTCCTTTGCCTGGTGATTTGGTGGCGAAACGGTCGTGCAACAAGTTCACAGAACAAGCTGGATCAGTTTGATCTGTCGGACTCCCTGTCAAGTATAGTCTTCCCAGGTACCCCAAACAGTTAGTTTGATGTAAAGATTGGCCTACCCAAAACCCATGTTAAAAGGAATTGCGCATTGCGCCTGTGTCTCTCAGGTTCAATCTATGACACCGGCCCGAAAGGGCACCCGCGGACGGAACGTCCAACGCAGAAAACTGTTCCTGTGTTCTTTGGGGATTCCATCCAGTGTGTCCCGCTTGCCCACGGACAATCATGGACAATCGTCTTTTTCCACCCAGCAGAACTAAATATAGAATTTGAAAGGACCTTTATCAGCGAGCTCATCTAACCCACGATCAGTGACCTCGCTGTGGTGCAAATATTGATTTCCCTAACGGGGCCACACTCCCTCTCTCTCTCTCTCCTTGGCCCCGGGCGGCTCGCCATGCCCTGTGCGCCAGCATTCGCCGAGCAGGAAGTGGATACGGTGGAAATGGAGTTGTTGCTTTTGGGCTGCATTTCCGGGCAAACCTTGCGCTACAAAAGAACATATCTTGGCAACATGGCCCTTCCACGCATCCAACGCTCCCTTTTGGATGGCCGTCGTCCAAAACGGGACATGCAGACTGGCCGAAGCTTCTCTCCTCACTACTTCCTTGCAGCGCGGAAGGCACACGGGGAGCGTGGGTTTGACCTGCAGGGAAAGAGTGGCGAGGGAGCACTGTGCCGACGTAGCTGCAACATGATATGTCAGCCCCTATGCTAACAGCCGTCCCTTAAGGTACGATCAGAAGAGATTTGGACCCAAAATATGAAGCAGAACCGCCTCTGTCAAAGGATCAAGGACAATATCATTCTGAGGAGCAAAGCAGAAGGGACGCCCTTGGGCAAGAACAGCGGGAGCAAGAGTCTTGCAACGCAGTCTTTTCTGAAGCGTAAAAGCGCTGAACAAGGGGATGTTGCGCCAATCAGCAATACGTTGCACAACATCTTCAAAGGTGACGTATATTTTGCTGGGGTGCTTGCCGCTTGCAAGATACTCGTCATGAATATTGCAAAGATATCTGAAAGAGGCTGGCAGAACATCGTTCTTCACCAGTCTCCAGCCTTTTCGCATACTCCCAACAGCAGGAACACCATTGATTACTTTGACAATTGTTGGTTCGCCATGCAGAAGCTCCTTGTCGAAGTCTTGAAAGTGTAACATAGCGAGTTTTCCCAGAGCATTCGAAACTTCCAGGTAACCTCCTTGGAGGTATTCTTGAGAGCCCTGGCATTGTCCATGAAGGGAGTATCTGTGCCACAAATAAGAATGCAGAAAAGAAGAAGTTCCATCCAAGTGGGTTCATGACCATCAAAATGAAACTCGCCGTGGTCATGGCTTCCTAGAAACCTTGAGAATTGTGGTCTACGTCCGAACTACAGGGTCCATGACCATCCTAATACCCCCAAGAGGTGACTTTTGACCATGGCACGCATACAAAACAACAAGTACCAAGCCCCACAACTGGACAGTGAGGGTGGGGGGTGACCGCCGAACCGCCTTGACGCAGGTGCCGGCCTCTCTCAGGAGCTTCGGGGCGGTTCCCCCTTAAGCCAATGCAAGCCGCCCACGTTCAACGGGTCACTGGGGCTCACATTGTCCAGCGTTAGCATCACCCGGGACACTTGACTAGGTCCTCCAGTAGAGAGGTTAGAATAAGGGTACCCTTTTATTCTGTAGTCTATTTTAGTAGGGGAATCCTCCCCAAAAACAGGGGGTAAAAGGGCACTACTGGGGGACCTAGTTGACATGAGTAAACCCATGCTTTGGAGGAAATTGACAGTGGCAAAAGTGAATCTATGAACCAAGGGCCAGATGTGGGGGCAACGTGAATACTTGCTCCTGTTGGGGCATCTTGTGTCTCATTGCTGGGTTGGTCCCACTGAGTCCCTGCGCCAAGTGGCTAGCTGCTTGCAATCTCTTCTGGTACTCTCAGCTCATTTCATTCTGGCATCCGAACAACTAGAATAACAAAAGCACTAAGAACGTGTAGGTTTCATGTGCTTGCCTGCAGTTTCCTGCGGACACCCCAGCCGATGTCCACCTGTTTGAAACCATTTGCCTTGGATCAAACCGTTGGAACATGCCAGCAATTGTACAGACCGAAAGGTGATGCCGTTGGTCCCAAACAGCTGGTGCACACATGCTACTGAGAGACCTGGGAGTTGAGTCAAGGCACCATATGCCACAGAGGCTCAACATGCTGGCATACCTAGTGGCTTTCTCTGTTACCCACGGTAGCCAGTTCGAAATGCTTTGGGCCTGCTCGCAATCCGCAATCCGCTTAATCCTTGTTTTGCTTGGTAATATTCTTATAACGTAATCCGCGATGCTAACTTTGGGCCAAAACGACATGTGTTGGAGCATGGAAGATCCGCACAATCCGCAATCCTCTAATCATTGGGGATTAGATGTTAAACAAGCTAGTGCCACTCCCGTTGGCGTCACAACAGAAAACTCCAGCGCTCACTGGCGAAACGAGCCGGCTTTTTTGGCCAACTCGCGACATCTCTGTGAACGCGAACGTCCTATGCCTGCTCCTGACAATGGCCAGGAATTCGGGAGGTTCTGCTTTTGGACACATGGCTGTCAATATCACTTGGACGTTTTTGAAAAGCATTCCAACACGTTCCCGCCGTCCCACTGCTCACTGCCGTGGAAGCTGACTGGGGGTTGAAGAGGAAAGATGTCCAAAACAAGGTCTTTTGTAAGGTGCCATGGAACCGTGGGTGTGAAGGAAGCAGCAAGAAATGTAGTAGCCCGCTTTGAACTTGGAATCCATCAGATCATCACGTTCAGTTCTGTGACCCCCCCCCCACCATCATGGAGTAGCGTCCCAGAATATTCCGAACCAGCCGCCGGAGACCCGTAGTGAAAAGGGCGCGAGGCGCAAGGCGCGGCGGAGCAAGTTCTGCGCTAGCTTCAGCTTGACTCGAGGGCACGGTGCGTCCATTTTTCCCTTGGGCAACCCTTAGGCAAACCAGGCTTAAAAAAGACAAAAGGACGACTGCACAGGGTGACCTACCGACCTACCATAGTGCCGGTCTGAACAACCCTACCAAGCAACGTTGGTTCCGGGCCTTGGGCCCATTGCCAAGATCCTCAATATGGACAGTCCGAGACATAAGCAGTGAAACCTTTGGCTTATTTGGGCAGAGACCCCATAGCTTTCAGCCGGACAAAAGACTGCTATCTACCATTGAGGGTGTTCCTTATTGAAACTCAAAGCTAACTCTATGTGGTGAGGTGAAACCCGAGTCTGCTGCATGTCTGATTCATGTTGGTCTTGGGACTAAGCCTTAGCAGTTGGTGCTTTTGACATCGAGCGCATCCTGATCCCTGGAAGTGGCCATCCGCCAAGCGAGAACAAGGCCGTCAAGCTAGTGCGACTACACGCTGACATACCAGGTGACGTGTTGCCCAGAAATTGAAGGGTTTCCCTGGTGAATAAGCTGGTGGAACCCATCTGATTTCTAGCCCAACTCATCAAAAGCGAACACAAACCACATGGCCATGGGTCAAAAGCCCGTACCCCCAGTGAACTGCCCAATCCCCACTAAAAATAGGCTCTAAAAATGGGTGGTGAATTCACCTACCAACCAAAATGGGATCCCAAAACGGTTTTGACAACCACGGCCACATCAAGCCCCCAAGCAGCCCTCACGTCAGACTTCCAAGCGCCGACGTCAGACTTCCAAGCGCCCAAAGTTGGCCACTCTCAGGTGCAGCTCCAGCTGCCGCAAGTCCACCTAGCGAGCGAGCTTCGGCATTGGAGAGATCGACGCTGGTGGATGGACCGAGCCTCAAAATACCAACTGAAATTTTGGGTGGGTGAGTCGCAAACCAAGAATTTTGTCGTACCTGCCATGACTTCAAAACGAACAAGGAATGCGATGGGAACGGGCCCTACAGGGTTGCTCCCAACATCTTGCGGACCATAGCCACCTGCAGGAAATCCAAAGAAACTACATGGACCCTCAACCCCCCCGTAAAAATGATAAGTTGCCAACCACAATGTTAGGGCTGCTACAACCAATTTTTCAGGGGATGTTGAGGGTCAAGAAAGAAACTAAGCCAATTCTCCCAGGCTTCATGCCTGGAATAACCTGTATTCCAGCCCAATTGAGCGCACAACGCCACATGTTAACGCCAATTTCTGCTTTACCGGTCTCGTTGCACGGCTAAATCCATCAACACGTGTAACCACATTACTTGGCTGAGCCTGCTAGCCATTCCATGCTACAGCAACATCGAATTCACAGCGACGGACCATTGTCCTCTGCTTTGCATCTATCGGCGCGGGCTATGAGCAAACACCGCACGACGCTATGACAACCATGCAACAAACAGCTATGGTGTGACTCTCATGTTGATCGCCTTCTCTTAGGGGAACGGGCATCCACAGAGCACTGCGCAACTGCGACACGGCCCTGCCCAGCAGTAAGATGCAATGGTTTAGCACCCTGGTTAGTCACCTTCTCTTTGTCAGCACCGGCATCCAGCAAGCGCTCCACAACTGCCTAATCACCCTGCTCAGCAGCAAAATGCAACGGTGTGGCGCCCTCGGTGTCTGCTGTCTTCGTCTGCACCGGCATCCAGCCACCATGTTACTACTGCCTAATTGCCCTGCTCAGTACCAACACGCAATGGTGTGGCGCCCTCATTGTTCGCCTTCTCTTCTTCTGCACCGGCATCCAGCAACCAGTTTACTACTGCCTGATCGCCCTGCTCAGCAGCAACATGCAACGGTGTGGCGCCCTCATTGTTTTTCCTTCTCTTCGTCTGCACCGGCATCCAGCAACCAGTTTACTACTGCCTGATGGCTCTACTAGTAGTAACATGCAACGGTGTGCCGCTCTCATTGTTCGCCTTCTCTTTGTCTGCACCGGCATCCAACAACCATTTTACTACTGCCTGATTGCCCTGCTCAGCAGCAACATGCAACGGTGTGGCGCCCTCATTGTTCGCCTTCTCTTTGTCTCCACCGGCATCCAGCAACCATTTTACTACTGCCTGATCGCCCTGCTCAGCAGCAACATGCAACGGTGTGGCGCCCTCATTGTTTTTCCTTCTCTTCGTCTGCACCGGCATCCAGCAACCAGTTTACTACTGCCTGATGGCTCTACTAGTAGTAACATGCAACGGTGTGCCGCTCTCATTGTTCGCCTTCTCTTTGTCTGCACCATCCAGCAACCATTTTACTACTGCCTGATTGCGCTGCGCAGCAACATGCAACGGTGTAGCGCCCTCATTGTTCGCCTTCTCTTTGTCTGCACCGGCATCAGCAACCAGTTTACTACTGCCTGATGGCTCTGCTAGTAGTAACATGCAACGGTGTGGCGCCGTCATTGTTTGCCTTCTCTTTGTCAGCACCGGCATCCAGCAAGCGCTCCACAACTGCCTAATCACCCTGCTCAGCAGCAAAATGCAACGGTGTGGCGCCCTTGGTGTCTCAGCAACCATGTTACTACTGCCTGATTGCCCTGCTCAGTACCAACACGCAACGGTGTGGCGCCCTCATTTTTCGCCTTCTCTTTGTCTGCACCGGCATCCAGCACCATTTTACTACTGCCTGATTGCCCTGCTCAGCAGCAACATGCAACGGTGTGGCGCCCTCATTGTTCGCCTTCTCTTTGTCTGCAACGGCATCCAGCAACCAGTTTACTACTGCCTGATGGCTCTGCTAGTAGTAACATGCAACGGTGTTGTCTGCACCGGCATCCAACAACCATTTTACTACTGCCTGATTGCCCTGCTCAGCAGCAACATGCAACGGTGTGGCGTCGTCATTGTTTGCCTTCTCTTTGTCTGCACCGGCATCCAGCAACCAGTTTACTACTGCCTGATGGCTCTGCTCCGTAGTAACATGCAACGGTGTGGCGCCCTCATTGTTCGCCTTCTCTTTGTCTGCACCATCCAGCAACCATTTGACTACTGCCTGATTGCCCTGCTCAGCACCAACACGCAACGGTGTGGCGCCCTCATTGTTCTACTGCCTGATTGCGCTGCGCAGCAACATGCAACGGTGTGGTGCCCTCATTGTTCGCCTTCTCTTTGTCTGCACCGGCATCCAGCAACCAGTTTACTACTGCCTGATGGCTCTGCAAGTAGTAACATGCAACGGTGTGGCGCCCTCATTGTTCGCCTTCTCTTTGTGTGCACCATCCAGCAACCATTTTACTACTGCCTGATTGCCCTGCTCAGCACCAACACGCAACGGTGTGGCGCCCTCATTGTTCGCCTTCTCTTTGTCTGCACCGGCATCCAGCAACCATTTTGCCACTGCCTGATGGCCCTGCTCAGTAGTAACATGCAACGGTGTGGTGCCCTCATTGTTCGCCTTCTCTTTGTCTGCACCGGCATCCAGCAACCAGTTTACTACTGCCTGATGGCTCTGCAAGTAGTAACATGCAACGGTGTGGCGCCCTCATTGTTCGCCTTCTCTTTGTGTGCACCATCCAGCAACCATTTTACTACTGCCTGATTGCCCTGCTCAGCACCAACACGCAACGGTGTGGCGCCCTCATTGTTCTACTGCCTGATTGCGCTGCGCAGCAACATGCAACGGTGTGGTGCCCTCATTGTTCGCCTTCTCTTTGTCTGCACCGGCATCCAGCAACCATTTTACCACTGCCTGATGGCCCTGCTCAGTAGTAACATGCAACGGTGTGGCGCCCTCATTGGTTGCCTTCTCTTTGTCAGCACCGGCATTCAGCAAGCACTCCACCACTTGGAGATGGCCGCTTGCTGAAGCACGAAGCAAAGGCGTGACAAGGCTGTTTTCTGCCAGCATTGGGATCATGAGGCTTCCAATGGGCAACTGGGAATCTCTTGCCAGGTGGCGTCGCAACAAATCGAACAAGCAATCCCCACCTTCCTGTCCGCACAGCTCTGTCCAGCTCGTCCCGCCATTGGGAATACTCCGCCGTCGTCATCACATCTGTGCTATCTAGCAAGCGAACGCACGCCATGAGTGAATTGGGCACGCCTGGGTTTGAGCTGAACGCATTTCATGCATTGCATGTCAGTCAGCCAGCATGTATCAATGCGTCAAAGACAAGCCTACAATTCTGAGCAAACGCGCAAACACACACACACACGGGAAAAAGAAGAAGAAAAAAGACGCACGTAAGCACATTTCAGACTCCACATCACTACACCAAGACTTGTTGTTCTCTGGCCGTTCCAAACGGCACCCCTAAATCGAACAAGCAGTTGCTCGAAATCTCAACAATGTCCCCATTGTCTTGATCCTGGTTTTCGTCGAGAAAATGGCAACATCCTCTGCTCATTTGCTCGCCCAACCACCGGCCATATAAGGGGTCAAAGTTCAAAGTTTAGATTTGATGGGCCTTTTTCCGTAGAGTTTTTTTTGGGGGAGCCAACGCCTCTACTCCAGATTCCCATCCAAGTTCCAAAATAAGAAGACACCACCATGCAACAAGAAACAAAGAACCTGGACCCTCAAAATACCCATAAAACATGAAATTCACCAACAACGATTTTGGGGCTAGAACCCATAGGGGAATTTTGAGGGTCTAGGAACACAATTCATGCCAGCTTCGGAATCCGGACACTCTGAAGAATCCATTTCCCGAATATAGACTCCGCACTTGCAGAGCCACCACGGCTTCCAAGGACACGCCCAAGCACTGGCCATGTTTCCCCTTCTGGGGAGCTCACAGAACGCGACGTGTTTTGGTCCCTCCAAATGGCCCCGCAGGTCCGAAACCTTCCCAAGGTCCCATTGAGCCCTCTCCAATGGAGCGTCTTTTCTGATGTTTACATCCCGTGGCTTCCCTTCACCCAAACAAATCGTGCGAATTGATTTCAGCGGAATGCATTTCACGCATCGCAATGCATGTTGAATCCTGTATCGAGTTTGCCTCGTCCAACGGCCCGTTGTGGCCACAGTCCACGTGCATGGCGTAGCCAGCCATCGACCTGCGCGAACTCCGAACCGTGCCGGTAAACTCAATAGCCCTGGATCAAGAAGGAATATCTGCAATTCCCCTTGAATCAAACCAAGCCCCACGTGCCTTCAGACAAAAAACTTGAACATAGGATCCGCCACAAGGGTGATTGACTGAGCTTAAACTTGGTGATGACCCCCTTTTATTCCTCTCATTGACTTTGGCTCGTAGTTAATCATGATAGTTCCCCACCCCGAAATCGCAGGCCATATTTCCCAAGCAAGGATTAATGAAGATTCAGGCCACACTTCGCCCTATGGTGCTTTGAGTCCTCGTTTGGGCGGACGTGCTGGACACCGGCGCCAGCTTGAGCTAGAATGCTCCCTGTGACCTCTGCCTGAACTGCTCGAGAGAAACCCTCTCAACTCCCTTTTGAAAGCGACCGACATGTCGCAATGAGACAACAGCCACGACATCACAACATTTGGGTCCGGCACCTCAAACAAGCTGCGAACCCCGCCTGACCTGAAATGTCATAATCCGTAAGAAATGTGACCCAAGAAAGGTGGCTTCATCACGGACATCACAAACTTCCGGTCATCGAGGTCGCAATAATTGAAACACCGACCATCCGTCGATTTCACGCTTCCTGACGGTGAAGCCGGCCCATTTTGTAGATGGCGTGTTTGGATGCGTCTTTTACCCTTCTCACGTGAACTTCCCAATGGCTGGTTGCCTTTTGAGGTTTCGACAACGCAATGGGCCCAGGTCAGTGGGAAAACGGGACACCCGTCTTGAATCGCTCACGTCAAGTTCACGCTTTGAGCGGGAGGTCTCCAAGGAGACCCATCCAGAGGAGAGAGACCTTCGAGGAAACTTGCGGGGAGGGGGGGGGGGGAACATGGGCAGCCAGTGATGCGAAAACATAAGGCGAAAAGGGAAATATTAGGAACACCTGCCGGTGAGTAAGTTTCGCCCTTTTGCATCAGAAATGTAGCTTCTTGTCACAAGTACTGTAACCTTGGTGAGGGGCGAGTTGATGTTTGAGTGCATGCTTCACCCACTTACGACGGGAGCGTTGCCCCCGCTCACGTGTCTCGCCCATCGGGCATGCAAGTGGCCATGGAGCTTCTCCCTCGTCTCAAGTATCCCTGGGCGACCAAAAGGCGCGTTCGACATGGCCCGCTCGGTCCTCTCGGGTGGTTTGGTTTGGCGGCTTGGAGGTGTTCTTTAGGACAAAGAGGTGCACATCCAATCACAACGTCCAAACCGCCTGAGGGAGCAGCTGAAAAAAAAAAGCGACCCCCCAAGAAAAAAGGCCCACGCCGTCGCCTGTCGATCACTGGCCGTGGCTCCTGCACCTGAGGATGCTGCAAAAGGGGAAACTGGGGGCTGGTTGGACCAGGGATTTATCAAACCAGGTGATTCACGGAGCCATCCTATTCATCCTATTGAATTGATAAACCAGGGTTCGGTTGAACAAGGAGGAGGATGGGTCTGGAAAGGAACAGCTTTACACCAGCCCGCTCACCGTTGAGTCGTCCCTTCCAACTGTCCAAGCAGTGTGACCAGGCTATGCCTTGGGAAACAGATGGAGAGTGTAAAGGAAGGGTGTGGAGCCAGGATGAAGCGATGAATGGCTCTCTCTCTCTCTTTTTCCTCTCTATTGACCACTGCCTTTAGATGCTGACCCCGGATTAATGAACCCATCCTAAAGGGGTGTTCCCCTTCAAAATTCCAAGAACCCCCCCCCTTCCCCCTCCACAAAAAGGGGGCCCACTATATTCATCAACCAGAGGCTTATCAGGGATTCCCTGTAACTCTAACATGGTCTGTGATGTCCCGTCCGATTCTCTTCAAATCCCAAATAATAAGGATATCATCAAACACACACACACACACACCCATGTGGGTGCTCATTTGTTCGGACTGTGGGCCATGTTGGTGCAGTTTCCTCACATGAGAATCCTTGCGTGTACCCCCAAGCAGTGACACATATGCTGCTTCCAGAGTGTCCCTGGTTTTGGCCAGAGTTTTCGCCCCCCCCCCCCCGCCCCTATTCCTGCCAAATCAGGTGATCGAACAACAATGCCTCTGTCAACCTCAATCAGAGTCAGTATGCACTGACCTGCTAAGTTAACTGATTAAACAAGTTTGAACTTTTTGGACCTTCACTAGAAAAATGGACAAACCCACCAGCACAAGGTGTTCAAGTTTGGTCACTCAGGCAAGGTTTGCTCAGAACTGGGCTGGGTTCCGGCACGAGCCTTGCCACTGCCACTTTGAGGCTCCCACGGAGTTATCTAAGGTGCTAGCAAGGTCCACACTCCTTGGCTCACATCTTCCTCCGGATGAATCAACCCAAGTTTCGGGGGTGTCCCTGGGCTTTGCGTGGGTAATCAGACCTAGGACGGGTGGTAGTACTTTCCGGGGTCACCGGATTAGGGACCGCAGCCCCAGTCAGACCCCCCGGGTTCGGGCTAGGCTTAGCCTCGGAAATTTTGCCTTACCCATGGGGCTTAGGGGAGTTGGTAGCCTGGATTGTTATTCCCTCTTGTGTTTGTTCAACCATCGTTCTTTTGAGAAACCACAATCAATGTCCCTTCCCAGTTGGGTCTTGGTCATTTTGGCCTTCAGATTTGGCGTCCGAGGGGCAAGGGCTTGATTCTGAAAAGAAGTATGCCTGGAAAGTGGGAGATACGACTAGCCAAGGTTACAACCCTTGCAGGGTGAACTCCTCGTGGTTGCCATCCATAAACCGGCCATGAGTCTGTGCGGGGGTTGGGGTCATGTTGCTGTTCCTTTGTTCACATGTCCGCCTTTTGAACATCCGTATTCTCTCAGGGGTCAATGGGGTGAACGCCTGGGCAGCGAAGCCCGAAATTTTAAGGGGGTCCGTTTGGCTTCCCTTTGCCCTAAGGGTCTGCGACTCTTTTCGGACCCTCCAACCAGTTGTTGTTCCTCCCTGCCGGGCCATTCAATGGCGTCCAAACCATGTACCCCTCGGTAGGTGCCCCTTCAATGTGCCACAGCTCAATACATAATTGGTACACGTGTAATAAAAAAGGCCATGGGTCAAAATCCAAATCGTACCCCAGTGAACATCCCAATCCAACCACTAAAAAAGACTAACATGAGTGGTGCACCTACCCCAAAATGGTTGAACCACAGCCATATAGCCATCCAACGGGATACCGGATGGCCTGCCAAACGCGGTGGTCCCCGTTGAAGTTGCTCCTCAAAGATGAACCCCCAAAATCGTGGTTGTCCTGTGGCTTCCCTCCAAAAACCACCCAACAAAATGACGCAAAGAAGAGTTCAGTTGTTTGACATCGACCAGGCCGATCCACAAAAAGAGGGTACCAACTCAAACAAAAAACGGATCCCCACGCAAAAGAGGTCAAAAAAGATCAGCTGCCCAGCTGAGGCGCTTGAAAAATCCTGCCAGCAGGGCAACGAAGTTCCCGATCTCGTCCAGGTGCAACAGGACCTGTGAAGCGGACGAGACGATCTATGCTTGCCCTGTTTTCTGTCTTTGAAGGGAAATCAAACGGAAAACCATATTACTGTTATGTTTTGCAATTGGGGTCCCCTCAAACAAGACAGACCCACATGGGGCTTGAGATGCGAATAGAACTTTTTGGATTATTCCAGCATCACCTTTTGGAATGGCAGGACACGTCCCGTTTGGCCAGGGCAAAGGAGCTCAACGAGATTTCCCCTAACACTCGACCGCACTTGGGCCAGTCTTTCAGATTTGCTTTGGGCTGCCAAATTGACATGTGTTGGTGGTTGAAATGAAAGGGGCCCAATATTGTTGACCTCTGTGCTGCCTGTTTTCTCGTTAATGACATTCATCTTGGGGGACAACCAAACCCAACCCCACTCGTACCTAAACTCACAACGCCTCACGAACATATGGACCCCCATGGACCCCCGCCATGGACCCCACCCCCAGCCCAAGACCCCCAAGCCCTTTAAGCGGAAATATGGTGATCCCTGGTCCCGGGCGGTACGCACCAGTCGGTCTAGCAGCTCTTGCTGGTCGCCTGGCCGGACCAGATTTTGCCTTAAGTGCCACAAAGAAACGGTCCCTTCTCAAGGCAAATCGTCTTCCGGGATCTTTCAGTCAGGTTCCATGTAAGTGGACAGAAGGGTATGTAGCTTGTTTCTTGATATTTGGGAAGTGTTGGTTCTTGCCTTTCCTCGTTTGGGATCTTATCGATGTGGTCTTCCTTCGTTCGTGCGTTTACCTTTTGATTTGGGGTGAGGGTCCCGTCTCTGGGTGTAAGGGATGGGTCCTACGCTAGCGAACGAACTCGCTTCCTGGACCCGAGGACTCCAGATCCAACCGTTCCGCGTTCTTTTTGAGATATGGAAAAGTCTCAGAACCGTACGGTTCCGCGTTGACGTGAGCCTATCGGAGCCAGCCTTTGATCATTCGGAGCAACCCTGAGCAACACTCACGTCGCCAGGAAACGTGTCGATGTGCTTAGTCGCCTGACGTGAAAATATTGCCAGTCATTTTGCTGAAGTTTCTCTAAAGCGGGACTTCGAAATAGCTCACTCGCTTTGTCGGCACTCATGGCTGGGTTCTAACCTGGCTAAACACAGACACCAACTTGACAACGAACACCCAAGCTGGCCTGCCCTGACATCCTGGGCGAAACATGCCGGATATCCCAGAGCAACCGTGAAGCTTCGTAGCACCTCTCCTATTTTCCCTAAAATGAATTCGTGATTAGCAAGTCTTGCGCTACGAGGATGACTCCGCGTATCGCTGGAAGCAAAGCAGTTCAATTGGCATCTACATGAACGTGCGGGTTGATGTTGGGCAGCGCCTCAAAGGGCTTCTCCCTTCTTGCACCATTCCCGAGCCCGTTCCACCCGGCAGTGCTTCATGTACTTCATCCAAGCGCAAACCTATGGGAAGGTGTCAACAGAGTTGACTTAATTGAAATTGAAATGATTGTTTTCCCGTGATATCCACTACCCTGCTATCTGCCCAACTTGTCCTTTGGACCTTTCACAGCCAAAAGTCATCACGTTAATGCTACTGGCTCAAGAGATACAGCACTTCCTTGGGTCTCCACCCACCACTAAACGAAAACAACAAGCAAGTTGAGTAAGAGGATAGATGAAGCAGAGACCCGTGCAAAAAGCAAACAACTCACACAACATAGATGCACAAATAAAATACAAACATACGCTGAGACGCCAGCTAATACTTGAACGCATGATCATACATGTAACTTCATACACCGACAAATCTATAGTATCAACGACTCAACAACTATACGTCAGACCTCAACCACTTTGGCACACGCAAACATTCTCATGTTCAGCGCCTTGCACTGAGAGGTTCCTCAATGCGCCCTGCAAAAGGCTTTGACCTCGGCATTGCAATGAGTTGGTCCAAAGGGCGCGTGGCTGGTGGGCATAAACCCTCATCAAAGTGATGCCCCACCAAAGCGTCCCTAAATGAAACTTACGCGCATATACAGCAAGCTACATCTTGAGGTCTTAGACCCATGCCCACAATTATTGCTAGCAGATAACACAGATACCCAGCAACATCATCCAGGAAAGCAGCAAAAACAGAAAGGCAGACAACTGGCCACATAGCTGGCAACTCCAATGTACACCCCTCAGGTTCTTGGGTGGTGAAACCACGTGCATGTTCGTCGACTTATTCGCAACATTACTTTTTGGTGAGGCCTCAGACCCTTGCTGAAGGTCAAAGCCTGAATTTGCTCGGGAGTCAAATCCAAAGGTCGGACTCGTCCATGCTGCGGATCGGCTTGGAATTGAGGATAGGGATCCCTGTGGCCCCCACCGAGTTCCAACATCAACTTGCTGAAAAACACGTACCTGCTTCAGGTTCCCTAAAAAGAACCAAGGCCTATTTATCATTTTAGTTTACATCCGATTCTCACCTTGCCATCTTCGCCATCTGATCCTTCCGCTTCGAAGCGCGGGCCGGGCCGTCCGGGCGTCTCCGGAACTCCCGCGAGACCACGGTGACCCGCATCCGCGCCAGTTGCCGGTGGAACTGCGCCAAGGTGTCCTAGGACAGCAGAACGAAAACTCCCACTTACGGCCGCTAAAATTGCGCCTGTTTTAAGGAATTGCAGGGGAGTTAGGGGGAAATTGGAAAAGAAGCCATGAATGGTTGGATGGGGAGGGGGAATCCTTCAGTGGCAAGCTCACACAAGGTGTGTGTGTGTGTGTATGTCCCCTAGTCATACTTTTGGCTACTCCCTACACAAAGGAAGGAGCCCAAAGAACCGCCATTTCTTGCGGAAACTCCGTTTGGCACCCCGTTTCTGGGCGTGAAAAGTTGGAGAGCATCCCGCCCTGCAATTCAGGAGTAGCCAATCCAAAGCCCTCGGCACAAGCCGGAGGAATAGACACTGTTCGGTAACCCATGTTTCTACTTGGAATCAAACTCATTAGGTAACCCTGAGAAACAAAGACCCCGCAACCCAAAACTACCATCAGGTTACCCCTAGACTAAAGTGTACAGGGGCAGGCAAAACCCTGCATGTGCGACTTTATCCCTTGCATGGGGGAGAAACTGGAAATCAACCTCACAATGGCTTTCCCGAACATGGACGTGGTGTCTCGATATATGGGCGACTCCCAAAATGGTGGTGGTCCCTTGGATTCCATTAACAAACACTCCCAAAAGGGTTCGATTTGTTCAACACTCACTTGCAGGGGTCAATCTTCAGGGACCAGGTCGATTAATTTTGAGGCGCTACAGTAGGGCAACTTCATGGGAATGGGAATGGGAATGGGGTGGGATACTTTGAAACTTTGTCATTATTATTAAGAGCAATCGCACCTTGCGATGTGAGGCTTGCGATTCAGAAACAATCCATGAGTCATTATGCACCTGGACCCTCAACATGCCCAAGAATTGGTTGTTGCCCTACATGGAAACTCGGTGCTTCAGGGTCGTTAGGGCGCCCTGTAGCCAGGATCTGGGGCCACCGGCCGGGTGCAGCGTCTTCAGCAGCTCTGCCACCCGTGCTGGGCCTCAGCACGCAATCCATGGGTCTGTCCTTTTTTAGGGGCCCTCAAATTGGTGGTTTCCCTTGTGGTTGTCCTTTACAACCCACCCACAAAAGGTGCCAAAACAAGGCAAACCCATATTTGTACATACTGGACAACATCCGCTTCGCACCAGTGGATGGTGGTCCATCCCACCCTGGTGATTGGGGAGGCAAGTCCATTTCAGATGGAGGGAACCTGTCACGAAATGACCAGGGCCCCCCCAAAATGGCTCAGCGATTTTCCTTTTTCCTTTGGCCATGAAAAAGGGCCACCCCGCCTCAGACTCACTTTGGACCTCTTCCCGAATTTCATCCGAAGCTCGTGTCAGCATCTCTTCCCAGGACACTGGAACCAAAAGAAGGCTACCTCAAGGAACATGGAACCAAACGTGAACCAAAAAAGACAGTGGAACCAACCTAACTAACCCTCCCTCACCATGCCCTCTCGAAGGATGTCGCTGAAGGCTCAGACCTTCGGTTTAAGCCGGACCGGGCTCCACACTCGTGTAGTGCGCACTAACCTCGTCCTGGATGGGCAGGTGGAACATCAAGTTGGTTCTTCGACTCACGCCCCCTGCAAAAGGCTCAGCTGCTTCTTTTCTGCTGGGGTTCAGAGGCAATCTGAGCAAAGCGACGATCTTTGCTCTTGTCATTTTGAATCAACCAGATGTTCTTTTTGTATGTCTCCTGACTGTGCCATTTTGGGCTTGATTTTGAGTCTGTTGATTCAAGTGGGAAATGGGCACAGACTCGATACCCATTTAGGGAACCAGTTGATTCTGGGTGTCAACCCCATTCCAAACTTCCCGGGCGCGGGAAGTGATCTGTATCGAGTCCTTGGAGAGGAACTGGTCAATCTCCAGAAGGCTCGGCGGGATCTCCTGCCAATAGCGACTCCCGGGGAGGCGACCAAGCGAGCCACTCTTTAAACACCAGAAGGAACATGGATTGAGAGCTTGTCTTGTGCTGCATTTTGTTGTAAAGTCAGACATGTGGTAGCATTCAAATACCGGCCATTTCCCAAAACCCTCCGAATCCCAAGTGGCCGCCATTGTCACGTAAGGACAACGGCATGGGGTTTGTTTTCCTTTAGTGGTTCCCTTCTGCTGACCTCTCTATCCTTTCAGCAATCACCCAAAATGATGCTAAAGCATCAAATTGGTTTCCTTCCGTACCCGGCAAAGGTGGGTGACGTTCATCTAACAGGCAAAATAATGACTACTGGTTTGCCCAATTTGTCAAGTAGTCTGTTACCCCATTCCAATTATTTAGGCCATTATAGAAAAGAAACTCATGTTCGTTTTAGCACGCAGTCTCGTGGCGCGAACCCGCTGGACGCGGAGTTTTGGCGGCATCCTGCCCGGTGAGGAAGGCGAAGTCTGCGCCTTCCGCCCGCGGGTTGCCCTGAGCACCCCAGACCTGCCGGGGGGTGTGCGGGGGGGGAAGGGGCGGGGGCTGAACAGAAGCAGTGGTAAATTAGGAGCTATGCTTAAGCCTCATAGTAGGGTAGAAAAAAAGTCTGTCACTTGCTGCATTGGCATTGCGCAACTCTGGAAGCACATGTCTGCGGAACGAAGGCCAGCCCCAAACTTGGGGGACAACGCGGGTTTTTCCCAATGGCAATGTCATGAATCTGCAATATCCGTCCAAAAATGGGAATGGCACCCCATCCTTGACGCAAAACACTGCCACAAACCTACAGGGATGTGGTGCCGTCTGTACACGTTATACACTCAGCACGCGGTCCCCACCATAGTTACCATGGTCACGTTTTCACCAGTTTGCTGGAACCAAAGAGTCAACATGCTTTGGGGAGTAGAAGCGAAAGGCTTTGCACAGAGAAGCCGTGGCCTTCCGAAAGTGCTAACATTCACGTCGCGCAACGTATCTGTGCCAGGTTGTGGCAACATGGTTCCCTTACCCCCAAAGGTAAAAGGGCATTTTGACCAAATAGCACATGAGGGGCGGTGGCAAACAGGAAAAAATCGTGGCATTCTATGCATCTGGGAATCAAGCCACAACTGGCCACATATTCAAACTGCCTCCCACTGACATTGACACAGCACCTGCAGGGAGTACCCCTGATAAAAACCAGAACAGTCATATTCTGACAAATTCCAAGGGTACGCATCAGACTGACTGCATGAATGATAGAGAATTCGACCAGCAGATCGTTCCGCGCCTGCATGTTGGCCAGCAAACACCGCAGTGAGTGACCTGAGAACTCGATCGCTGGGCCAGTCATGTACGCACCGCGGGGCACATCCCCCCCCCAATATCGCCTTCCTCAACCCCCCGCACAAACCTATCTGGCAAATGCATATATGCGAGTTGTCAGAAGTATAATGGCGTATATGCTTGCGCCGGTACCCAGACGCACATCGTTACTCCCCGACATTCGTAGTCCTTATGTATTATAGGCTGCCATACGAACTGGCACGGCATGGTTATAAAGTACCCCACAAACCTATTCCAATTGTTCAGGCCCTTGTAATACTCCTGCAAGTTCATATGGAACATGAAAAAGGGGCCCCAAAATGAAGATGCCTGTGACAGGTTCCATGAAAATCTGCAGAGCGCATGGCTGAGGTCCATGTACCCCGTGATGTCGCAGAGCCAACCGCCGTAGCTTGACAGCGTCGGCACAAATGTCTGGGATTCCGCATGTGTGAGCTTCACAAGCCATCCAGCAGAAACATGGAGAGCAAGCAGCAACCCCCGCTGCATATTATATAGGTGTTGAAGTATCCACCCACCCCTAAGAGTACCATACTTCATACGCAACCACGGTTCACCATACCACAGGGCCCACAAAGTCTTTCAGCTTTCAGGACAGCGGGCATCAAGCTCCCCTTCAGCCCAAATCCTTCAGGAATCCCTTGCGACCACTTCAATCATCATCTCACCAAAGCGCAACTCATGAATCGTTTATTTGTGTTTGCTTTGTCCGCAAAAGAGACATTATTGTTCTCAAACCGAACAACATACTAACAAATCCAATGGCTACCAATGTCCCTTGGAACCCTCAATCATGCTGCGATGGGAACCAACAATGAGTCGAAGATCCTGGAATCCCTCCTTGCAGGCCCATCCTCCATCATCAGCTGCCTGAAATACAGGAAGCCCTCTCCAGCGGATTTGGTCTTCTGCGCCGGCATGGCCAAGAAGCTCGCCGAGGGTCAGGTCGAGAGCAGACTCTTCAAACGAGTCGAACCCCTGTCCTTCGATCTGGAGGAATCCGCCACTGAATTCCAGATCGGCAAACCGCGCAGTCGATTCAGTCGATGCCCCAGATCCCTCCTCTTCGGACTCTCCGCGTGCGCCTGCACCTTCAGTGTCAATGCCTTTCTATATTTGAGGGTACCCTTATCTGGGCGCTAGATATGCTAGATGACGGAGGTAGATTGTTTTGTGTTGCTCTGTAGCACCCTCTCGTTTGGGACGGAAAACAAATCCACAAGGTACCCCCCTTCTCTTGGGCCCAAGGGAAACAAAGTGGTCAATCATTCTTAGTGGGGCAAAAACACAGTGCAGCCCAAGTCGAATGGAAACAGTTCAACTCAGCACCCTTTTGTCGCACATGATTTGTGGATTCATGCCCACCCATAAAATCAGGTGGCTCGACTTGAAATCTCGTCCTATGCCAAGGGACCAACGGGACAACCCGGACCTCCCGGACCAACGGGTTGGGCTGACTCCCCGAACCCCCGAGACCCCGAGGGCTCGGCAGCTGTTGGCCTCCGCGGCCTCCGCCAGGGTGGTGCCGCCGCCCTCGATGCCCTCGCAGAGCTCCAGCAGCTGATGAAGCCTACGGCGACCGGGCGGCCGGGAAAAGACGGGCGCAGAACCCGAAAAGGGAAAAGGTGACAAGAGAACGTGGTGGGCGAACAAAGGACAACATGTTTTGGGAAATACAGCAACTGGGTGGGTCGACATAGAACAAAGTTTGGGACAACTTTGGGAAAATAAACAAACTGGGAACATGTAGGGACACGAAATCGCGGACAGGGGCTGTGGGCCACTGATCAAAGGGCTCCAAACCCCACTGGCCCTTTTTACCGGAGACAGATCCGGCCCGGGGAATGGGAACACTTGTTGGTAAGGGATATTGATGGACAACCCCGAAAGCGACAAGTCAAAAAATGTGGGAAAACCAATGAACCAAGGAAAACATGTAGATTGGGACCAAACAAATCAAGCATCGAACAACGACCAGCAAGTGTGCACTGCAGCTGGCGCCCTGCAAAGGACCCTTGCCAGCAAAATGCCGTCAGCTAGCTTCTATCTGCACCGCTTCCAACCAATCTCTTGACCAACGGACCCAGAAATGTTTTGGGGCCAATGCTAAAAACCAAACAAGGCAAACGAGTTGCAAGGCCAATCGGCAAGTAAGACCATGGATCCTACATGAGTAAGCAAATTGGGACAACCGGGCCAGCTCTGTGGGTTGAGCTACACTGAGGACGGCATGTGTCCTTCTGGTGATAGTCAATCCCAGCTCCCGGGTGATTGTCAACATGTCCCCTAGCCTAGCTTGTTGGGCTTTTGCCACGAGTGAAGACCGTTTGAAGAATTCTGGCCTGGCGTCCACTGCGTAAAGCCACTGAACCGCTGGGTATTCCAACCTTCCCCGTATCCTCCCCTGCCAAAGGTGATGCGCCCAAGAGCACCTTGGCATTCCAACAAGAACTGGAACTCGAAGCACTCTCCAAATTACGGTAGTCTCAAAAAGACCGCCATCATGGCTAGAACGCTGACAGGGATTGGCCAAAACCGTCTTGCAATCTTTATGGGGGGATGCAGAAAGGGCTTGTCCAACCATGTTTCCCAAACCAAATATCCTTTTGAAAAGCACCCCAGGGGCAGCAACTCCAAAACAAGCAGCCACATTTTGGGGGATGCTCGCGCCACCCCCAAAATTCCAGCCAGGCCAACATCTCCCCCAAACTCAAGCCCAGCTGGTATAACCTGCAAGGTTCCCCAGCCTGGAGCCCAGCGCGGTGACTCCGAGGCTCCGGGCTGATCCTCGCAGGGCGCCAGCTGCGCACGGACGAGGTCCGCGTGCTCCTCCAGCCACGCCGTGGTGGCGCGCTCCCCTGGCGACCGCTCGCTCGAGCGTTCCAGGGCGAGCGGGGTGTGGGGAGAACGAAAAAAAAAGGGGTTGCTTCCTCACCCTCCCTACGAGGCAAGGTGCCCAGAATCTTGCCACGGCATTCTGGTACAAGGGTTTTGACAACCTGGTAAACATGAGGTCTGGAGGAATCTGCTGGGGGAACCCCTTTTCGCATTTGGGGATTCGGCAAAATGTGCAAGTGGTGTCCAATCTGGGTTGGTTGACCCTGTTGTGTTTGGGTTCTTAAACACTTGCTACCCTGGCCAAACATCCAAGGATTTCGAACCCGAATCACGAGTCCGTGTTCACAACCGATTTTGGCCTGCCTCCAAATTGGGCAACCCATTCTGGGGTGGCGTTATTTCTGATGGCCAAAGAGAGACACGCCTACTAAGGCCGGAAGTGTTAAGCAGACTGCGGTTGTGGTATATTTAAGAATCAACCAAGTCATAAGCATGTAAAGAAGACATTCCCTGTCGTACTACTCACCAAAACGCTGCACGGCTTCAGCCGCCCCCAGTGCCTGTGGCACATGCACCTCGGTTTCGCCACGCGCGGCGATTTGGCGCGAGCGATCCTAAGTTTTGCGAGGGGATGCATGCGCCTCCCTCCGATTGTTAACTTTCGAGAAGTTCAATTGAATCAGTCGAATCGAATTTCATTGTTCTTGTTTCAACCTTGGTGTTTTCTTTGTGCTTGTCTCAGGACTTCAAACCAGATCCCAAGATTTAGCTTTGCACCCGTCTCCAGGAGTGTCAGCGGGGCGTGTGAAAACAAAGCGGCTTCAAGCCGTCCGGGCCGTTGGAACCAAGGGCGGTTCAATTAATAAGCCTGGAATTGATTCCCGGTTGAAGCGAAGGGAATTTTGCACAGGGCGGGAAGAACAGCAAGATCTGTTGCAAAGGTCACCAAAACTACACTTGCTGCGGCGCTTGACAACGTGCAACCTCAGACCACCAACAAAATGTGGCCGCAAGTGCGTGCATCTTAAAGCAGGGCACCCTCGAAAATGATTTGTCCTTCTGGCATCCCATTCTAAGCAACCCCAACCAGGTACCCTCAACACAAACACACCCGCATGTCAGTCTTGCAGTCAGCCAAGCCGCGCTCGGCCTCCGCCTGGCGCCGTTACTACCGGCCATAGAGGGGTCTTGTACATTTAATACCAAAGGCTCAAGCAAGCACGGCAGGATGCTTCCAAACATGACACCATCTTGCAATGGATGTAATTTGTTGCGGGGTTCCGGGGCCCTTTCGCGGACAACACAACTCGGGAATTCATGTCCACCAAGCACTTTGACGGGTGGGGCCTATCCAATTGGGAGGCTTAGAGCCCCGTCAAACGAGCCATTCAGCGGAGAGAGGCAGCAACTGCGCCCAAAGAGCTCTGCTCTCGTTTCAAAAGGACCAGCCTGACATGGCATCAATCTTGTCCATCTCACAGACAATGCCACGGTCAAATAGGTTGCCAGCTTGATAGGGATGCTCAGAAAAAAGACTCTGCTACATTCGCAGGAAAGCACCAAACATGGGTCCTCCGGGTGCTCTCTTTCGGTATGCGACTTCTCTAAAGATCGAGGATCTTTATATGAAGCGCCCTGCGTTCTCATACACCAAGAGCCGCTGGGGTCTTCAACAAGGCATGTTTCGGCCCAAAAATCTAGTTTGACCCGGGCGTTCGTTCCAACAAACAATTCTTGGCATGCAAATTGGTTTTCTTCCTGACTGATCTTCCGGGATCCCTTGCTAAGGAATGAACAAGATAAATATTGCGCGCGTGTCTTTGGTGTCAGCTTTGACGCCCTCCCTTTTTCGTAGGTTAATCCCGACATGGGGAACCCTTCAAAATGAGTGATTCGGTTTGGCGCCTGTTGAAACCCACAAAAGGGGGTTCAGTGAAACATGTGACACGCCCATGCTGGAGCATCCATGTCCCATCGAATCGGCCCCATCCCCCTTTGCCGGGCCTTTCTGGCCTGGCGCGAAAGGACAACACACCAACACCCCATTTGGCCACACGTTTTTCCGGGAAAGGTCACCGAAGCCCCAAAGAACCTCAAGAAAAACACTGAAGCCCTCGTCTCAGTTCAACCCTGAGAGGTCCATGAGACACATCAAGCAAGTCTTGGTCAAAGCACATGGCATGCCCTTGGAAAAGGAAGCTGCGCTTCAAACCTGTTGGAAAATCTGGGGGGGGGGACACTTCCTGCGACGCCACTTAACCGCGCGCTGAGCTGATCTGGCGTGCATTTCTTCAGGTCCGGAAACAGGAACGGGACCAAACAACACGCCAGAATCAATCTCCAACAAGAAGGCGTCTTGGACAAGTCTTGTGTATCCTATGACCCACGTTGCCATGTAACCGAAGGGATGTCCCTAGCTTGCACATTTTTGCTCTTCAAAGCACCCCAGTCGGGGTTTCATCCTGGCAAATGAAAGGGATGGCCGGAAACTGGTCGGCTTTTAAGAGTTGTCAAAATAGGGGGGCCCAACGAATCATCGCCTTCGGTTGAAACCAAACGAAAAGGGTGTACCCTCCAAAAAGACATACCCATATTGCAAACTATGAACCAGGAAAGACGTGTAGCTTACCATGGCTTGTGGTTTACTTGCATATCCATGTCTCCAACTGGGGGCACCCCAAAACCGGGTGGTTTTCCTCGTCCCTTAACGATCAGAAAAGCGAACTTTTTCTCCAAAACAGATACCTGGACCCTCAAACCACCCTTAAAAAGGGGAAACTCACCAACCATAATTTTGGGTTGCAACAAGCCATGCTCCCCAAAATTACATTTTGGTTGAGCAAGAACCCATTTTTAAGCTGGAATGTTGAGGCTCGGTCCAGGTACACCCATGTTTGCCAACGTCTGTCGCATTGACGTCTCAGGCCGTTCGGCCCGCAACACCGCTTGCCTCCTGTCGCTCCACGGAAGATCTGGCCCGGACGAGCCAACCGGACGCTCGACACTCGAAACGCAGAAAAGATGTAGCGCAGGTGCTTGGTAACCCGTACTTCGTGGACTTGCCATGGCTTAAGTTATAACTACAACCTTAGCTACCAACCAGTTCCCAGGCACCCTGCCCCTCCCACTAGGGATTCCATGTTGCATGGTCTTGAAAGGAAAACAACCAGAACCAGCCCCTTGCAAAGGCTTCTCCATTTTAGGATCCACATTAGTGGCATCCCTCCATCATGGCAAGGTGCATAACCAGTCTTTGGAAGACTTTGGAAAGAGCCCCCTGTGCACTTCCATTTGTGCTGGTGGGAACCTAGACGTATCTATCGATCCTTGCAAGTAGGGCAAGTGTTCAATTCAAGGAGCCCACAACATGTCCCGAATGAAATCACATGCCTTCAAACTCAGTGCTTGGGGACCTCAAGAGCAACAGTCATGCACTCTTCCCCAAGGTACCTCTTGAATCCGGGAATCTTACGTAACTCACTGCTACGCTCAAAGACAACGTGAATGGACAGGGTACGTCACGTAGGTGGCTAGCATCCATGGTTCTACCCAGGCCGTGGTTGTAAGTCCAAGCTCCGTTGGTCATGCCCACGCTTACTAACCCCTTGTCTGACGTACCTTGCCCTCTTAAGAAGCAATCTGCGTTTGGGGTCAAAGCCTGAAAACACAATCTTTGCGTCGGGCCTACTCAGCTGAAGCTTGAGAGACTTCGTAGGGGGAACTAGGACACCAGGGCAACCGAGGACGTCAAGATCGCGTGATGTCAACACATGTTTCACCAGGTTACACATAAGCGTGTGTTGGCGTGCCGCATGCACATTGCATCACATTGTCCCAGGCCGTGCTTGGCTAAAGGCTTTCAAAATCGCAGAATCTTCAACTGCTGCACTGCTGGTGTCCTTTTTGCTCAAGCCTTCCCAGTGCTTCCAGTCACCACTACGGAACCAGGATTTCTTACATCAAGCTTCTGCAAATTGGTCTCTCCTGGAAGTACCTGGAAGCACTGGGCTTCGGAGGCAAGCGGTCTTGCCTTCAAGTCGCCTGTGGCTCCGCCGGTTGACCTCACTGCCATGCAATAAACACAACCCGCAGTCCGCCGACTAGACTCCGCGCCTGGAGAACATGTCGGTGTCCTAAGGGCCGGCTGGTCACACCCACATACAACCCTTACTTTCATGGGGAACACATCCACACGTACAGCCAGGATACCACACACACACACAAAAAGATGCATGTCGCTGCTGCTATGAAAGTGGAACCCAGTCCAAACGGGTGACAATCGGTATACACACACACACAGTCTCCTTCCTCTCTCCCAAAATGATTGGCTGAGCGCTTACCTGTCGCCACCCTTCACTGGGCAAAAGCCTGGGGCCTCATGTCCCAAAGCAATCCCGTTCATTGCGATTTCGACAGGATCTGCACCAGGGTTCTTTGGTCGAAGGAAAGCAGCGCCATGGCCCAATTGCGCCCCGAAATCAATCACAGCAAAGGCAACTGCAAACCTTCCCTCCCACCCAGAGCCCTTCTGCCTTCCCTAGGGGAAAACAACGTATCCTCTTCCTGCGATGACGTCCATGCACAAGTACAAGCAAAGAAACGAGGGAAGTTTTATGCAACATGAATGCTCTCCAATGAATGGTACACATATGCCCGTCTATCACAAGGCCAAACTGAGAGACGCAATGAGTTTGGTGCACATAACGCACTGACCCAGAACAAAGGCTCATTGGGCGATCGCGTCAGTGCTCCATCAAGCTATTACCGGACTATGGCAAAACTACGAATCTGGCTGCTTGTAAATGTGGACAAGGCCCCCACCGTGCGCCCACCCACCTACCCCAAAAAAAACAATAACTGGCCAAAATGATAGGCACCAACAAGTGGGAAGCTCCTCTTGTTGAACGTACCGTACCGGTACAGCGACATGATCCCCGTTTGGTGCATGACCTGTTGGCATTCTGTGACATAACCATGAGCCTGGATCTAATGTCAGCCTGTCCAGACCCTCCGCACCGGGCTACCAACAAAAACAAATCAACTAACCGACCATCCATCCAACCAGCCAAACAACCAAAACAAACAAACAAACAAACAAACAAACAAACAAACAAACAAACCAAACAAACAAACAAACAAACAAACAAACAAACAAACAAACAATAAAACAATCAATCAAACACTCAAGTAATCAATCAATCAATCAATCGATCGATCGATCGATCGATCGATCCATCCATCCATCCATCAATCAATCAATCAATCAATAAATCAATAAATAAATCAATAAATAAATAAATCAATCAATCAATCAATCAAGCAATCAATCAAACAAACAAGCCAACAAACACACCAAGCACAATGAAGCACGCCTTCCAAAGGCTTGCCAAGGCGACCGGACTCGAAGGCTCCCGTCGATCGGTCCTCGCCCTCTCGCAGGGAGAAGAGCACATCGAAGAAGCGCCATGCCTCCGCGGAGCGCAGTCGCTGTGGGTCCAAAAGGGAAGCGTCCAAGAGGAGTGGTTTCGTTGCGCATCCATCGCTTACTCTTACTCAGCTGACACCAATTGGCCTGGATTCTCTGGGAAACTTCTCAACTCAACAAGACGGGTTCAAACAGGGGCAAGCTGATAACCACATGACCAGGGTCCGTTTATGAGCTAGTTGCGCTTTCGCCAAGAAAGAAGGACTGGCACACCACCATGCGGCATGGGAAGAATGCGATCTGCAAAATTGCCAGCAGAAAACGAAACTCCGAGCTAAAGCAGTAGAGCAAAGCTAGCTGGACACAAAAAAAACATAAGCAAAGCAACAAGCACAAGAGAGCATTGTATCTGCAAAGCTATACTAGAGCAAACAGAAAGAAGTATCGAGCTACAGTGCCGCATGGGGCCTGCAACATCAAACATCAAATAGGTCCACTAGAGTTGTTCCTGGCCGCTGAAAAAGCAAACTCCTTTCGAAACCAGGGAAAGATCAGCCTGTTTTACACCATTACGGGAAATGCATTGGCTGCTCCCAGATATTGAGCCTGCATCTCCCTCCCTCCCTCGCTTAGGGCCCGAAACCCTAGTATGAGGACAACATGCCCCCCAAATGAAATCTTTGAGTCACTACGGCCATAAAGAGGGGTAACAACTCCGAACAAAACGGCATACCATGTGGCGATGAACCAGGTCCTGCCTCCAAAAAGGCTTGAAGCACAGACTCCTCCACGTTCAACCGCTCCTGCCAGACACTCGCTGCTTTCGTACCTTGTGAAAATGTAATCGATCCTCTTGTGCCTGTTGAATTCAAACTAATCGGACCTACTGATCATGAAGGCTCTATTGCAGTCAACTGCCATGGTGATTGTGCTCCAAAACCATCCTGTTTTCCTTAAATCCTTACCCGCCTTCATCGTTTTGAAACCTGTTTTGGAGCCGGCAAGCATACCTCCAACAAGAAACCTACATCTAATTAGCGAGCCCATGCGTTTTCCCAGCGGGGTAGTCTTGAGGAGGGGTCCCGCTTGGAATTGACACATTCTTGCGGGTGAGAGCCAACAACCTGTTTGAACGTCCTCGGTTGGTGATTTGGATCAAGTGCAACTCTGCACTGAAATTATCCAACTCATGTTGTTGCCAAAAATCAACTAATTGGACAAGCAGATTTAATGGATCGATAGATAAAACCTGGGCTTTGGCCCTGTGACTCAAGAGATGTTCCCAAACAAGGCCTGAAGAAAACATGCAAACATGCAGATAGTTGAGAGTATAGTTTTCCTGGCGTCGTCCAAGGATCACCCCGCCAAAAATGAGTGCTTTACAGAGACCAACACGGACATTTTTCTGACAACCAGAGGCAAGAGTCTGCTCTCGTGTTATCATTCCAAGTCTTGTTCGCTGCAAGTGTCCCATACAAAAATGCTGGCTCGCTGGCGGGCCTGCGCATATATAGCTTGGACATGCTGCAAATCGATTGTTCAGGCACTCTGCTGTTGGTTCCCCGTTAAAAAGGGGACAGCTCGTTTGCTGGAAATCAATAGACCATAACATGGAAGGAACGGGGGTCTCTTTATTTTCCAGGCCCTCCACTGAAGATCTGGTTTTGTTGTAACAATTCTGAAGCAATCAACAATGCGCGCCGGTGCCTCCCTTGAGACCTTCTCCAGGACTTTGAGAGCGACCTACGCACAACTTCTCTAGTGCAGGACAGGCATTTCCTTCTACAAGTTGTTTGCTGTTCCGTGCAAAGCAAACTCGTCTCACTTCCTGGGTGGATTGATGGTCCAACAAACCGTTAAGAACCCAGGGAGTGAGTTGCATAAATATGTGTAGAGGAGTACCATTGAGAATCTAGTATGACGGGTGTCTACCCAAAAGCATGAGCAAACCCACTTGCGTTCATCTACCCAGGTGTTGATTGTCAATTATGGCTTACATGAACCTCGGGGATGGGACATGCAGGCATGGCACTCATCCTCAGAAATGGTTGCCACACTGTGCACCCAGTTGCCCAAAAAACTCAACTCCTCGGCCCATTTAACCAAAGCGCAGCAAGCAAACAGAAGGGTTTACATACCTCCCTCGCCCCCGCCTGATATCCCCGACAGCACCGGTATGGGTTCTGCAGATGCGGAATGGAACACCCCTGGTTCAGTCCTATTCAGCCCTCGTGTAACGCTCGGTGGAACCCTTAACCATTGCAAAGGTTCCTTTGGTTCCTATCAAGGCAACCATGATCACAAGGTGTTGACCATGTGACACATTGCTGCCGTGAACTCACCTTACCTCAGAGCCGCCTGGACCACCCTGGAGCCTATCTGGGCTGAGAAAACCCCCATCGCTTGCAGCTGGTGGGAAAAAGAAGAAGAAACAAAGAAAGAGAGCAACAAACGACAAAGTCAAAGCGGGGCTGCTCCAAAACCAAATGATCCTGAAAAAGGGTTTAGCCCAATACCAAAACAAAACAAATGATCCAAAACAAAACAACATTTTACAGGCGCCCAATACCAAGGGTTTGGCCTTGACGATTTCCGGCACTGAACCCATACTCGGCGCCTCTGTACGAAGCGCGGCCGGGTCCAAGATCATGGTGTCCTTGGAGGACCGGAGACCGTCCGTTCAGAGGAAACCCGGGCTTCGAAAGCTCCAAGAAAGGCAAACAATTCTCGTAACGTGTATATACATCAACTCTCGCTCTTATTTGATTCGAAAATTGATACACTTTAGAACGCCTGCTTGGCAATGGGACAATTTCGCATGCACCTGTTGCGAGGATATTGTTGGGTGTTGAGCTGGTTCTATATATATATATATCCGCCGACATTGCTCGGCGTGTCGGACACCTAAGAGAGGATAGAGGATACCCCCCCCCCCCCCTAACCCCCCCCCGCCCGACGTCTGATACGTTGGGGGGGGGGGCCCCCCCGCCAAGGACCGCGCGGCAATTTGATGACGTTCCACTAAACGTAGTCTTCGGGGAGCGGTGTCGCAAAACAGGGGTCCCAGGCTCGATTCCCCCTGCCGGCTCTTTGCTGGTTTGGGGTTCCTGCCTCCTTTTGCAGAAAATCTGGAAAAACTCTGTGTTTTTGGACGTCCTAATTGTGAAAACGCTGGAAAACCCGTGTTTTTTGGCTGGAAATATTGGGGAGCAGAGGGGAAATGCAAGGAAGTGCAAGTGAAATGAGGGGAGGAAATAGGAAGTCGACATGACAGGAAAGCAGCGGGACATGACAGGGAAACAAAGGGGAACTGAAAGGGACATGCAAGGGACAGAAATGAAAACAAGGGGAGTGCAGGGGGAAGGAGAGGAAACAAAGCACAAGGAAACCAAGCACGACGGGAGATGTAGGGAAATGACTCGCAACGAAAGAACGGGACATACATGGCAAATGAAGCGGACATACCGAGAAAATGTCAGGGACATGAAGGGGGGGCTGAATGGCATGGAAGGGACAGGACCAGGACATCATGGGAAACGTGACAAGGACATGAAGGGGGAAAGCCAGTAGTGAGATGACAGTTCAGGGTCATGCAGGGGCAGTGCCCGGACATCGAGGCAACTCGGGGGGGGACGTGACGCTGCAATGCAGAGAGAGAGAGACAGAGAGAGAGAGAGAGAGAGGGAGAGAGCGGGAGAGAGACAGAGAGAGAGACAGAAGAGAGAGAGAGAGAGACAGAGCCACAGACAGAGCCAGAATCAGAGAAACAGAGAAAGAGACAGACAGAGAGAGAGACAGCGAGAGAGAGAAAGACGGAGACTGAGAAAGAGAGACACAGAAAGACAGAGAGAGAGAGAAAGAGAAAGAGAAAGAGAAAGAGAAAGAGCGAGAAAGTGAGAGAGTAGAGAGGTTCGAATTAGGGTGCCCTTTTTCTGTAGAGGGGCGTGGACAGGAAGGAGACAGGGAGACAGAAAGAGACAGAGAAACAGAGACAGCGAGAGAGAGAGAGAGTGGGAGATTGAGGAGAGAGAGGCTTGGGGGGATGGGGAGAATGGGGAGCAGAGGGAGGGAGAGAGGACGACAGAACGCACGAGGGAGACAAGGGAGAGGGAAGAAGGAGAAAAGGGAGAGGACAATGTCGGCGGACTGAGCCGGAGGCTCTAAAGTATTCATATAGCTCTAACAAGCCGACAAACGCATGCAGCAGGCAATGAGCCCCAAAAGGGACGTCTGATATTGGAGAATACAGCTGTTTCCAAAGGAACGGAGCAAGACCGTCGCGCATAGTCCTCTTCAGGGTGCAAACCACAAGGAGCCCTGCTCCTTTTGATGTGGGGGCTCGCTTCAATTGTTCTTGCGCTTGACTGCTGTCTCCGCCATAACATTCATTTCTCCATGTCACAACCTTGCCCTCCTGAACATGCAAAGCAAAGGCTTGGCCAGTGCTGGAAACGCTGCTGTGCTGCGGCCGTCAGCTCGCTAACGGGCGTCTCTGGCGAGAGTGAGATTGAGAAACCGCTGCCACTTGGCAAGTGAACATCGACACGCATGGCCATGGCGCGTCTGAGAGCAAGTTGGCAAGATAGAAAGCAACAAGCAGACCTGAAACCTCTACGTCAAAAAGGACGGCGTGCCGAGCTTGTGAGGGGCAAATGTGGCGCCGTGCGGATGCCTGGCGATCCAAAACGCCGGGGATCCGATTTCGGCACTCCGCTCTCAGACGTGCGGGAACCATCTGCGGATTGACAAAATCAAGCATCTCGCACCAATGGTAAGTGGTTGATATTGGTTTATCCCATTCAGAGGGATTCGTCCATCCCCGGTGCAGGACTTTGTCCATCAGTAGCATTGCTGCTGTTGAAAATCGAGGCAGACTAGGCAGCTAATACAGCGCTGCTCCCATTCGACCCTGTCGCAAGGGCAGACATTTGTGTGGAAAGGAAAGCAAAAGGACCCAATACCTCGTTTGGTTGCAGCAATCTAGAGATATAAGCTGCGTTGCACGCCCACTCCATGCTCGGGATTCCAAAACAATGAACCACCCTCAAACTTCCCACAAGGGAATTTGGCCCATACCCCACAATTTGGGGATCATACCCCCTAAGGCAATTCCGAGGTTCAGGAAGGTGTGCGAGTCTCCGGGTCGAGTCTCCCGAGTCTCCGGGCCCGCGGGTCGCAGATGAGCACCTTGTGGCACCGCACCTCGAGAGTTCGCGGCTTCCAGGCAGCTGCTCACCAAAAGTGAGAAGAGACAACGGGAGTAGAAGTCTTGAGGATTTGCCGCGTTGCCGGACATTCCACAAGACAAGGACATTGACGGCGAAACGCCTGGGATTCACTGGCAAAGCCCAAATCTATACGCCCAAAACCAGATGTTCAGATTCTGTCACACATTGAATCTACCCAAAAGAAGTGAAAGAAGAACCATCCTGGCCACGTTGCCATGCAAGCCATGAGAGGGTCCCTCAAGGAAAACAGCTCAAGCCAGGACTCTGAAACGTGTTTGGTTCAACGGTGGTTAATACTTCTGGAGACCCAAGTGAGAACTATAGGATCCGCCGGGTCTGGCCAGTCACTTGGAGCCTCGAGAAAGTTCTCCGTGTTGTCGGCCACCATCGACCTGCCACGTGCAAATTTTGCCCATCCGGAGTGACGAGCCTCGAGCCGGGGATGTCTATGGATTTGTTTGAGGCTTGGTACCCTTTTCAGGTTGGTTTCAGGGGAAAGCAACAGGAATTTCGGGCCCTCTACACGGAAAAAGTCTCCGGCTTTCAAGCGACGAGTGCCAGGCAAACTAAAACACGTATGAGGCCCCCTACCCCCTACACACAATACCATTTTTTCAGGGTATGATGATGTCAACCCCAAGAAGAGGTGTTTACCCTGGAAAACCAGGTTCTCCAAAGATACAAAACAAAGAGGCTATCTGGAGAGTCTGCTGAAGAGACGTGTGGCGCACACTCTAGGAACAAACACCCTGCCTTTTGGGACCTTCCCATGTTGTGGCTGGCCAATACTCCTATGGACGCCCCGATGTGGAAGGTGCTGCCCGGGGCAAGGATTTGGCCGGATTTTCTTTGAAGCACCCAGGTCATGGTACACGGTACAGGGTTCCCCGAATTTCCTCTATCACCCAAAGGAAACCTCCTGTCAATGCGCCCCCAAATGGCAACATTTTAGCCAACGGGCGCCCACGCGGCCGTCTCGCGCAGCTTTCTTTCCGCTCGCCTCAAGCACCGGGCCAGCTCCACGCTGCCCGGTGCGCGAGGTTCGTTTCGGCTCGGAACGGAGCGACCGTTCGATTCGCGAACGTCGTTGGTGAGACTTCCCGGCCGACGCTGGGTTGGCTGAAGTGGTGCCGCCATGCCTCCTGTAGCGGCGTCTTTGAAGGAAAAACAAAGAAACAACCCATTTTGGAGCATCTCCTTCTTGACACAAACCCAGTGAGAAGGAAAGGCCACTCCCATGGGATTGGACAAACGGCACCATTCCCAAAGCTCATTCACCAGCGTCCTCTGAAATGCCTTCGTGGGCCGAGTTGCGAGGCCCGGCGGTGTCCATTTGCTCGAACACGTCTTTTCAATGTTGCGCCCTGAAAATGACAAACACCGTCTCCCCGCTGCAGCATAGCACACTTACCCGGAGGAAGACATATTCGCCAATTCCAGAAGCAAAGTAAAGATGGGGCCTCCACTTCGGACCCCAAGCCATCAAGCTGCATCCGGACTAATCTCCACCCCGAAATTCACAAAACCTTTACTCGGGTCATGACCCCTATGCAGAACCCTGAACACGTTCATGCTTGAGGACCCAAACACAACTGAAATGGAATCCCATGAGTCGAATGAAGAGGCCACTTCTCCTGTGAAGCAGCCTACGCACGACTGAACTGATTCCACGACGGGCCCCGCATGCATTGAATTGACGGAAAAGAGGCCGGTCATGCGGCGAAGGATCGTGTGCTGGCGACTCCAGGCGCCGGTTTCTTGGCTCTAAGGTGCTATCACTACCTTTTTACAATCATAAAATTGCACAGAAGCCATGTGATGGGTCTTCCAAAAAGACATGTGGTTGCAAAGAAGGGTACAGGAGTAGCACCTTTCGTCTTCTAGAGGCACTTGGGGGCTATGGGCTGCTTCTCCGATGGCTGTTTGACCCAAATGGGAAACTCGATCTGCCATTTGCCTGGATTGGAGCACCACTGCTTCAATGTATATATACTTATATATATATATATATCTACATAGTAATATATATATATTATAAATACATATATATATATATATATGTACACATGCGCTCTAAGTGTCCCGACTGTCTGGCGATCCTCAAGAAGGACTGTTGTGTTAGGGCCCTGGAGGGGTCGGGGCTGGGGATTGGAATATCTGTAATATGGATAATATCTGACCAAAAGATTTTTCCTTTGATTCGGGGCGTCGAATTGAATCGGGGCGTCGTTGCGAGGCAGTAACAGTGAAATGCCGGGGTTACTGCCTCGCAACGACGCCCCGATTCAATTCGACGCCCCGAATCAAAGGAAAAATCTTTACCATACCACCCGCAGGAATTGATCATTGGTGGATGTCGCGCAAAAACGAACAAGGAATATGTTTGCCAGATGGCGGCGAACATGAACTGAAAAGCAGTGAAAACTGAATGTCACTTAGTCTGAAGTTGTGTCAGTTTCTAATTGTTTGTTGAAACATAGCTTCGGGCATGTCATGTGTCTTGCTAGCCAGTTCCGAGAAAATGTTGTTTCTCACATGCCCATTTGTTGGTTGAGCCGTGCCCCGGTTCTACCCCTTCCCCCCCCCACGTTTGCAACGAGCACGACAATTGATGCTCCTCCAATACAAAAAAAGGCTGGAGCAACCACCTGATGATATGCATAAAGATTACACAAGCCAGCTCATAGCCGAAACAGTGTGTCAGGTAGGGATTCGGATCCAACAGCATGGTTGGTTTCCTAGTTGGTTCCCATTAAACCAAGCTGAAAGGGTAGCAACTCAAAAAACAACACACACACACACACTTTCACACAGACAGACAGACAGACAGACAGACAGACAGACAGACAGACAGACAGACAGACAGACAGACAGACAGACAGACAGACAGACAGACAGACAGACAGACAGACAGACAGACAGACAGACAGACAGACAGACAGACAGACACAGACAGACAGACAGACAGACAGACACAGACAAACAGACGGACAGACAGACAGACAGACACAGACAGACAGACAGACAGACACAGACACACAGACACACAGGCACACAGACACACAGACACACAGACACAAAGACACACAAACACACAGACACACACACAGACACACAGACATACAGACACACAAACACACAGACATATGCTGGGACCAGCTGGTAGGTGGTTTATCTCAATGAGGTGAACCCTTGCCTGCTGCAAGTTTCGTCCAGAAGGATTTAAAAGCCCATTTGGGTTTGTGTCAAAACAGGGGAAACCCCAAAAGTGGTTCTCTTTTTCGTCTCCCCTTAAGCCACCCCCAAAAATGGGTGGACTCAAGACACACATTCCCACTTCAATCTGGCACCTGCGGGGGCTCACTGCATCTCAGAGGGGCGCCTGAGCAAAGATGGCATACTTGAACGGGATTGATTCTTGGTGGTTGCCCAGCCGCCCCGCCCGGAAAGTGGCCAAAAGCAAAAAGCAAAACTCAAACATGGGGGATGAATTGAGCCCCCTATGTGGAGAGGGAGTCCTTTGATTGAGTTTTGTAGCACTTCTGAGCTTTCTAGCGCCTTTTTGTTGGCGCTCCCATTGGCCCAAGTAGTCACCAGCTGCATCCCAGATGTCGTCAACTTGTTGTCGCACGTATCAGGTGGCTTTCCATTGCATGGGAGTGCCCTCTTGGCAACCCTTGAGTGGCCGGGTTCATGGCGATGTTCCATGCTGATCTCCTTGAAATGTGTCAAACCCAGGGCTTCGTTTGGCTTTCTGCTTTTTACGTTTACATCTGGCAATTTAGGGGGGTGCCACTGGTGATGGCATACACCCAAGTGGGAGTCATTGCAAGTCCCATATTTTGCGTAGTATACTCAGGTCAGCGCCAAGTTTCACGACATCAAAGATTCAGTCACCGAAGATGGTGTTCGTCACAGCCAAGCACCAGCAAGATACAATAGCACAGGTTTGTGTATTCGCAACCCCCAAGCTGAGGGATCAAACAATGGGCTCATTGACAACCTGCAAAGCGCACCACCATGTGTTCGAGAAAAAACTTTTCACAGTTCTGGAATACCAGGCCTCCCTGCGTCCCGCTTTGCCAGACCTTGGGGGAACTAGCCCTCACTACGGTCTTCCTGTTTAAGAAGGGTCTCGGGAAGTATAAGAAAAGTTGCGGCCTGGGAGACTAGGCTTGGCATTCCATGACGATGCACACCTTGCAAGCTCTTTCACAGGGAGTTGTGCGGTAGGGACTTGCGGACCTACGCTCACCCTGGAAAAGCTACTACATGACTCGATCTGGGTGGAATATGTGTCGCTACTGGCTACATTAGCATGCGCTCAATTTTCGGAGGTGGTTCCAACCGAAACCTCTGACGTTTTTGGCGGCATTTACCTTCCCAGACATTCTGGGGGGTCTCTTCCATGGGGTGTAGCAAAACCTCAAAGCGCCTTTCCCCCCACCTGGCGCCTGGTACTCCGACGAGCCAGCAGCCTCTCACGCTCTGCCTACGGCGCGGGGGTGGGGGGCAGAACCAGTCGGCCAACCCAGGGAACCGCAGGTTGTCCAAGTTTCCATTTGCCAGAATTCCATTTTGGGTAATTACATATTTTGGACCCACAGCCATATGATGCCGCAGCACCCAACCATGCTCATCCAAACTGATGTCAGCTGGGAAGTGAACCACTCGCCGACTTCCATTGCATAGCTGGTTGACATAAACAGTTCACCCAGGTCAGTCTGGTGCACGTAGCACGTCTTGACTAGCAATGCCCTCCGACCGACCAAACAAGCGCTTGAGACCCGCCTCTTTGGGCAAGTGCCGGCGCTCGAAGAGGAGCCACCCCAGGATCTGACGCTCCTGCAAGTCTCACTTGCCCTATGTCCTGCACCATCCCCTTGCACTCCTGGAATGATTTCCACCATGTGTGCTTTGAACCCAACCCCGGAACAAAGATAGGAAGGTCATTCAGCCGCTGGCAAGAAGGCTGCCTTCAGGCTACGGCCAGAATTTTCGGAAGACATGTCAACGGAGGCCAGGTGCTTCTGAATCGGTTGGGAAACGGTTCGCTAAATGCCAGGTTTGCCGCAGGTTGCTGTGAAGCAAAACCAAACGAAACCCACCCCGTCTAACAGGTGGCCCCCCTTCTCCCAAACCCATGCAGCCCCGAGCGAGCGCCTGATGGGCCTTGTCGGTCGCCACAGTGCTGGGACCTAGCGGAGAACGCGCCCAAGACGCATCGACGGTAGCATGGCTCCCCATGTTGATTGACAAATCCCTACTAAGCTCGGTTTGAGGGTTAAGTAGGTGCGAATTCACTTGCCAACTTAGGTAAGCCTGGAAAATCAGAGTATAGCCTCAATTTGGGCTTTGATGTTCTGGCCAAGATCTTGTCTTGACGGCAAACTATCCACAGGTCTTCTCAAGGGAACTCACGCGCACCTTTGGTGCACAAACGCGGCGTTGTCAAAAAGATGGCAGGGACCTATATGAAACGGAAGGGTTTCGGGCGTGCCCCAACGAAAACCAGCCCGAACAGGAGAACCCCATGTGAGCCACTGGCAGCTCTAACTCGATTCCCCCTCAAGAAGAGCTAGTCTCCCGGGCTACTAGCAATTTTGAAGGGCTCCGCAAGGCTGTTCAAGGCCTTTTTTTCAGGGCCTTGCCCGTGCGGTTGGGGTGGGGTGGGGTGGGGTGGGGTGGGGTGGGGTGGGGGTGGGGGTGGGGTGGGTGGGGTGGGGTGGGGTGGGGTGGGGTGGGGTGGGGTGGGGTGGGGTGGGGTGGGGTGGGGTGGGGTGGGGTGGGGTGGGGTGGGGTGGGGTGGGGTGGGGTGGGGTTGGGGTGGGTGGGGTGGGGTGTGGGTGGGGTGGGGTGGGGTGGGGTGGGTGGGTGGGTGGTGGGTGTGGTGGGTGGTGGGTGGGTGTGGGGTGGTGGGTGGTGGTGGGTGGGTGGGTGGGTGGGTGGGTGGGTGGGTGGGTGGGTGGGTGGGTGGGTGGGTGGGGTGGGTGGGTGGGTGGGTGTGTGTGGGTGGGTGGGTGGGTGGGTGGGTGGGTGGGTGGGTGGGTGGGTGGGTGGGTGGGTGGGTAGGTGGGTGGGTGGGTGGGTGGGTGGGTGTATGGCAAGAACGGTGAGAACTGCAAGCGCGACTGCGTTGGCTGATGTTCCTGGAAGTTATGTCACACGGGCCTCCAATTTGTACATTTCATGAGCTTTGCAATTTAAGCCACAACTGGTCAAGCGTTGCACAAAGCTTTGCTTTCGCACATGCATGGTGCCAAGATATTTGGACATGCAGTTTTGCAGTGTCAGCGTGAGCCCTTGTTTAGACCTTTCTGCATAAACAGGGTCTTACATCATCGGAATTGCACGTTTGGCCTGCCCCTTAACCTTTTGCTTCACCCCGGCGGGCCCCGCGGACGGCAGGCCTCGCGTTGAGCAACCTTGATAAATCCAAACACAGCCTTTGGGCGTTGTTGATTAAAATGCACAAGCAATGCCGGCAAGCGCTGTTGGTCAGACTTGAACGGGTTTGCACCGGCGACACCTCCCCTCCGCAGCCTCCACGCGTGGGCCCAGCAAAGCAGAGACTATATAGACTGAGCGAACCCCATGGAAATTCCTGGCACCGCGATGTGGATGCCTTGATGTGGCGCTTAGATGCGCTTAGTACAGCTTGGATGCTGCAGGGCTGCCGCCAGGGTTGCCAGTTTGACTCAAATCCCCGCGTGTGATGGTTCGGGCACAGGTTGTCACAATCCGCTTTTAAGCAAAAGCCGCCGACATGAGCAAACAAGTGAGTTGGTTCAGGACGTCCCCGGAACGCAAAAACAGCACCTTGCATACGCAATTGTTGATAACTTTGAGGTTGACTCATATCAAGGATAAACTTGAGCTGGGCGGAAAAGCGTGACTCGAGTGGACAAGGGGCCAAGAGCCAAAATAAATAACTCCTTGATTTATGCGTGTCGGAAAGTTCGGCTTTTCTGTAAAAGCTCGACTTTTTCCTTCTCCTCTCCAGGCCATTGACACGGCGCCTTCTGATTAATTACGTGGCAACGCCACTAAAATTCTGCAACTAAAAAACTGAAGCAGGGCTTACCCTTGCATGCTGGGACAGGAGTGCTTTTTCATATTCAACCCCCAAACCCTTGCTCTGATGAAGCCCTATACTTCTGGCTTACGTGCTTTAGCCGGACGCCTTTTAGCCGTAAGCCTTCAGCACTCTCATAGCATTCCTTACTTCATGCTTGCCTCTGAAAGGAAAGTGCAACCGGCGTAGGTTTTGCAAATTGGTTGCGCAACCGTAAGTGGTAGTGGCAGATCATGATGCCGCAAAGGGTGAGCCCTGTGAAGCATTGGCAAAGGCGCGTGCGCGTCACTTACCCACCGCCACATTGTGCAGAGCGGAGGCTTCGGTCCTCAGGTCACAAAGGAATCAGAGGATATGAGGATCTTGCCTTTTTTGTCCAGTGAGCGCAGTGGAAGCCGGAGATCCCGTACAAATTCTACCACACATAGGTGAATTGGGGCTATCTTTGGTTTCCCATGGCACCAACAATATGTATATACACACATATATATATATGTTCATGGAACCGTCACTGCTCCAAGCCAAAAGAAGCAAGACATGATTCCATAGCTGGCTCGCCAGGGCCCGCTCCTCGGCCAAGCTATGTGCTTATATATTTGTTTGTGCCAGCGGCACTCCCCAGCGCCACGAATAACCCCCAAGTCCTGTCCATAGCTGAGCCCCAGGCGGTGCTGAGACTTGTAGCCGCCAACTGCAGGCGTCTCTCGCCACTGGGTGACATGTTGGCCTGGCCATCTTTTTTGGTGCAGAGAAACAATGTAAGATATTGCCAGTCATCTTGACCCAGTGATTTCTCTTCTTCGTCTGTAGTTGGTAATCGGTCAATGTTGGAGCCTCGCCTACGGTGAAGACTTGTGTTAAGAAATGTTATTAAACAAGAAACCAGAGTCTCGATTCACCGCCAAGCAATTTACTCCAGAGTCTCGTTTCGGGTGGGTGGGTGGGTGGGTGGGTGGGTGGGTGGGTGGGTGGGTGGGTGGGTGGGTGGGTGGGTGGGTGGGTGGGTGGGTGGGTGGGTGGGTGGGTGGGTGGGTGGGTGGGTGGGTGGGTGGGTGGGTGGGTGGGTGGGTGGGTGGGTGGGTGGGTGGGTGGGTGGGTGGGTGGGTGGGTGGGTGGGTGGGGGGGGGGGGTGGGGGGGGGGTAATGGAATTGTCACTTGCTCATATCAGGCAAAAGCAACATAACTTGAAGGATCAAAACCAGAGGCTGGAACAAATCTCAGCTGACTAAACGGAGGGCTCCGGACAACATACGGCTTCCCGGGGCAACTGCACGGGATCTGATTTAGCACCCAGTAGAACGTGTGCTCCGCTGTAGCCACCATTCAAATCCCGCATATTTCTTGTTCATACCCCCAGGTGCTCCGGTTAATTGCCAGCCCACTGAATTGCGGGGTGTATACACCCCCTCTGCCCTAAGAAGAGAGGGGTATGAAGAATAGCAGGCCTTTGAGGCTAGGTTCGTTCACCAAATTGCTGCAGGAACTGTAGCTCCGATTGCCTTCATGGGGCTCTGGTGGGCTCAAGCTGAAAACCTGCATGCATACTTTACTTCTCTCTGGATACTTCCCGCATGTTTCCCCTTGAGCCTCCTTCTCAAAATTGGGAAGCGTGCAAAGCACCAACGTCGGGGAATGTTTCCCTTCTCCGGCGAAATATCCCCTCCACCGAATCCATCTTCCCGGGTTTCAGGGGCCCCTTGTCGGCCCGGACGCCCCGAGCGGACCTCGCCTGTGTGGAAACCCGTGAAGGTCCCGGGCAGACGAAAACTTTGCCTCGCGAGAGTGGCAAAACGGCACAGAGGCCAAACCTCCAGCCTGCAACGCGAATTTCGCATGTGTTGACGTAACGCTCCGATCAACGCGGGCCATGGAGTAGCGCAGGCTTGTCTGGAAACAATGTTGAAGATCAAGCTTATTTGGGTTCCAAATGTCACATCCTGAACATGATCTTCAATGTTGTGATGAAAGTCACACCAACGAAAACACACTGCTCGTAATCTAAATGACGGGGCGAGGTAATCTTCCTCACAATCTCCTGACCGCCCAAAACCAGTCCCTTTTCGGAACCAGCTGGGCATCCCAAAACGAAGCCAGAATCAGAATCCGTTTCGGGTATGTGCGTTTCGCATAAACAGGACCATACTCCAAAGGCGTGGCTTTGCAAATCCATTTGTCCGATGAAGGTTACCTTCCAATCCAAGCCTCATCCACCTGTCAGGGCCAGTCCCAGACCCCTTTGTTTACAGACAATCCCGTCGGGCCCAAGAAACGTAATTCCTGACAGAAAAACGACCTGGCGTCTGGTTTTGGTTTTAAAGGAAGACCAAAAGGACACCCAACACATTTGAGGGCTCTGTTTGAGAAAAGCCCAAAATGCACTGGGGGCACTTTGCACCCGTGGCTTATCAACCATCCAATCTGTCATGAAAAATCCCTGCGCGCAGGAGCTTCGGGATTCCTTCGGGTTATTTCTTGGGGTGCACCCCAAAATCGCCCGCTCAAGGGACCCGCCCTAGGCTGAGACCCCCGGCTGCTCCGGAGCGCCTGGTACGGCCGGCGAAGAAGTCACAACACATAGATGTGGCACACAGTAAATGACTCATGTAAATACATAACAAACAAACAGATAGATTTGGCTCAACTAGACTAAACTAACATAGATTAGATACATAGAAAGATAAGGGATCCGGACATACTATAGATAGGATAGATCGGATAGATCGGATAGATAGGATAGATAGGATAGACAGATAAGATAAGATAAGTTGCGATGAGACTAGGGTAGATCAGATTGGATTTAGATAGACAAATAAATCGATAGATCGATGTCGATAGACCGATAGAACGATAGACCGATAGGTCGATAGATCTATATCGATAGATCGATATCGACAGATAGATAGATAAATAGTTGTATAGACCGATAGATAGATAGATAGATAGATAGATAGATAGATAGATAGATCGATAAGATAGATAGATAGATAGATAGATAGATAGATAGATAGATAGATAGATAGATAGATAGATAGATAGATAGATAGATAGATTAGATAGATAGATAAATAGATAGATAGATAGATAGATAGATTAGATTAGATTAGATTAGATTAGATTAGATTAGATTAGATTAGATTAGATAGATAGATAGACAGATAGATAGATAGATAGATAGATAGATAGTTAGATAGACTAGATAGATTAGATAGATAGATAGATAGATAGATAGATAGATAGATAGATAGATAGATAGATAGATAGATAGATAGATAGATCGATATATAGATAAGATAGATAGATAGATAGATAGATAGATAGATAGATAGATAGATAGATAGATAGATAGATCGATAAGATCGATAGATAGATAGATAGATAGATAGACAGACAGATAGATAGATAGATAGATAGACAGACAGACAGACAGATAGATAGATAGATTAGCTAGATTAGATAGATAGATAGATAGATAGATAGATAGATAGATAGATAAGATAAGATAAGATAAGATAAGATAAGATAAGATAAGATAAGATAAGATAAGATAAGATAAGATAAGATAAGATAGATAGACAGACAGACAGACAGATAGATAGATAGATAGATAGATAGATAGATTAGATAGATTAGATGGATAGATAGATAGATAGACTAGATAGATAGATAAGATAAGATAAGATAAGATAAGATAAGATAAGATAAGATAAGATAAGATAGATAGATAGATAGATAGATAGATTAGACAGACAGATAGATAGATAGATAGATAGATTAGATAGATAGATAGATAGATAGATAGATAGATAGATAGATAGATCAAAGATCGAAAGATCGATAGATCGAAAGATAGATTTGATTAGATCGGATTAGATTAGATTAGATTGGATTGAATTAGATTACATTAGATTACATTAGATTACATTAGATTAGATAGATAGATAGATAGATACATAAATAGATAGATCGATTAGACTTGGTAGACTAGATTACATTAGACTAGATTGGATTATTAGATATAGACATAGAAAGTTTAGATAGACATAGATACGTTAGATAGATAGATAGATAGATAGATAGATAAATAGATTAGATTCGGTTTAGATTGAAAATATATATGGGCGGATATCTAGATAGATAGAAAGAAATAACAGATAGATGGATAGATGGATAGTTTCATAGATGGGCAGTAGGGACATACATATATACACTGTAGTACGTGTTACACAGTATTGTCTCAAGTTTATGTGTATATATAACGTGCATTCATGTACCCAATTCGTATACATATGTGTATGTATACAAACAAATGAAAAGTTGTTTAGATAGGGGTATACATGGTGTACCTAATTCTACATGCATAGTATCGCTATATGTAGTGCATCCAAACAAAGAACAAGTTGGAAGAGCAAAAAAATATTAACTGCGGGACCCAGTCTGCCATGACAGAATAAATGTGCACATAGCTGGTAGAACATTTACGCAGGTGGTGCGCAGGTAGTATGCGTTCTATGGGACATGTGTGTGCACACGATAAAACACAGCTGTATAGGTTGTATATTGTAGACATATACGCAGTTATCAGCATAGCTCGTGCATGTTCTACAAATGGACGGAGTTGTAGACACTTACCAGGAACTGCATATGCATGGTATGTAATTAGTTCATTGTCTATATACAGAGCGCCGTTCGCTTGGAAACCCCCGGGTCACCAAGGAAGCAGTTTGTTTCCAGAGAGATGCCTGCGTGTTACTCAAAGTTTCAAAGTGACATCAGTTGGAAAAGACACACTTGAAGCCGCATCTCATTCGAAGCACCTGCTTTATTCTTTTCTGCCTTCCCAGCGGATTGGATATCATTGGGGCACATTTTGCGAGGAGACACCCACACGAGGCTGTTCCAATTTCTGCTGGGCATCTGTTGAACGACGGGTCTTTTGTTGAATGACCTGCACATTTGTTGCATCACTCTGGCCAACACAAATTTAGTCGGTTCTCATGCGGTCTCCGTTGCTACGGTCACGGGCAGGTCTAAAGGGTGCTCTCTCTCTCTCTATCTCTTGATTGGATCCTTCTTGCTGAACTATGTACAACAAAGTGCAGCTCAACCGAGGGCCCTCCAGTCGCAGAACAAAGCTACAAGAAGTCAAGCTGGTGATACACCTCGCTACAGTCGCCGCCATAGCCTGGATCCCCCCATGAAACCACCGAGCCATTGTCCAGCACGGCGGCAAACGCACGTTCTGTCGCTTGGATCAGCTGGGTTCTTGTCAGCTGCTCACGCACAGGGCAGTTGCCACCAAAGTCTGGTCGGCCCCAAGTCACCACCATGCCATCAGCAGACACAGCGGCAAAAGCCGCATTTGTGGCTTGGATCTCCTTGATCCCCGTCAGCTGCTTCTGCACAAGGCTGCTATCGCCGCCACGATCTGGATCGCCCCAGGTCACCACAGTGCCATCATCCCGGATGGCCGCAAATGCAGCCCTGGTCGCTTGGACCTGCCGAACCCGCACCAGCTGCCCCTGCACCTGGCGGCTGTCCCCGCCATAACTTGGAGAACCCCAAGTCACAACCGTGCCATCCCTGCGGAGCGCAGCGAAGGCAGCGTGTGTCGCTTGGATCTGATGGGCGCCCGTCAGCTCCACCTGGCTGCTGTCGCCGCCGGCATGTGCATCGCCCCAGGTCACTACGCTGCCATCTTGCCGGATGGCGGCAAAGGCACGGTCAGTGGCTTGGATCTGCTGAACTTGCGCGAGCTGCCCGCTGACCTGGCCGCTGGCCTGGCCAAAAAATGGATGGCCCCACGTCACCACCGTGCCATCCGACTTGATCGCAGCAAAAGCACAGCTGGTCGCTTGCACATGCTGAACATGCACAAGCTGTTCCTGCACTCGGCGGCTCTGTGCACCGTAGTCTGGATCACCCCAAGCTACCACTCTGCCACCCTCCAGGATGGCAGCAAAAGCACGGTCCGTGGCTTGAATCAGTTGGACCCGAGTCAGCAGCGTTTGGACCTGACTACTGTCCGCGCCATAGGCTGCATCGCCCCAGGTTACCACGGTGCCATCCTCCCGCACGGCCGCGAATGCAGCCCGGGTTGCTTGGACCTGCTGCACACGTGCGAGCTGGCCCTGCACCCGGCTGCTGTCGCCACCATATTCCGGATGACCCCAGGTGATCACCACACCGTCGGCCCGGATGGCTGCGAAAGCACCGTCATTCGACTGGATCTGTTGAACTTCCACCAGCTGACTTTGCACCTGGCTGCTGTCACCCCCCAAATTCCGATCACCCCAGGTGACCACACCTCCTCCTCTGACATAGACTGCGAAGGCCTCTGCTGCGCCCGAAAGCTCCACTCGCTGCGCGACCGCATTCACGCAGTCCCCGTCTCGCAGTCCCGCTTCGCTCAAGCTGGCCGCGGGGTCCAACTGCCGGCCTCTCGCGCCAAGTCTCAAGAAGCCCCGCCGGAAGTGCCGCTGCGCCGCAGCCTTCAGCTCGCTCACACGCGACTCCGGCGCAGAAACCAGGGAGAAACCGCTCCCGCTGGGCAACTGAACATCCACCTGCATGGCTGCCGAAGGCCCATGGAAAATAAGCAGCCACGAATTTAATAACTTGAGATAGTGCATCCATTTCTTGCTTACTTGTCGGTCACACGATGCTACATGGGGATCGGGCCTGCCTCATCCGTCCAACTGAATCTAACCGACTGGGGATGGGCAACTTTGACGGCACAAGGGTTGAATAAGTCTTTTTCAAGGCCAAATAAGACCCAACACTGCCTTAATGGTGGGTCTCGGTCCCGTTCTTTGGGAGGTGATTCACGTCATTTGAATCCGCCTTCGAAGGCAATGCGGCTTGAGATTGAACTGTTTAACCAACCAAAACCGTGGGGGGGGAGGAGTAGGTGAGGGGCTGGGTGGGGGGTGGGGTTGCCCGGTCTTTTTCATGTTCCCGAAGTTTGGTGATTTTCCAGTGTGAACTGCGAGGACTTTGCATGCTCAAGCAGCAAGTTAGTAGAATTGTTTACCCACAACGATCTTGTCCTCCACACAAACCAGAGCCTTTGGCAACAAAAAGCAGGAGTCTGGAAAGCTTGGGAAAAGTACAGCTTACTTACAGCCTCAAAGTCACAGTGAATGCGCAGACCCTTATGCAGAGACCTCAAAAGACCCGAAAAAACCCGTATCTGCCTGACTCTCTCGCTGATTCTCAGATATTATCAGGCTCCAGCAACTGACTTACCGGAGATTTACTGTGTGCAAGCGAAGAGTTTCACACCCACATCACATGGATGCGTGCAGGAATTCAATTTCCGTTCAAGCCTCTTCTGGCATCATCATGCTAGGGGCAAAGATATTGGGTAGCACCGAACGAACGTTGACATGGGTGACCTTTCCTCACCTAGAGCTACGCCTGGGACAACTCCGTCACTTTTTGTTGTTTCCAAGGCGTCACAGAAAGTCGCCTTCAGCCGGGGTCTTGGGTGGGCCGTGAGAAGGGCCCTAAATCAGCTTTGCTGCGCCTGGCGTGCTCTGGGCGTTCCGGGCGACGTTCTGGCGGCCCTTGCAAATGATGCCGCCTGGCGGCATCCCAAACCGATAGGCTTGTGGCACACATGTTGGTCTCATCCGGGAATTCCGGAACCCTCCCGACAAAACCCAGGTGGCTTCCTGTTGAACCTCAAAACGGAAGACCCATACGGCCTGCCAAACCGAAACAAGACCCTTTGAGAAAAAGCAGGGTGCTACAGGGGGCTTGGAAATTGGAGCTATGAAGAAAGCGCCGGACCAAAACTCTTGCCAGGCACGGGGTATGGTTGCCTCCCTTGTGACTTTCCAAGGAAATCATCCAAACGCCCAAACTCTGGCACGCCTGAAAAAGCTTGGTTTCGTGCTTCCGTTTGGATGTGAAGCCAAAAGGTGCTGGGGGCCCTGCTTCTCCAACCCCCAACCAGTTCATATCAGCTAATGCGCGCATGAGTTTCCATAATTGACCTTTGAGTTCTTGCGCTTTTCTGGTGTTGTCAACGGCCATGTTATTGCTTCTTGGTGCCCAAAGAACAAGCAGGGGGGTTGTGACTTGATCAACATTCAGCCCCAAACGGGGATTTCAGTCATTTCTATTGAAACTTCTTTCCAATTGTTGAGTCCATATAAGAACTCGCCTAACTTTGACCGCGGCGAGCGTGCTCAAGGCTTTGGGGGGAAAGAAACCAGGCTCTGAACCCGTCCGACCCGTCACTCGCCTGAGCCGCTCCAGGACACCGCGGAGTCGATGATGGCGCGGAAGCTGGTCCTCCAAGGAGCTCCGGCGTTCGGAGTGTGGCCCCCTAAAAACCCCAGATGGGCATGCGTCAAAATTGTCGAAAACTTAAAGCCCCAGACCGCAGATCTCAGTCCATGTTTCCATCTACCAGGGTTCCTTTTTGGGTACATATGTTTGACTCACAGCCATATGGTCGTTGTTTCTTTTTGGGGGGCCATGCGCCCCCTGTGACCGAAAAAGAAATGCCATACGGAAGTTTGCAGCTTTGCTTCTGCAACATGTTGAAACAATACGGGTTTCATACAGGATGTACGCAAGTGCCCGAAAAAGATGGCCATACGGGCAAATACGGCAAAATACGGGAGTTTGACCAAGAAAACAAAACAGCCATACGGGGTGCCAGGGCCTACTAACCAGGGTCACTTCTTAAGAAATACCCACTTACCCGGGCTGCCGTGTTTTCCCGAACATCTGGCGAACCAATCGCGTCGAGTCGAGTCGAGTGGATGTCCCGCTGGGCTTCAGCTGCTGCTCTTGAAGGCCCTGGAAGAGATCCAGCACCGCCTGCCACTGCCTCGGGCAGAAAGAGCAAATCGTACCAGTGAACATCCGATTCCGATTCAATCCCCACGAAAATAGGTTCGAAAATGGGTGGTGCACCTACCCCCCAAATGGTACCAATGGTTTTGGTTTACAGAATGGAACTAAAAACCAAAACCGTAACCCTGGCTCTTTGATTTTGAGCCACACCCACAGGACGGGGTTGAAATGGTTGGATTCAGGTGAAGTCCAACTGGACCTTTGGTTAAAGTTCTGATTTGATCTCGAATGAGATTGGAGTGCCTGAGTGTTTGCCGGCCGCCAGCCTTATCCCTCACAGGTTGGTTCAAGATGTCGTTGGGAGGATGGGGTGATGTGACCCTGGTAGCGTGACCCATCTTCAGGAAATGTCGCCTAAGGAAGGATGAAAGGTACTGTGTGTGTGTGTGTTTCTCTTTCAAATGGGAAAGGACACTGGGTTGACAGAACTGAACCGCTGTGGACAGTTGCAATGTTTGATATTAATCTACCCTCCCAGCAGCAAATGGGTGTCTTGTGGTTTTAACCCAAAAAATAAAAATAAACGCTTCTTCTTCTTCTTCTTCTTCTTCTTCTTCTTCTTCTTCTTCTTGTTCTTCTTCTTTTCTTGTTGTTTTTTTTTTGGAAGAAATGGGGGGGGCAAGTGCCCAGCAGGGCATGCTTGGTGGCAGACAAATTGGTCAAACGTGTCAACGACTGCTCGTCGGAGAGGGAAGAAAACGTTGAGGGAGCTGGAAAATGCCCAAAAAAAACATGAAGCCTATAAAAACTCTTCGGTGTGTCAAATCGTTCCCCGCGCGTTTTCAGAGGTGCCGTGCTGTGGGTCAACGCTACGAGTGGCAGGGACCGGCGGCAGGAGGTCATCAAGAGATCCCAGGTCTCCAGATCCTCAGCGAAGCCAGTCGCATCACGTCTCGGAAGGAACTCGACGAGAGGATTTGGGTCGTCAAGAGGAGCTTCCCCAAGAATTCTACGGGGTTTTGGGGCCAGGTTTCGCCAGGGAGTACTTGGTGCATACTTGGGTGTGTCTCACAAGGGTGGTTTCCTGCAAGAACATGATGATCAACGTTGCTTGTTGCCTTAACCTAGGTTCTCAGGAGAGGACAATAACATGTTCCAAGCAAGCAACGGAAGACCTTGACATTGCCCGAAGCAAACTCTCGGACAGGGTTCGCTGAATTTCTCCCTACAGCACCAATACGACTCTCACCTCAGCTTGGTCCAACAAATGTTTTGCTTCATGGCTTCATGGCTGGAAATAAGCACATCTAGATATTGTTGCTTGTGTTCGTTAAAGGTGCCTGCACCCTTTGAGGGTGGTTAGCACAAACCGCAAACCCCTCAAAAGAGACGCAACCACCGAAGCCCTTGGACGGGTTCAGCCCTTTTGCAAGTCAACCCATGGGGGCTCCATCCCATTTCGCACCACTTTCGCTCATCAAACGAAACCGCAAAACCATCCATTTGCTTGAGTCCCTGGGAAAACAATAAAATAAATCTAGTCGTGATAGATTCCAACTTTAAAACCAACCGAATTCTTAAAACGAGACTTCGTGAAAATAACCGATATGGGCACGGGTCAAAATTAAACCACCAGGGGACCGCAGGTGTTGGTTCCTGGTTCCATTTACCAGAGTTCCATTTTGGATACCTACTGTCGATGGACAATAGCCTGCACCACTTTGAAACCATGCGAAACCATTGTTCGTTGGTATTTACAGGGGAATCATCATTCCAGGCTTCTTCGGTGGTGCGAAGTGGATTTCGTCCACAGAATGTTTGAGCCACAGCCATATGGCTGTGGCTCAAATATGTACCAATATGACACCTTGGTAAATGGAACCAAAGACTAAAACCTGCGTAACCCTAGCTCTTTGACTTTGAGCCACAGCCATATTCTCCCAAGAAATGAAACCCCAGCACTCGGCTGAGGCCCGGGCCGCACGCTCGGGGTCCATCGCCTCCAATGCCTCACGCCAGCCCAGGCCCATCACCAGCGCCCGCTTGAAGTGCTCCGGGTCCTCCAAAAACCCAAAAAGCGGAGAGTCGCGAGTCGCCTTCGCCCATCTGTAGGGGTTAAACGTGGCCCAGCTGAAGTTGCCCAATTTGGGGTCGTTTTTTTTTGGATCTCTCTGATTCAAAGCAGCTTGCAGGCGGCAAGGCAGGGGTGCGAGCTTCTCAGAGGGGAGCCCAGAAACAGGAAATTCAGTCCCTGCAAAACCGTTCAGGAGGCAAAAGGGCAAACGCGCTGAGCAGCTTGTTCCGGCAACGAAAGGAATTCCTCATGGACGAAGGGCGGTATGCCCAAAATCTGGCGAGGAAAATTGAAGGTGAGGAGTTCCTGTCAATCCCAAGCAAACAATCCAAACCAATCAGCGCAAGGTGAGTCAGACCAAAGCCTTAAAAGCAAACCCCCCTCCCTCGTTTCACCAAGCAAAGCAGAACGAAACCTGTCGCCCTGCCTATCACTGGCAGCTCAGGGTGGCTAACTTGATTCATTGACATGCCACGATCGTGACTACGCCGTTGGTGTCAAACTTTTTTGTGTGCAAGTGGTCAAGTTGGCGCGGTGAGTGTAATTCCAACTCAAAGTGAAACAAGTGTTGCTCTTTCTTTCAAAAAGAATCCTTGGATCCATTCCCACAACCTCAGGTGTTCCCTTACCAAGTCGCTCGACCGCGCAACGTGCTCTCCTCGTCCCGCTGGAGGCACTGCAGAACTCGCTGCTGGCACGCCAGGGCCTCTTGCCAGCGCCCAGTCCTGGCGAAGGGCTGGCTTCGTGTCTTCGGCTGGATGTCCGACCCACTTGGGGCACCATGGCTATGAGCGTATGAGAAGGGTAGCTGGGGTTGGTTCCCTCAGAACCATGGATATAAGCTAGGTGGGTTGAACATCCAAGTTCCCATGGGAAAATAAAGCCAGAAGTTTGCTTTTAGGAGAACATGGCCATGGGTTTAAGTCCATTTGCGGGGGGAAGCCTTTTGGTACAAACCCCCAAAATGGATGGGCTGTCCGGTTTCCTGGCTTTCCTGTTGGTTTCCTGCTTCCTTTTGAAAAGTTTGCCGGTGTTCAGGAATCTCCTTTCCTCTTGGTTTCCTTCTACTTCGGCTCCCTTCCAATTTCCCACAGCTAGCAGAGAATGGAATATTGTTTCGGCCTTTGCCACTTGATGCTGTTTAGTAACATGCAAACTTAGAACATCTGCCCAAGGTCATTGTGACGATGACTGTTTGACATTGGAGGTTGTCTTCACCGACCGGTGCATGTTGACTGAACGTGGACAAACCTAGGTGGGTTACATCTGAAGGTGAGCTGGATAATTTGTGACTGTGCGTCTGCATTGCGTGATGGGCGGGTGTCTGGCAATTGGGGACCCGCCAACGGGTTGTGGTGTGTCCTTTGGTTTCCATTTGAAAAACACCCAACACGGCATAGCGGCATACCCAAAAACATACCTGGACCCTGAAACTCACCTTACAATTGGGAAGTCACCAGCCATAATTTCGGTTGCAATAGGCCCTTTTTTAGGTGGGTCCGGGTGGTTTCCGTCTCTGTGTAGACCGCCCCCAAAATAGCTGCCGGACATCTGAGCCCAACACCCGGGATTGAATTCACTTCTTGTTTCATCATTTTACTTCTTGCTTCTCCTAACCCTTAGTTCGCAGGCTTAGCTCACCCTTCATCTAACCAAATCATTCGTCCAGGCAAAAGAACCCCTGCCCACGCCTCTCACAGGCCTGGCTGACTTCCAGAAAGCCTTGGCACCGCTTGGTCTTCGAATGGGCTGCAGGAGGGCCCACAGAGAACTCACAAAATGCGGGGTCCCCCGAAAGGTCTCAATGAACGGGGGGGAGGGGGGGGCGGGGGTGTGGGGGGTGGGGAGGGCAACACAACAACGTTCATTGGCAGAAAAAAGACACAAGCCAAGTCCTATAATGTGTGTGTTTGACCTGTTATTTGCAGTACTTTTATGCATGTTTGTTTATTCTTGAGGACAGGATCCTCCAGCTTTTGCCAATCCCCGAGAATGCGTGTAGGTCTTTGCCAGGTTGACTGCTTGATTGAAAATCCGATCCGTCTAAAATGGAAACAAGGGGACCACATGCGGTCATAACCAAACACAAGGATTGAGGGTTTCCTGGTCAGCCCGTAGCTCGTGAGCGAATTTTATGAGGACCTTGTTGGCGCGATCAACATTAGTTTATGTGGGGTAAACGCCCATCAACCAAATTTGGGGGCATTGAAACCACTCAAGTAACGGGCACAATATGAGTTGTGGCAAGGTCTGCTTGGCTTAGGCTGTAATACGAACCGTGGATCTACTTAAGCAGAACCCCTTCTGGATTTTCTAGTGGGGGTTCATCACTTCTGGAGGGGGAGCAGGGCACCGGGAGCCCCTTTTCATATCCGGCTAAAGGCTAAACGTCACCGGTGGACCCATAAGAGAGCGAGTCCTAAAATGGCGATGTTTGCAATGCTTTCCAACACGGCCCTTTGGTCCTGGCAACTTTGGTGGCAGAAAAGAAACGGAAGCAACCCTGAGAACTCTTCCCCTCCCCCAATGCAGGCCTGGGGGCATGACCCTCCCACTTCTGGGCCCTTCCAACCATTTTTTCACCCACCGGCTCACCAGGGCCCAGCCAAAACGAGCGCCAAAGATGGCAAGAGGCTCCGGAAGTTGGGAGCCACTTCAAGGCGGTCCATGTCCGCCAACAGCTGGAAGCATTGCCTCTCTGGCCCCATTGGGCACGGCATGGGATGCCCTCTTCAGCCATTGTCTTAATCTCCCCCGTCAAACATCACCCTGCTGAAGGGAAGATCTCCTTGAAGTGCTCATGTTCAAGTAGCAAGAGGCGGTGCTAAAATGCAACTGAAGGAGAATCATGGGGAGTCTCATGATTAGGGACCCGTTTGCCTTCGGTTTCCCTTTAGCACCAAGATCGGGTGTCCTTTCCTGAGGGGAACCCCCACAGAGGCGCCCTGCGGGTTGTAAAGGGAAGCCAAACAAGGCCGGCCAACTTTCTGGGGTCCCTGTACTTTCAGCACAACCCCCATATTTCCTCGTAACACATCACCCAAAAATCATGTCACAACGTGGACCAACAAGGGGACGCCGCTTGGCATGTGAGGTCAAGCCAAGCTGATTGGTTACATTACATGACCCAGGTACACCGGCGAAGAGCTCAAAAGCAACGCACACAAGGGAAGCGAGCGTCGCTTGTGTGTGTGTGTTACCCTGTTTTTTTCCCCCTGTTCTTTCTCATATTCCAGGCACACTACAATCACCCCTCAGCCGCCAGGGGTCAGGGAAACCCACACCGGGTCCGGCACCTCCACAGGTTTGCCGTCTGCAAGGTGCCTCAAGCCGGGGAGAGGTTGCTCCAAGCCGACCCCGATTCCATTTGCGAAAAAGCACCCTGGAAGAAGCACAAAGCATGTTCAGCAGTCATTCCCTTGAAGCCTAGAAAGTAAAACCGAATGCACATTTCAGCAGTCGAATTTGTCAGCATGCCTTTGGCTGTGGGCCAATCCTACTTGGGCTCGGGCCACCTGTTCCAGGAATCCTCACGGAATGGGAACACAAACTTGCTCAACCCGGAGCGCACGTGTTACGTTCCCATTCGTCCCATTCAAGAGCAAGCAGTCCGCCGGAGGAAACCCAAGAAAGGGGCCGACAAAGGATCAATCATGGAAGCATGTGCTTTGTTGTTTTGCACCGTATCAACAAAGCAATTGAGGCCCGGAGAATGAGGAGCGCCAACTATTGATTGTGTCGGTTTGGGATGGTCCTTCTGCCTGACACACCACAAAGACTCCTGCGCTTTTGAATTGTTCGTGTCTTTCTCCATCAAGTTCATTAACAACGGAAAACCCTGCGGTGCTTGAAAACTCTTTCCCCGACTGTTGTGTCGCATCTCGCTTCTGCCCGTAGCCGAAATAACCAGAGAGTGTTTAGCAGCATGGCCCACTTAGCATGGCCCTCTTAAAGGACTTGCAACCCTGGAATCTGTGGGCTGTTTGGCCACTGGCCAAAGATCTGACGCACGTGAAGGTTTGCACCTCCTAAGCCAAGCAGCATAAGGCCTCATTGAAGCACGGGAGCTTCGGCTTGGCAGACCTGGCGCATTCCAGTTTTCCCAAGCGAAGCGCACACGGATCCCAAGAGGAAACCAACCAGGTGGGGTCAAGGCGCTTCAGGTCTTATTCTGACCTATCAGGGGCCAACCAATTGGGGACTTCATCGGGGTTCTTTGGCCTAGGCTGATTTGAGCCCCTGACCCTTGTGCGGCTTGGGGACGTTAGGCATACCGGGCTTCGCCTCTGGACACGACTTTTTTTGAGAAACGAAGGGGCGCACTCTTGACGTATGTAGAAGTTCTCTGTTGGGCCGCAGTCAACAAAATGTCCTGCAAGGCGGGTAAACACCACACTCGTGCTCTTCAATGCCAAATCAATACATCCGAAGCCCTGAAGGATGAATTGGTAAATCCTTACATAGCCAAAACACTCATACGAACCACCCCAAGAAAGGATTAAGAACCGGCAACCTGAGATACGCCTGGTTTTGGTCCTTTCGCCCGGCTTCTTGAGACGGGCAAACAAAGCACTCCCTGCGGACGCCTGAAGGAGGTTGATCAACTGAAGTTGTTTCAATGGGCCCAGAAGCCTGGCAGATGGAGTCAACCCGGGCTGGGAACCCCCCTCCCGTTCCACGTTTGTATGTCCACGATTGAAACAGGGGTTCATTGGAAACCTCACTAAACCAGCCAAAATTGCCAAAAGCCTAATAAGGGACCGGACGCCAATCTAAGCGCTGATCTAAGGGACCGGTTGCTTCATTTTGAGACCCAAGCTGCACGCCACCTCCCCTTTGCAGCGCCTCCAGAGCAAGCTGAGCACCACCTCCCACTGCCCGGCCATGCCGGCGGCCAGCAGCATCTCCTCTTCCGCCTCCGACTCACGACTCCAGCGACCAAACGATCGCTTGCGGTACGTCCGGGGAAGGGTTGAGTCACCATGGGTGTAACACCTGTGTAAGTCAGAGTCAAGGTACTTGGGTGGCTAGAAACCCTGGGCCAATGGAATATTCTTGGGGAGGACTTGGGGCATGGTGAGTTGGCGATCATACTATCACTTGCGGAGTGTCCCTGAGCCGAACGCCGCTGGATGTACCTCTCCCGACGTGTCGGAAAACCTGCTTTCTTGACCCCAGAGGCAATGAAAGAGTGGATTTCGGGCATTCAAGGGAATAAGGATCTCCCTATCCGAGATTTGCACAACCTGGACACAGAAACTGCTTCAAGCCTTGGGGCTGGCACCTGGTGTTCGCCCGAGGCGGCACACAAAGATCCAGGTCCCGAAAACTCCACCGACCGCAAATCCCACAGCCCAGGAGACTTGCTGAGTGCCTACTGAATTTCATGACAGCCTTGCTGGGAATTCGCAAACCCTGTTCATGATTCTCTCACGCCTGATCTACCTGCCCACTTCAGTGAATGCTAAGACTTCTGCAGAGCTTGCCGGGATTGCCCTGTGTCAAGTGGCCCCCCTGACTCCCGCATCGCTGTTCGCAAGCTGCAAACGTCACCAGCATTGCCCCGCGTGATGGGTCGTTTCACTGGCCAGCATTTCTGCGTGCAGGACTCTAGCCGATGCAACCGCGCAGGACGAGTTGCAAACAGGCTGCCTGCAGCCGTGCTGAGAAAGGGCTGCTTCCAAACAGAAGCCATCAACATGATGTAAACGTCTTCGCACAATCACGTACCAACATGTGCCACCACAAGGCCTTCCCAACAGGTCCCAGTGATTTAGTTCAACCCCTCCAACAAAAACTGCCAAAACCAAACAATGAGGGGTCAGAAGTCCGAACCGACAACTAAGGCTCCCAAGGCCACAATGGTCCTTCGGCCCCTGCCGGGCCACGGCTGCATCGAGGGACAGCGCCAGCTGCCAGCTGCGCGCCTTGCCGCAGGCCTTGATGGCAAGGCCCCGCCGGCCTTCCGACGCACATCTGCCGCTTGGGCCGTACCGCCACAACCCCGGCCAACCGCCCAAAAACAAACATAAAACAAGAGCGTGGACGCAACCTCCCAGCCCCCCAACACCTGCCCCAACCGCCCAACCAAAAGCCAAAAAAAACAGCAACCTCCCAACCTCCCAACCTCCCAACCTCCCAACCTCCCAACCTCCCAACCTCCCAACCTCCCAACCAGCCCAACCCAAAAGCCCTCCAGCCTGCTGCATCTGGGTCCAGGCGCAGGCGCCCGCAGGCCTTCAGCAGCTCCGCCGCGCAGAGCCCCTGCGCCGCAAAGGCGCAGTCCGCCAGCGCGAAGTCCACCTCGGCGTGCGGCGCGCCCGCGCCGTGTGCCGACCCGCCGCAAAAAAAATGCCAAATCAAAAATGAGAGTCCTTGCAACCCAGAAGTATGGGGAAACAAGAAACATGTGAGGTTCTTGCAAACCCAGAAATTCTGGCTGGTGTGGTCTCAAGGGAAGTTTGAGAGTCCATGGCACCTAACAGGTCCACATACCCTCCCACAAATGTGTCACGTTAGTGCGAGGGGGTATCACCTTTTGGGGCCTTCTCTAAAAATAGTTTGCCGGCATCGGGCAAGTGGGCCATGTATCACTTGGAGTCTCCTTCTGACCCCAATCAAACATGAGGTCACCCAAATGAGGACTAAAGGGCGTGCAAAACTTGATTGTTACTGCAAGAAGATGTTAACAAGGAGTTGAGCCCCATGACATGCATCCTGCTGAGCCGAGCTTGAGTTGAGCTGAGGAGGCTCGCAACAAGTTGGTCTCTCCCATTCAACATTCTCGCTTGAAGAAACACCTAATTAGACGCGTCAATGAATTTGAACCCCACAGAGAGCGGCTCCCTTGGGTGCAACCCCTTTCTGTGGCGAAACCAAGCCCTGATCAGCACGTTGTTTGGAGCGCCAGCGCTCTCTGATCGCGACGTGGGAGCGAGTCTTGGGCTTGTCTGACCAAAGGAAGGATCTGGGAGCAAGAAAACAAGGACCTTCCCAGAGGACCTTCTTACCGTGGATGGACGACATCCTGCACCACCCAAGAAACCCTGGAATGATGATTCACCTGTAAATACCGACAAACCATGGTTTCCCATGGTTTCAAAGTGGTGGGAACGGATCTCGTCCATCCACAGCAGGCCCAGTTTCACCCTCGATCTGTGCGCTCTTTATAGCTGATCCAGTTTGGATTCAAAACAAGCGAGGCCTTGATCGAGGCATGGGAAAGCGCCTTCTACAAGCATCAAGTCCGGACGATATCTGCCCCGACCTGTCAGGAGGTCCGCCTTGCTACCGCATTACAGACATTACAAATCAAATACTGAAGCCTACGGTGTTGTACTTACATTACATTGTGTTACATTGTATCATATTTTCTCGCATTGACATCTGCTACAAAAAGTTGTGCTAACTGTAAGACGATTTCACGGCATCCATCGATTCATCCAAGGCGCAACTGCTGCTGCACCCCCTGTGCCCGTATTTCGCGGCAGGCTGTGAAGCAGCCGCAGGATAGCACCCCACTGCCCCGCGTGTGCACAGACCCCAGCGGCCGCCTCAAAGGGGTTGGCTTCCATCCCCAAACCGAAGCCACCCCAGAGGGAAGCGGGGTCTGCACCCTTGATATTACCTAATGGCTGTATATGCCAGTCAAGACCTGGGGGTAGTGGCAGGGTGGAATCTTACAAGGTTGCGTGGATGGGGATGGCACATCTGTCGGGAAGTTCCTTTCCTGCAGAACTTGGATGGAGGGGGGAGGGACAGTCAAACACGAGAGTCTTTGTTGAAACGAGTGAATGGTGTCGTGTTGCCGCCGCAGGGGATCTGTTGGACCCACAGAGGGTCGCAACAATTTTGCCGCCAGACTTTAGGTTGTTCTTGGGGCCCCCTGGTTCATGGAGGGCTGTACCTGAAGTCACCGTTTGTTTCCCTTCCAAACTATCCGTAGTTTTTGCTGGCCCTGCCCAAGGGAGTTGGATATGAAATGTAAACGCATTGAAATCCTGTATGACCAAGCTTAGACCGAAACGGGCTGCCCACATCTGATGCGTTCAAGAAAACCCTGCCACTTGCCGTTTGCGCTCTTCCTGAAGAAGCATGGATTCTTACCTCCAACTGGAGTCCACTGGAATAGCAGCCCGAAGCAACTGGATGGCCCTAACACTGCCCCAAACTGGGTGGGCTTCCGTTGGTTGCCCTTAAAATCCAGAAGAATGAAGTACCCCCCCAAAAAAGGAGACTGAGAGACTGAGGTAGTGCACTTTTGTGTGATTTTAAGGGTTGATGTCTCAAGGAAGTTGCATGCACTATCTGATGAGTGTTCGTAGCTGCGAGTTCTGAAGCAACCATTGTAAAACATGCTGCTGCTCATTCAAGCCAACGTATCTGCAATTCTCGAAGCATCTTTCTTTCATTCCTGTTGGCATTCGAGTTGAATGAGAATTCAAAGCGATTCCAGTATGGAAAAACAAGCTTGTTTCTACTATTTTGCCGGTCCCTTAAAAAGACGTGAAACACCAGAAGCGCAAGGACGATGTTATTTCAGTGGTAATGGTTTACAAGCGATAAATTGCCGCGTTTTAAGCTTAACTCATGAATTCAATGTAAAATAGTATGCTGAAATAGAATTAACATAGGGCTTCCTCAAGTAGCAATCAAATTGGGATTTATAAAGCAGCTAATAAGGAGAACCAAGCTTGGTGTTCTTCACACTTTCAAGCCCCTCAAAAGGAGTGAACAACCAGTAGAAACCCAAGGGAAGTACTATTTAACGTCTAAATCAAAACGGCAGTTTGAATCAAGTGAATTCTATCCGAATTCCAATTTAAACTTAAAGCCTTGCAATCTAAAGCTTGCAAGCCAATTGGAATAGAAATGCAAAGAGACAGGGCCTTCATTAATTGAATCATAATTCAAACAGAATGACCTTCCAAGTCTGAATAGGAACCCCTATCCAAAACTTAATCAGAGTTGCAAAACCATGCAACTAGAGTTACAAGCTGGTTGTTTTTTCTGAGTGACTAACTTACATCTGTTGAAGTTAATTTTACTTAAAGTCCTACTTTCAAAGGAACTCCCATGTCAATCATTGTTACATCACGAACTCTCATTAATTCGCTTAAGCATCCAATCAAGTGTAAGAAGTCGAGCCTAGTTAAACTCACTAGAAGAAACAGCCTGCCTATCCCTACCATATTTTATGTGCATTTTGCTTACATCTAATCAACATTCTAGAGGCTTGGAATTCCAAGTTAAAACATAGGATTCAAAATTAAAAGGGACCTGGACAACAAACAAAAACCCGAGAACAGAAGTAGACCCATCATAGACACTGAAAGCCAAAAAACAGAGAAAACAGGAGAACAAAAAGAACGAGAGAAAGGCAAACAAAAAAGAAAAAACAGCTCGAGGAAACCACAAGCAGCAAAACCAACTCGAGAAAATCAAGCAACAAAAAGCAACAATAACCATGGTTCCAGAACTCTTTTAACATGGGTTGTGCACCAAGAATTATCTAAACCATGTCTTGTTTTGTTGGGTTTTCTCAAGGGTTTTGTTGGGATCTATAAACCATGTTTTGTTTTTTGGTTTTCTCGAGGATGTTGTTGGGATCTATAAGCCATGTTTTCCTGAAAGCATGGCGAAGGGTTCTTCCGCTGGGTTCACTTGAGTTGTTCTCATGAGAGTCATTACAAGGTGTCATTGCAAGGAATCATCATGAGAGTCATTGCAAGGAGTCATTGCAAGGAGTCATTGCAAGGAGTCATTGCAAGGAGTCATTGCAAGGAGTCATTGCAAGGAGTCATTGCAAGGAGTCAGGAGTCATTGCAAGGAGTCATTGCAAGGAGTCATTGCAAGGAGTCATTGCAAGGAGTCATTGCAAGGAGTCATTGCAAGGAGTCATTGCAAGGAGTGCAAGGAGTCATTGCAAGGAGTCAAGGAGTCATTGCAAGGAGTCATTGCAAGGAGTCATTGCAAGGAGTCATTGCAAGGAGTCATTGCAAGGAGTCATTGCAAGGAGTCATTGCAAGGAGTCATGGCAAGGATTGCAACTTGCACTTGACTCCTTGCACTTGCAACTTGCACTTGACTCCTTGCACTTGCAACTTGCACTTGACTCCATGCACTTGCAACTTGCACTTGACTCCATGCACTTGGCTCCTTGCACTTGGCTCCTTGCACTTGCAACTTGCACTTAACTCCGTGCACTTGCGACTTGCACTTGACTCCATGCACTTGGCTCCTTGCAACTTGCAATGGCTCTCATGACTCCTTGCAATGACTCCTTGCAATGACTCCTTGCAATGACTCCTTGCAATGACTCCTTGCAATGACTCCCAATGACTCCTTGCAATGACTCCCATGACTCCTTGCAATGACTCCTTGCAATGACTCCTTGCAATGACTCCTTGAAACAAGCAAGGAGTCAAGTGCAAGTTGCAAGTGCAAGGAGTCAAGTGCAATTGACTTGCGAGGAGTTAAAATCTCTTCTTAGGGCGGCGGGGTAGTGCCGACGACACTACACGAAAATCGACCCTCTGCGGGGATCGGCGTGGTCGAGGTGCAAAAACCCATGGTTTTTTGCGATTTCTAACCTGCTCGCGCGACCCTCTGCGGGGATCGGCGTGGTCGAGGTGCAAAAACCCATGGTTTTTTGCGATTTCTGCGGTGCTCGCGCGACCCTCTGCGGGGATCGGCGTGGTCGAGGTGCAAAAACCATGGTTTTTTGCGATTTCTGCTGCTCGCGCGACCCTCTGCGGGGATCGGCGTGGTCGAGGTGCAAAAACCATGGTTTTTTGCGATTTCTGCGGTGCTCGCGCAACCCTCTGCGGGAATCGGCGTGGTCGAGGTGCAAAAACTCAAGGTGTTTTGCGACTTTTGTTGTTCGAACTGGTCCTCGGGAGTTGTCTCGTGGTTCGCGCGCCTGCTCCCGGAACCGGCGGGTCGCGGGTTCGATTCCTCCCTGGTCCGCGGGCGGGCGTCGCAAGATGCAACTTGCATTTTAAAGCAACTTGCGCAGAGCAACTTGCGCAGAGCAAGTTGCACAGAGCAACTTGCGCAGACCAACTTGCACCGACCAGTTTGCGCAGAGCGCCTTGCCTAGAGCAACTTGCGCAGAGCAACTTACGCAGAGCAACTTGCACAGAGCAACTTGCACAGAGCAGCTTGCACAGAGCAACTTGCAGGGAGCGCAATTTGCACAGAGCAACTTGCAGGGACCAACTTGCCGGAGCAACTTGCGCGGAGCAACTTGCGCAGAGCAACTTGCACAGTGCAACTTGCGTAGAGCAACTTGCGCAGACCAACTTGCACCGACCAGTTTGCGCAGAGCACCTTGCCTGGTGCTGTCTCGCGCTTGCTTCACGAAGTGTAGGGAAACTAGACCACGGTTGGCCCGAAAGCAGAACATCGCAAGCGAGGTCGGCCCAACGCTGCAGGATGCGTTCTTTTTCCCTACACTTCGTGAAGCAAGCGCGAGACAGCACCAGGCAAGGTGCTCTGCGCAAACTGGTCGGTGCAAGTTGGTCTGCGCAAGTTGCTCTACGCAAGTTGCACTGTGCAAGTTGCTCTGCGCAAGTTGCTCCGCGCAAGTTGCTCCGGCAAGTTGGTCCCTGCAAGTGGCTCCCTGCAAGTTGCTCTGTGCAAATTGCGCTCCCTGCAAGTTGCTCTGTGCAAGCTGCTCTGTGCAAGTTGCTCTGTGCAAGTTGCTCTGCGTAAGTTGCTCTGCGCAAGTTGCTCTAGGCAAGGCGCTCTGCGCAAACTGGTCGGTGCAAGTTGGTCTGCGCAAGTTGCTCTGTGCAACTTGCTCTGCGCAAGTTGCTCTGCGCAAGTTGCTTTAAAATGCAAGTTGCATCTTGCGACGCCCGCCCGCGGACCAGGGAGGAATCGAACCCGCGACCCGCCGGTTCCGGGAGCAGGCGCGCGAACCACGAGACAACTCCCGAGGACCAGTTCGAACAACAAAAGTCGCAAAAAACCTTGAGTTTTTGCACCTCGACCACGCCGATTCCCGCAGAGGGTTGCGCGAGCACCGCAGAAATCGCAAAAAACCATGGGTTTTTGCACCTCGACCACGCCGATCCCCGCAGAGGGTCGCGCGAGCAGGTTAGAAATCGCAAAAAACCATGGGTTTTTGCACCTCGACCACGCCGATCCCCGCAGAGGGTCGATTTTCGTGTAGTGTCGTCGGCACTACCCCGCCGCCCTAAGAAGAGATTTTAACTCCTCGCAAGTCAATTGCACTTGACTCCTTGCACTTGCAACTTGCACTTGACTCCTTGCTTGTTTCAAGGAGTCATTGCAAGGAGTCATTGCAAGGAGTCATTGCAAGGAGTCATTGCAAGGAGTCATTGCAAGGAGTCATTGGCAAGGAGTCATTGCAAGGAGTCATTGCAAGGAGTCATTGCAAGGAGTCATTGCAAGGAGTCATTGCAAGGAGTCATTGCAAGGAGTCATTGCAAGGAGTCATGAGAGCCATTGCAAGTTGCAAGGAGCCAAGTGCATGGAGTCAAGTGCAAGTCGCAAGTGCACGGAGTTAAGTGCAAGTTGCAAGTGCAAGGAGCCAAGTGCAAGGAGCCAAGTGCAAGGAGCCAAGTGCAAGGAGCCAAGTGCATGGAGTCAAGTGCAAGTTGCAAGTGCATGGAGTCAAGTTGCAAGTGCAAGGAGTCAAGTGCAAGTTGCAAGTGCAAGGAGTCAAGTGCAAGTTGCAATCCTTGCCATGACTCCTTGCAATGACTCCTTGCAATGACTCCTTGCAATGACTCCTTGCAATGACTCCTTGCAATGACTCCTTGCAATGACTCTTTGCAATGACTCCTGGCCTTGACTTTCATGATGATGATTCCTTGCAATGACACCTTGTAATGACTCTCATGAGAACAATTCAAGTGAACCCAGCGGAAGAACCCTTCGCCATGCTTTCGGGAAAAGAACGCATCCTGCAGCGTTGGGCCGACCTCGCTTGCGATGTTCTGCTTTCGGGCCAACCGTGGTCTAGTTGTTTTTGCTTGGTTTTCTCAAGGAGTTTGCTTGGATCTATAGGACCATGCAGGTAAGCAAAACAAGTAGGCAGCAGGAATGTGGGACTGGGAAGTCTTTGTCTTGGCATGTGCACTGCCCAATGACCATCAATAGTATTCAGCCATGTTGTGCTGTGTTCTATTCCAGCAAAGCCGACTGCCGCGCCTCTGATTTCAATCGTGCCGGGACTCATGACATGAGAAATCGTGGCTGCTCACGAAAGAAGTGTACTATACAGAAGCAGCCAAGAACAGAGGAGGACCCATCTTATACATAGAATAAACTCGAGAAAAAAACGGAAAACAAAAACAGAAACACTAAGCAACAAAACTCGAGGAAAACAAAACAAACACTCAAAAGCCTTGAGAAAACCAAAAAACTCGAGGAAAACAACAACCAAAACAAAACAAACATAAAACAAACAACTCGAGATAACCCAAAAAACAAAGAAACAAAAAACAATTGTTTCCAGAACTCTTTCAACATGGGTTGTGCTCCAAAGAGTTTCTAAACCATGTGAGCCACAATCAAAACCAGGGTAAGTGAAGGTTCAGCCATAAATAGCTGCGGCCGCCTTCTTAGTTCTTTACATGGTTCTGGGTCGACCATTTTTGTACCGGGCTTTGATTGTGACTCATGTGCTTTTTGGGTTTCTCGAGGTTTTATTGTTGCTGTTTTTTGGTTTTCCGCGAGTTGTGATTTTCTTGTTTTCAAGATGTTGCCTCTATTCGTATTAGAGCAAGTGCAACTGACATGGCTGGCCCATGAGAAGACTGCAAGCCTCAAAATGCGCAAAAAGCGCACTACCAGGGTCCCCTGTTCTGAAAAAATGACAACCCAAATAAATTGAATGGAACGGCCTCGTTTCGCCAGGTGTCGCATTCGAATTTACAAAGGAAGCAACACATCACGCATGACCAGCGGGTTGTAGTTTGACCTTGATTCACTTGCGGCATCAAGGAATCCACGGTGCCAAATATACAATGCATGCCCATTTCCCAAAACACCAAGCGAGCAAACGTACAATAAAAAGTGCACCCACAGGTTTGCTCCAAATAAAAGTCTTGGGACAGGGGTATGAAACTGCTACCTGATACAGGGAAGCCAATAATCAAGCAAACCAATCTTTTACCCCGTGGGCTCAGAAATATTTTAGAGGCCCGGAGCACCCTACAAAGCGCCGCGCAGCTCTTATGATAAACCTGCTATGTAGCGAACCCGTAATCATGTTTCGCTCACGTTGGAACCCCTTCTCTTGGTGTCACGGGCATCAAGCAAGCACTGCACAACCGCGTGATGGCCCCGATCTGCAGCAACTAGGAATGATGTGTCGTCATTGTCGTCTGCTTTGTCTTTGTCAGCACCGGCAACTGCTCAAAGGCCCCAATCTGCAGCAACAAAGAACGATGTGGCCCCATTGTCGTCTGCTTTCTCTTTGTCAGCATCGGCATCAAGCAAGCACCTCACAACTGCCTGATGCCCTTGCTCTGCAGCAAAACTCATGGCCTTCTCTTTGTCAGCACCGGCATCCAGCAAGCACTGCACAACTGCCTGATGGCCCTGCGCTGCAGCGAAATGCAATGCTGTGCCACCATTGATTTTTGCTTTATCTTTGTCAGCGCCGGCATCCAGCAAGCACTGCACAACTGCCTGATGGCCCTGCTCTGCAGCAAGAAGCAATGGTGTAAAGTCCTGGTTGTCTACCTTGTCTTTGGCAGCACCGGCGTCCAGCAAGCACTGTACAACTGCCTGATGGCCCTGCGCTGCAGCGAAATGCAATGCTGTGCCACCAAGGATTTTTGCTTTCTCTTTGTCAGCACCGGCATCCAGCAAGCACTGCACAACTGCCTGATGGCCCTGCTCTGCAGCAAGAAGCAATGGTGTAAAGTCCTGGTTGTCTGCCTTGTCTTTAGCAGCACCGGCGTCCAGCAAGCACTGCACAACTGCCTGATGGCCCTGCGCTGCAGCGAAATGCAATGGTGTGCCACCATTGTTGTGTGCCTTCTCTTTGTCAGCACCGGCATCCAGCAAGCACTGCACAACTGCCTGATGGCCCTGCTCTGCAGCAAGAAGCAATGGTGTAAAGTCCTGGTTGTCTGCCTTGTCTTTGGCAGCACCGGCGTCCAGCAAGCACTGCACAACTTCGAGATGGCCATTTGCGGAAGCATATGACAAGGGTGTCATATGGTTGTCTCTGCTTGCAGCATTGGGATCATGAGGCTCATCCAACAGCTTTATTACTTGTTGTGTGTCGCCTGTTTCTGCCGCTCGCAGCAAGTCTATGCAATTTGCTAGACCGTCTGCTTCACCTGAGGCTGCCTCAACATATTGCTGCTTAATCACCGTCAGGCACTCAGCATTCTCCCACGGACTCTGTGGCCCCAACATGCCGTTGTCGCCAGCCAGCGCGAGCTGCCTGAAATTTGGCACAGGAAATCCTTATTTGGTCAGTTTGCATGAAAACATAGTTTGATTTGGTTCTGTTGGTTGATCTTGAGGAAATACAATCCAAAAGAGGAAAACCGGGTACCAATCGGCAACCGGGGATCTCTTGGCCAGGTGGCGTCGCAATGCGTCGAAAAACCACTCTCCACCTTCCTGTCTGCAAAACTTGTCCCGCCACAGAGAATACTCCGCCGTCGTCATCACATCCGTGCCATCCAGCAAGCAGACGCACGCCATGTGTGATCTGGACACGCCGGCACTCGAGCTGAATGCGTCTCATGCATTGCATATAACTCAGCATGCTTGTACCAATATGAGTCAAAACCAAGTGCGCAAAAACAGAAGACACTGCAACGCACAAAAACACACACACACACACACACACACACACACACACACACACACACACACACACACACACACACACACACACACACACACACACACACACACACACACACACACACACACACACACACACACACACACACACACACACACACACACACACACACACACACAAACACACACACACACACACACACACACACACACACACACACACACACACACACACACACACACACACACACACACACACACACACACACACACACACACACACACACACACACACACACACACACACACACACACACACACACACACACACACACACACACACACACACACACACACACACACACACACACACACACACACACACACACACACACACACACACACACACACACACACACACACACACACACACACACAATTGTGCAATTCAAACTCCAGGCATCCTTACATCACCTGGACAAAAGATTGAACCACTTGCCTGGCATCTACGCAAGGGTTTCGGCTAGCTCGCCACACTGGACGGAGCTGCCTGAAATTGCTTCCGCTCTGGCTGCAGGTCTCTGGCAGGCATCACCCCCAGCAGGCGCAGCGCCATTTGCCAGTCACAGGAGCTGATCGTGAGGCCGTAGCTGTACCTTACGGCGAAGTGGAGAAAGATTGTAAAGGAGGTGCCTAGATAGCCAAGTTGCTGCTTTTTTCAGTCACTGTTGCTGGTTGTTGGGGTAAAGTGGATGGAAAAAACAGCAACTGGCGATCCAGGTGGCTGGAAAAATACGAGAACTGAATGCCAGTTGTGGCTTCCTGTTAAACGAGATTTTTTGAAGCTTCACTTATCATCCCGCTGTGCGTTGGCAACGGCTGCGATGGCATATGTTACTACTGGAGGCCAAGCCCGGATACAATCCGATGGCGACACGGATCCACCAATTTCAACAGCAGATCTCCCTTCTGGTTTCTTTTGTGTGGCTCCTTTAGAGGGGAACCCCCTTTTTGGGGTGATTGAAATGGACATCAAGTAGTTATTTCATGTTAGATGTCGAGCATGCAGCCCCGTGGCGCAACAAGAATTGCCCCATCCCATCGGGTCCAACCACGTCCGGCGTCCGGGCGGCGCGTCCGGCGGTATGCGCCGCGCCGGCATCGCTATGAGGAGCTGCAGGCAGTTCCGCCACTGCAGCGCCCGGCTGTGCCTCCGCGCAATCGCTGGGGTTCGTTCGGGGCTGGGGGGTTGGAGGCTGGGGGCTGGGGGGTTGGAGGCGGGTGTGGGCCGGATTGAGATGTATTCTGTTGGGGGGAATGGCCCCAGTCCAGTCAGAATGATGATCAGCGAGTGAATCGTGTGTGTGTGTGTGTTGTGCGCATGATTTCCCTCTCCATCCATCCTTTCAAGTTGCGACCGCGACCCGTGGTACTCCGATCCAAACGCTCGTTCTGAGCAAAGTTGTCCTTTTTGGAAAATGGATGGCCCTGAAAATTGGAATAAAACAAATCTAAACCAGTGCCATCTATTACTAATCAAACTAACCTAGAAAGGACGCCCATGCATCCGGAGTACAAAACCATGGCTTGTCTCAAAATGCGGCCCCCCGAATTTAGTGGCGTTCCTTTGGTTTCCCTTTAAACCAGCCTTGAAAAGGGTACCCTCAAAACAAGGCTCGCCCCCTGTCCGGAAGTCTTTGGTGGCGATGGCGTGGCCTCAACGATGGAACATGCTGGATTGCCGTTTGATGGAACATGTCATTCAAGAATTAGATTTTCTTGGCAGGTTAGGATACTGATTGAAACTGATTGCCAAGAAATCTGGTTGGACCCCAACTACCCTACAAAAAGGGGACGGCATTCACCAACCATGATTTCAGGTGGCAACGCACCCATGTTTATGTTTATGTTGATGTTTGGGTCAAACTTTCTTTGAGGGTACCCTTTTCGGTAAATGTTCAAGGGAAGCCAACAGGAAACCGAGGCCTAACCAGGAAAACAGGCGAGCCACCCATGTTGAAGGTCCAGTTGCTTAAGCCCCCTGGGAAAAAAACGAGAACAACTTTCCAGTAAAGATTCCAACTTTGAAAACCAAGGGCGAACCAAAGAAAAGATCTTGGCTGAAATGGAAGTGGTGGAGGGTCCCTTTCGTGCGGCTCGGTCGCTGAAGTTCGCCAAGGCGCTGCTCCAGCGCTGTGTTGAAACTCAGGCGCCCGGCAGACGCCATGCTGAGGGCCGCGTCCGGGGAGCCGGCCAGCAGCGCCTGGACCAAAAGGACGTCGGCATCGGGGTGGGTTGAGTGGCGGAGTCTGGGGTGGCTGGGTTATGCTAGGTTTAGAGGTGGTTTGGGGGTTTGGAGTTTAGGGGTGGTTTGGGGGGGTTGGAGTTTAGGGGTCGGATTTCTTTGGGTGGTCGGGGGTTGTTTACGTTTCAGTCAGTTTGGGGTCGGTTCAGAGTTTAGGGCGTCGGTTGGGTGCCTCAGAGATCAGGGATTGGTTTAGGGGTTGGTGCGCGGCATCCCAAAACTGTTCCTCCGAACCTTTGACCATTGTTCAATCCCATATCTAGTTGTTTCCCGGGTTTCTGCCATGCAATGTCTGCAAAGCACATCGCAAAAATGGCAGTTAACTACATGGGTGTGGTGTTTTTAGAGGACTCCCAAATTGGAGGTGCTCCTTTTGGCTTGCACAAAACAAGTGCCAACTCAAAAAGGACGGATAGCCACCCTTCTCAACCATCCAACTGGCGGCTTCCTGTCACATCCCGGGGACGCAAGGATGTGGTCAAACACCTTCCGCAGCCTCCGAAGGCGTTTTCAAAGCAAAAATGATGGAAACCCAAGAACGTCAGATGATATCACATCAAAACCACAAAATGGGCTTTCCTGGTGGCTTGCGCGCCCAACTGACGACTTCTGACGGCTCTTGCTTTCTTGCTCGGCTACCACCTGGAGAGGTCCTCTATTTCAAGACATAAGGTGGTTCACTTAGGTAACCTGGCAAGTGCGGATTTAGAGAACAATTCATCCAATGGAAGCTGAGAACCTAAGGAGTCCAACCTAAGTCTTGCAAGGCCTTGATAAACAAGGAGACCCTCGGGTCAGCCAAGGCAAGGACTCCCTGATCATTGGTGCTGTTGTTTCCGTTCAGGAAAAGGGTACCCACACACGTAAGGCTACTGCGGGCTAACCAGGCAGGGAGACTTAAGCTTACCGTGCTTCACCACATGTGGGTATGTCTCAAAGGGGACCCCAAATGATTTCCAAGCTCCAAAAAGGGGGCTTTCTTGAGCCTGGCCCATCTCAAGCTCCAGATGGGTCGATGGGTCGATGGGTCGATGGCTGGGTGGGGAAAATATGATTTAAACACCACCCTTCAAGGGAAGACTCATCATAACCAGTGGTTTAAACATGTTTAAACCAATGGGCCCCCGGACCCGACGGGTCCTGGGCGACGTCGAAGTCCCCAGGGCTGACGCGCCGCGACTCCATGGCCACCAACAGCGCCAGGCACGTGGACCACCGGCCTCAAGGCGTGGCGCGTGCCGAGAGCGAAGCTGAGGCCACCGGTGCCCAAACGGCTCTCACGCTGGCACCCGGTTTTTTGGAAGCCACCCCGCCCACGTTTTTAGGTTAATTATAGCCCATGTATTTGAAGCTATTTTTTCAACATGCCCGTGCTTTGAGGCTGTGTTTGAAACGCAGCTTGTGTTGAAATTGACCTCCATGTTCTGCTGATATGCGAACCATCCCTACAAAGCTCTCCTGAAAACATGGGAAATTCACAGTTGTCCCCTTTTCTGACACATAACTTAACATCAGAGGGACAACGTTGCAACCAAACATGCTTGGGGGCTTGCTTTCTCAAAGGCGGGGGATCCCAAACGGGTGGAAGGGTCCGCCAAACCACCCAATACACACGCATGCACCCCATTCAGAGGAGACCCCAATAGGGAAATTGGATTTCTGGACCCCACTAGTAGCTGCTAGTAGCCTGTCTCCCAAAAGGGGATGAAACCCCATGTTTGATTCGGGCAGGAGACAGGTGGATGGTTACACTGGCGGGAACTCACCATCCGCAAAGGATTCAGCTTCATATTTCGTCTACATGGGGACCCCAGTATCTAATCACCGGCACAAACACCGGAACCAGGTTCCACTGAATGGGACACCCATGGCGCCATGTGGCTGTAAGAATAGGTGCCCAAAATGAAACCCTGGTAAATGGAAACATGGACTAAGACCTGTGGTTTGGTGCTGGCTTAGTTTTCATTCACGCCCCTGGCGCCCATGGCGCTCATGGCGCCATGGCGGGCTGCCGAGACGCCGCCGTGCGCCAGGCCCTGCAGCAACGCGCTGCACCCGGCGCTGTCCCAGCGGCCAAGTCCGCTTCCGGCGTCGAGGAGGTGGAGCGCAAGGCGCCACTGGCCGCTGCACGCGGCGATGGCCGTGTTGTAACCTGCGGACAAAGCGACAAGAACAGCGGGGAACGTTTTGGCCCGGGTGGATGTTTAAGAAACCCTAGTTGTCAACCTGGCCAGAAACTGAATCTCACAGTGTGTGGTTGTGTTTTGTCGGGGGGGGGGCAAACCTTTCTTTTGGTTGGATTGAAAGGGACACCAAAAGGAAACGGACCGTTTTGAAAGTTCTCTCATTTTGAAGGAAACTCAATTGTGTTTTCGGACCCCTAGTGATTGGATTGGAAAGGTCTCAACAGCGATGACGGAATCTGATCGAAACAAACATGCGCTCAGTGCTTAGCTTCGAAAGCCCTTGTCTAAAAAATGGATTGCTGAAATGGGCTTCAGTTTCCTGTTGTCATCTCTTTAAACCAGCCCCAACAACGGAGCCAGGCCCCACAGAGCGAAATCCTTCGGTCGCGAGAACTATTCGATGCCAGGGGGCTGATGCGGTTGGGACGGTTGAGCCCCTGCAGCAGCTGCAACGTCCACTGCCATTGCCGGGCCCTGCCACACACGTTCCTCGCGCGAACGCCGATTCAAAGGCAGAGATTCGGAAGGATATGGAGCCACCAAACTGGGCGGCAGTTCCCTCGGTTTGTCTTTGAACCATACCCAAAAAACAGACACACCCAGCCTGACATGGGACACCAAGCTCTGGGCCGGGGTAAGGGGGCCCCATGCCTGTCCTTCTGGGAACTGTCGTTCCAATGTTTGGAAAACCTCGGCGTTTGCAAAAGTCCGATGCTGGGAACCACAGGAACTCTTGTGAAGCTCAGCTCCCAGCAGCTGTTGCCTCTTTGCAGCGTTGGCTTTCTCATGGTACAAATTTGGGATGAGTCCGAAGGACCATGTTCAGCAAGGCCACTTCAGCATCTAATGTGCCTGCCTGCTTTGTGCCCCGATTTGTTTGAGGGTATTTGAGGCCCACTGGATCCTTGAGCTCTCCTCAGCCCCAATAGCTCCATCCCTTGGGCTTGGCAAATGCCCCCCGGTGGTGTTCGCCAGAGGTCACAAGCAGGCCAGGGTGCACCAAGGAAAACCCTTCGAGGGAGAAAAAACCTTGGGCAGGAGAGAAAGGTTCTTACGTGACAAGGCACTGCAAGCTGTACAAAGCATCCTCCAAAGCGGGGAACACCCTCCTACAGTCTCGAAGGTGTCTATGGCAATGAAAGTTTGGCCAGCATGGCGTCCTCTTTGCAAAGAACTGCAGTTACATCTCATTGTGGTGCATCCAGCTGACAGCCCCAAATCCGAACAAGAAAGGCTACCCTGCTGTCAGGTTCCATTGGGGGTAACCAAGTGGCATTGGTCAGTGGTTATCCTAGGTCATACCCCACCTATAATTCCCGGTTCTCCCTATCAACGGGTACACCAAGGTGACAGGGGAGGGTACCTGATACTACCAACGGGTACACCAAGGTGATCAGGGGTGGGTACCTGATACAAGTGTGTCAAACTACATTTGCCCCCCCCCCCCCCCGCCGAATGGTGGTTGTCCCCCTAAACCTGAGAAGGGCATAAACACCGAGGCGGCAACAAACCAACCCACCGGGTGTTCCGGGGCCCCCGACATGGCGGCGTTGCAGTTCGCCGGGTCCGGCGTGATGCGGCGCCGCGGCATGGCCGCAAGCAGCTCGAGGCCCAGCCTCAGGTCGACCGCAGACTGGGAGGAGGAGCTGACCCCAGTGGGTCCTGCAGAACATGGAACGGGGCAACCAAACAAAAAACTAGACCACGGTTGGCCCGAAAGCATAACATCGCAAGCGAGGCCGGCCCAACGCTGCAGGATGCGTTCTTTTTCCCTCCACGAAGCATTTGTGAAGCAAGCGCGGGACAGCACCAGGCAAGGTGCTCTGCGCAAACTGGTCGGTGCAAGTTGGTCTGCGCAAGTTGCTCTACGCAAGTTGCACCGTGCAAGTTGCTCCGGCAAGTTGGCCCCTGCAAGTGGCTCCCTGCAAGTTGCTCTGTGCAAATTGCGCTCCCTGCAAGTTGCTCTGTACAAGCTGCTCTGTGCAAGTTGCTCTGTGCAAGTTGCTCTGCAAGTTGCGCAAGTTGCTCTAGGCAAGGCGCTCTGCGCAAACTGGTCGGTGCAAGTTGGTCTGCGCAAGTTGCTCTGTGCAACTTGCTCTGCGCAAGTTGCTCTGCGCAAGTTGCTTTAAAATGCAAGTTGCATCTTGCGACGCCCGCCCGCGGACCAGGGAGGAATCGAACCCGCGACCCGCCGGTTCCGGGAGCAGGCGCGCGAACCACGAGACAACTCCCGAGGACCAGTTCGAACAACAAAAGTCGCAAAAAACCTCGAGTTTTTGCACCTCGACCACGCCGATCCCCGCAGAGGGTTGCGCGAGCACCGCAGAAATCGCAAAAAACCTCGAGTTTTTGCACCTCGACCACGCCGATCCCCGCAGAGGGTCGCGCGGAGGGGAACCGCAGAAATCGCAAAAAACCATCGGTTTTTGCACCTCGACCACGCCGATCCCCGCAGAGGGTCGCGCGGGAACTTTAGAGGAATCGCAAAAAACCATGGGTTTTTGCACCTCGACCACGCCGATCCCCGCAGAGGGTCGCGCCATTAGAAATCGCAAAAAACCATGGGCTTTTGCACCTCGACCACGCCGATCCCCGCAGAGGGTCGCGCGGCACCGAGAAATCGCAATAAAACCATGGGTTTTTTGCACCTCGACCACGCCGATCCCCGCAGAGGGTCGATTTTCGTGTAGTGTCGTCGGCACTACCCCGCCGCCCTAAGAAGAGATTTTAACTCCTCGCAAGTCAATTGCACTTGACTCCTTGCACTTGCAACTTGCACTTGACTCCTTGCACTTGCAACTTGCACTTTACTCCATGCACTTGCAACTTGCACTTGATTCCTTGCACTTGCAACTTGCACTTGGCTCCTTGCATGCAACTTGCACTTGACTCCTTGCAACGGCTCCTTGCAATGACTCCTTGCAATGACTCCTTGCAATGACTCCAATTGCAATGACTCCAATTGCAATGACTCCTTGCAATGACTCCTTGCAATGACTCCTTGCAATGACTGACTCCTTGCAATGACTCCTTGCAATGACTCCTTGCAATGACTCCTTGCAATGACTCCTGACTCCTTGCAATGACTCCTTGCAATGACTCCAATGACTCCTTGCAATGACTCCTTGCAATGACTCCTTGCAATGACTCCAATTGCAATGACTCCTTGCAATGACTCCTTGCAATGACTCCTTGCAATGACTCCAATGACTCCTTGCAATGACTCCTTGCAATGACTCCTTGCAATGACTCCTTGCAATGACTCCTTGCAATGACTCCTTGCAATGACTCCTTGCAATGACTCCTTGCAATGACTCCTTGCAATGGCTCCTTGCAATGACTCCTTGCAATGACTCCTTGCAATACCTCCTTGCAATGACTGCTTGCAATGACTCCTTGCAATGACTCCTTGCAATGACTCCTTGCATTGACTTTCATGATGATGATTCCTTGCAATGACACCTTGCAATGACTCTCATGAGAACAACTCAAGTGAACCCAGCGGAAGAACCCTTCGCCATGCTTTCGGGAACTAGACCACGGTTGGCCCGAAAGCAGAACATCGCAAGCGAGGTCGGCCCAACGCTGCAGGATGCGTTCTTTTTCCCTACACTTCGTGAAGCAAGCGCGAGACAGCACCAGGCAAGGTGCTCTGCGCAAACTGGTCAGTGCAAGTTGGTCTGCGCAAGTTGCTCTACGCAAGTTGCACTGTGCAAGTTGCTCTGCGCAAGTTGCTCCGCGCAAGTTGCTCCGGCAAGTTGGTCCCTGCAAGGTGGCTCCCTGCAAGTTGCTTGTGCAAATTGCGCTCCCTGCAAGTTGCTCTGTGCAAGCTGCTCTGTGCAAGTTGCTCTGTGCAAGTTGCTCTGCGTAAGTTGCTCTGCGCAAGTTGCTCTAGGCAAGGCGCTCTGCGCAAACTGGTCGGTGCAAGTTGGTCTGCGCAAGTTGCTCTGTGCAACTTGCTCTGCGCAAGTTGCTCTGCGCAAGTTGCTTTAAAATGCAAGTTGCATCTTGCGACGCCCGCCCGCGGACCAGGGAGGAATCGAACCCGCGACCCGCCGGTTCCGGGAGCAGGCGCGCGAACCACGAGACAACTCCCGAGGACCAGTTCGAACAACAAAAGTCGCAAAAAATCTTGCGTTTTTGCACCTCGACCACGCCGATTCCCGCAGAGGGTTGCGCGAGCACCGCAGAAATCGCAAAAAACCTCGAGTTTTTGCACCTCGACCACGCCGATCCCCACAGAGGGTTGCGCGAGCACCGCAGAAATCGCAAAAAACCATGGGTTTTTGCACCTCGACCACGCCGATCCCCGCAGAGGGTCGATTTTCGTGTAGCGTCGTCGGCACTACCCCGCCGCCCTAAGAAGAGATTTTGACTCCTCGCACGTCAATTGCACTTGACTCCTTGCACTTGCAACTTGCACTTGACTCCTTGCTTGTTTCAAGGAGTCATTGCAAGGAGTCATTGCAAGGAGTCATTGCAAGGAGTCATTGCAAGGAGTCATGGCAAGGAGTCATTGCAAGGAGTCATTGCAAGGAGTCATTGCAAGGAGTCATTGCAAGGAGTCATTGCAAGGAGTCATGAGAGCCATTGCAAGTTGCAAGGAGCCAAGTGCATGGAGTCAAGTGCAAGTCGCAAGTGCACGGAGTTAAGTGCAAGTGCAAGTGCAAGTGCAAGGAGCCAAGTGCAAGGAGCCAAGTGCAAGGAGCCAAGTGCAAGGAGCCAAGTGCATGGAGTCAAGTGCAAGTTGCAAGTGCAGGAGTCAAGTGCAAGTTGCAAGTGCAAGGAGTCAAGTGCAAGTTGCAATCCTTGACTCCTTGCATGACTCCTTGCAATGACTCCTTGCAATGACTCCTTGCAATGACTCCTTGCAATGACTCCTTGCAATGACTCCTTGCAATGACTCCTTGCAATGACTCCTTGCAATGACTCCTTGCAATGACTCCTTGCAATGACTCCTTGCAATGACTCCTTGCAATGACTCCTTGCAATGACTCCTTGCAATGACTCCTTGCAATGACTCCTTGCAATGACTCCTTGCAATGACTCCTTGCAATGACTCCTTGCAATGACTCCTTGCAATGACTCCTTGCAATGACTCCTTGCAATGACTCCTTGCAATGACTCCTTGCAATGACTCCTTGCAATGACTCCTTGCAATGACTCCTTGCAATGACTCCTTGCAATGACTCCTTGCAATGACTCCTTGCAATGACTCCTTGCACTCCTTGCCATGACTCCTTGCAATGACTCCTTGCAATGACTCCTTGCAATGACTCCTTGCAATGACTCCTTGCAATGACTCCTTGCAATGACTCCTTGCAATGACTCCTTGCAATGACTCCTTGCAATGACTCCTTGCAATGACTCCTTGCATTGACTTTCATGATGATGATTCCTTGCAATGACACCTTGTAATGACTCTCATGAGAACAACTCAAGTGAACCCAGCGGAAGAACCCTTCGCCATGCTTTCGGGAAAACCGTCTCCTTGCAAACCTCTTGAAAATGTAGGCAATCATCCAGTGTTCAATCCGTGTTGTTCCTGTGCTTGGGGGGTCTCCGCTTGGGGAGTCTCCTTTTGGGGATAAGACCCTTTTCAGGTTCCAAGTTGAGCTTTATAGTCAATCGGGTTTCCCCAGTGGAACCCAGGCAAGCCACTGTAGGCAAGCCACTGTAGGCAAGCCACTGTAGGCAAGCCTTCGCCAATACCCGTTTGGGTGCTAGGGTGGGACAGCCTTTGGCTACGGGAAATGGAACGCAAGACCTTTGGGAACTGGAACCCTCCATATCCCAACGCGCCATGCTCCAGGCGAGTGGGCATGGATGAAACCCAGTGAAAGCTGGTTGATATACCACCAAGCCCAGCTGCCGATCTGCGTGGGTTTGTCCATCCTAGAAAGGACAGTTTTATCCAAATCAATGTCAAACAAAAAAACATGTTCCCTCCAAACAAGTCCGGCCTAGGAAGGGCCTTTGTAGCTCAATGAATTCCACGGGTCCATTGGGCCTGATTGGGTGCTAGGCCTTAGTCAATTAGGCCTTACTATTTCGGCAACTGAGTAGGCAGTTTTTTCAATAAGGTATGTGGAGGAGACGAGGATCTGGGGTGGGTCTGAAGAGGTGGACCGAAAACACGTGAAAGCCTTGCAATCTTGGGTGTACTTAGGGGTTTAGGCTAGGTTTCTATGGATGCATCCTACTTTGGAGGGCCATCAAATCTTTGGGTATGAAACTTATCCAAGGGCTCAAATCATTCTACCGGGGAAATCGCACGAGTGGAACCCCAAAGAGACATTTTGTATCACATCCAATGGAAACTCGCGCGTCTTAAAACAGGGAACCCCAACACGGCACTCCCTGTTCTTTCCCGTTTGTACATAAACAAAACTCACCCATGACCTAGACCCCGGTGCCCACAGCACACAAAAAGGCACGCCTGTTTGTTGTTGGTTAATTTTGAAGGGGCTTCCCCTCTCCAAGCAAAGTTGAAAAAAGACGGGCGCAGGTGTCGTTCTTTGGACTCGATGCCAGGGAACTCCCACTTCTCCTCGCAGGCGCTGATGGCAATGTTGTAGCCTCAGCGAAAACCTCCAAGAAGCTGCCGCTCAACTGGTCACCAAATAAATATATATATATATGGTCACCCCCCCCAATAAACTACCTCATGTTGCTGTGCCTCAAACCAATGCAAAAAACATGTTGTTGCATACATTTGCCATAAGAATGGCGTTTAAAGCAAAACAGATTCCGTTTTTGGATTTGCATTGCGCTAATTGTTAAAAGTTAGAAACCCCCACAGTTTTTGTACGACTGTCGAATACTCGTATGCAAAAAGCACAGTGCTTTTAGCAACTTTGGTGTTTAGGTGGGGACGAAGAAAATCGAAAAAGATTATCCATAAGGCCCAAAAAAGAACAAAAAGCAAACTCGGAGGAATTGTTGGTTTTGCCAAAAGCTGTGTGTTCTCCTTTCCTTGAGGTTTCTCCAGGTGTTTTTGGTTTTCCCTCAGTGTTTTTGTTGGTTGTTTGATTAAAAGCCAAAAGACCCGATAGCTTTTGGTTTTTGGACATACTTGATGGAAACCCATGAGCAATATCAAAATCGAGAAAATCAAACAACAAAGCTCTCAGAAGTGTTGGTTGTACCAACAGTTTTGGCTTTGGGTTTTCTCGAGATTTTTTGTTGGTATTGTTGGTTCTCCCTCATGTTAATTTTGTAGAACCAAAGAAACTCGATGGTTTCTTGGTTCTCTCGTGTTTTGATGTTGTTCGTGGTTCTCCATAAACAATACCAAAATCCAAATCAACAATAAAAGCCAAACAACAAAACGACAACAACAAACTTGAGAAAACCACAAATCCTGTTGGCAAAACCAAAACTTCTCCTCAGTTTTTGCTTTTCTGCTTCTTGGTTTACTCGAGGTTCGTTTTTTGCGTTCACTCCTTTTTCTTGTTTTGTGGCTTATACCTGTTTTGGGCAGATTTGGTACTGCCATGATGAAAGCATCGTGGAAGCATCGTGGGCCGCAGTGAAGGAGAGTGACCAGTGCACTAGATGTTTGATGTTAAATTGGAATTCAACACTTGGCTTTCAACTCTTGACCCAAGCTGCTATGAAGCTCCTTTCAAGGCTCCTGATAAAGCCGCTATAAACGCTCCTTACTAGGCTCATTATAAAGCTCATTATAAGGCTCCTCGCAAAACTCCTCATAAGGCTCCTTGTGAAGTTGCTCGTGAGACTCCTTTTGAAGCTCCTTGTGCAGCTCTTTTTTCAAGGCTCCTTAGCAAACATGCTCCTTAATGAAAAGGCTCCATGTAAGGCTCACAATTCCTTGTAAAGCTGCTTGCCGAGCTCTTGCAAGCTCACTTGTTAAGCTGCTTATAACACTTGAGCTCCTCATAAAGCTTTTTGAACGCTCCCTGTAAAGCTCCTTACACCACTCCGTATGAAGCTCTTTTTAAGCCTCCCTCCAAGGCTCATTGTACAATTCCTTGTAAAAATGCTTGTAAAGCTCCTTATAAGGCTCCTGGTAAAGCGTCTTTCCTCCTTGCGAAGCTGCTTATAAGGAGGCTCCGCAAACAGTTTCTGCTATAGCTCCTCATAAAGCTTCCTTCAGGGCTCCTGATGAGGCTCCTTATGCCAAATTGAATCATGATAATTAGAATTCAAATGCACTGTCAACAACAAAAAGTCAATTACAAATTATATGTTTCATGATAACTTAACGGATGTTAAATTGACATTGGGAATATGCATCAGGAAAGAGTCCCATTGTACTTTCTATCTTCAATTAGAATGTAGAAAAGACATCCTTTCCATGAATTGAGCTTATCAAGGGAATACTTCAAATATGATGTACTAGGTCAAGTATAATTCAATTGAACAAATAGTTTATTAGACGTTTGATAGAACTCAAGGAGGACACAATTGAATTTGTCTATGTTGATTTAGAATTTAAGTAGGAATTCCTTTCCAAATAGGATTTTGCTAAACTTAATTGTGGGATTTATGTCCCCAGCAATTTGCATGGTGTTCCAACCATTGAAATCATCATTCTTGGAATGCCCGAGCTGAAGGCTCCCTGATGGCACCCTTGAAAAAAACATCTTTCTCGTGTTGGCTCGGACACTTCAGCTTGGGCACCTGCACCTCGGGGAATTCGGGCAGCTGCTCTCAAAAAGGCGGAATTCAGCCTATAATTTTAGAGCAAAAAGGATTCTGATTGGATTTTGAGGGTCCAGACATCCCCTGTGCCCCCCACGTCGCCAGTTTTCCGGCACCCACCCCAAAGACTCCGAAGAGCTGATCTTGTCCGGCGCCGGCCCGGCCGAATGCATATCCGCCAACACCTGCGCGGCTCGCGCCCACTGGCGACCCCGCTGCAGGGACCCCAGGAAGGCGTTCATGGCGATCCTGAGACAGCGTCTTAGGCCCTGGCATTCAAGTCCCGGGAATTGATATAAAAGGATTCAAATATCATTTCAATGGAAAGCTGGCGTCTTCAACTTCTCTCAGCTCTGGCAGAGCACTCTTCGCTGTCGCTTGCAACATCACACACGCAAAAAAAAAACAATGACGTGAACGTGGCGACCAAAAAGTAATGGTCGAACTAACTACCACAAACAAAAAGCATTCCACATATTCACGTTCTCACCAACAGAACTCCTTTTAGAGTTGCCTTTTCAACCACTCTTTGACCCTTTAGGAGAAAAATATGTTGGTATGTATCGAAAGTAGGGGTGCATAATGACGAAAGGCGGTTTTCCCTTCTGGTCTCCCTTTAGACCACCCTAAACAGGATACCGAGCCTGAAAACCACACCCATTGTCTGCAACCGTGCCAGCTGCGGGGTTTCAAGGCGATATGTGGACAGCCTCCAAACCGGCGTGAGACGCCGTCCGCTCTGAGCGGCGTGTCCGGCTGGCCGTCGAAGTCTGCCAGCAGCGCCAGCGAGTGCTGCCAGGAACCGCTCAGAGCAGAGGAGAGGCTGACCTGGGACAGCAGCCGCTTGACCCACTCGGGCATTTCTTTTGGTTTTAAGATAAAACCAAAAGGACAACCGAAATCCATTTTGGGGTCCGACCTCAAAACAGACACACCCACTCACTTATCCCAGCCAACAAGTCGATGGCGTTCGATCGATTACAATGACCTAGATAACTGATTTGAGTTCGGACTTTCAACTGCAAGCTTTCGCCACCAGCCATCGCCGGACGGCCTGCTGCCATCCCGCTTTTTGACCACAAGGGCTGCAACTGATGCCCTTTGGCTATTAGCCGCCGAAAGAAGAACAGGCCGAACCAAACAGCTTTGCCGGCTGCCTCCAGGGTGGGAACACTCTGATTCAGTCTGCTTGAAAATTTTCGCACGGAGCCTCGAAGTAGCCACGTTTCTCCCAAGGTTGAGGCCGCACACTTAGTCGCCTCGCCCCCCTCCAGCGTGCATATGCATGAGTCTTGGTGTTTGTGCGACCCTTTTCTTGTCAGCCCCAACCCAAAATGAGCAGCCATCAAAAAAGAACAGAGACGTCGGGGGGTACAACCTAGGCAGCTAGGTTGGTACCTTGCAGCAAAGCCAGCGTTCAAAATCCGCCTTGTGAATCGGTAAAGCAGACGCTCAGTCCTGGGAAAAAAAAAAAACAGAAATAAGGGAACAAACATTGTCTTAGTTGCATAGTCACCAGCCACATCTTGTCTAATATCCCCCTGGACTCTGAAGCTGGCCGTACTCATGATGACCAGCTGGTTGAATCAGACACTGCACGCATGCGCAAATGTAGTTCATTGGGTGATCAGAACCTGACAGGGGCTCCTGAAAATCACCATTTTCCTGGGGCACGCCCTGAGTTCCACATCCGGGAGGGCATTCCTCTAGCTTCCGCCCAGGCCACGAGGTCTGGCTGCAGGCGCCACATCGGCAGCTTCTGCAGCAGCAGGAGGCTCGCGGGCCAGTGCCCCACTGCGATGGTCGACGGCTGGGAGGGGTCCAACTTTTCTCACACTGCCAACTAAAAAATCGGATTTCACCCCATGATGTTGGGGAAGTAACACAAAAACTCACAGCAACCTTCGGTTTCAGCCCATGTTGGGGAAATAACGCAATGCTTCCAGCTTTAAAATGGGGATTCCCAATTTATGGGTACTTTGAGGGTCCAGGCAGTCCCTGCCCAAAGTTTCGCCAACACCCACAGGGGAAACCCTGGGATACCCAGGGCGCTGATGACTAGGGGGACCTTCTCTTTTTGTGTGGCCTAGAAGCTACTTACTGCAAACCCGAAAAGGACAAGAAAATGGAAACAAGCACATATGGGAAGAGGAAATGCCACGTCTTTCCGATTTTGGATTCGGGTGTGAAAGGGGGCCCAACAGGAAACCACGCATTTGCTGGGTTCCCATCGGGATTGCCCCATTGAGAGGCACAAAACAATGCACGCCTATCAGGCCTATCTTGCCCCAACCGCTTTTGAACATTAGTGAGACTGAGCACAAGCATGTGCGAGCCAGTGGCAAGCAAACAAGTAGAGAAGCTGAGGACGCTTGTTTTCAGCAGGTATGATTTGTGCATGTGCTACCCTGAATAGCCCCAAGGAAGCTGGCAACGATTCAAAAACCTCAATGATGCACACCTGATCCACGACGCCCAGCTCTCAATGGTTCTCACGGTTCTAACCCGAAAGCCCGCTCTGTGGGTTGCAGCCAAGCGAACAACTTCCCTCATTCCCAACTGGGTACATGGATCGAGCAAAGCCTGCGTGCGGTATGTACAAATGCATGAGCTCGAAGGTGGTGCAGCCGTGATGCTGGCAAAACCAGTGTCACAACCAAACGAAGCAACTGCCAAGGGAAATGGCTTTTTGTCGCAAATAGTGCACCCTCCCCCAGTCAAAGCATAGTAATTTAAAATACAAAGGCTTCCCTTGAAAACAACCCCCACAAGGGGTATCGCAGCAATGAGACACACCCAAATCCTGTTTGTGTGTGTGTGTTTTCTTCCGAGCCTGGCTGAGATTCCTATCTCTTTGCCTCAACCCACATGAGTCCTAATCAAGCCTGGTATTGAAGTGGTCTACCGAAAACCATGCGAAAACACGACGGCCACGCCTTTTTGTGGGTTGGGAGTGTCCTGTACTATCCTTCATCTGCCCCGGTTTCTGTTGTAGCTCACACTGCTAGGGCACTTTATAACGCTCTACTTCATGAACAAATAATCCCCTCACGTGTAGTAGATCGTGAATGGTGGGTGCGCGTGATACTGAGGTCAAGGACGAGTTGTGGATGCACAACTCTTGACAAGTGTCAACAGAAGCCGGCTTTTGAGTGGGCTCGACATCACAGGGCCTAGCGCCAATCAGTACTCCAGTCTCCCTAAGGGAAGGGAATCGATCATGACTGCGTTTGAGCAGCCGTGCGACGCTGAACCCCACTGGTCTCTTGAGCATTTGAACATCGCCCCAGCGCCTCGGGCGAAAGCAGACAGTACAGCGTTGCAATGGACCAGGTCCACATCGACGCGCTTCTTACGCCTTGGCATCTCACCCAACCAAAAGCCACCCCAACAACACCCACGGAGACCCTTCAGGCCTCAAGGGGTGGCCCCAAACAAAGCTTAGTTAGGCCTTAAGGCCTTGCCCAGGAGATTTGAAGGCTTGGGTTGGAGGCGAGCGCGCAGTGCATTGGCTGTGAATATGAAAAAGCTCATGCAAAAGAAACGGTGTCACTGAACGATGATGTGGTTTACCGGTTATGACCCTTCACAAACAGCAGAACATTGAAGTCAACTTAGGCCAACGGACAATCAACAGCTTCAAGCAGCAGAGGTCTCCGGGATGAGATGGACATTGATCCTTCCAAGGGAGAGTCCAATGGAGGCGTCCGACTTTTCTCCTGGACTGGTATGGGTTCGGAATACCTGACTTAAAGGCAACCGTAGACGCTGGGGAAGTCTGTCCGCCGAAATCTGAGGCTAAGCCCTTGGTGTTTCTGACAAATGCGCTCCGCCTTTCTAGTACCGGATCTCTGCCCAGGCAGACCCTGCGCAAATGACCAGGGCTTGGGTTATGGAACCCTATGCACCAAAAGACGAGGCTCGGGAATTTCATGCCTTAAGCTCAAGACTAGTCAAGTTGCATCTATGGACCCTGAAAGCATGATGCCGCGTGGATGACTTCCGCCGCCCAAAGCCACTACCTTCAAAAACAATAGCAGGGACACACCCTATATTGCAGCGACTATGTATATTGCATATTCCATTGACCGAAAACCGACTTGATGTTGGCCAAGACCCCGAGCAAATCCCCCTCGCTCGAGCCATGGGGCATGGTCTCCAGCAACCGCAGAGCTCCATGCGGCTCCGCCTGGACAAAGCGACGTGCATAAGGGCTTCTTCGCTCCCCTGCAGCATGCCTCTCAACGTAAACCCTAAATGAAGAGCAGCAAAACAAATATAATATAAGCCAAGTAAACAAATGATATTATGACTTAAGTGCTGCTTGTCTCTAAGTGGTAGACACCCCCAGAGAACGAGGGTGGTTTCCTGTTGGGCGCTCTTCGAAACAAGACCCAAAAAGGGTAGAAACTGAAACTGAAAGCGCGCACACAGAAAAGAGCGCCCTCGAAAGAAGGGCTCCAGACCGTCTAAACGGACCCTCGCTTGGGCTTCGTGGGAGGGTAAGTGGAACTTCCGAAGCCTTTTGACCTTACCTTTCAGAGAAACCAAACGAAAACATCCCGACAAGCTACCACCCAAAAAAAGAACCCAAAAATACCCACAACTAAAGCGCCCAAAAAACCCCACCCAAAAATAAAAACGTTGTCCCCATATTATCAACCCTAGTTTATTCGTACGAGTGCTCCCCTCCGAAAGTGATGCATCCCCACACGGACACCCCCCCTATGCAACAAACAGGGGTTGATTTATTTGAGCTCAACATTAATAAACACACCCCAAGGTCCGGAAACAAACATCTAGGTCCTCCAGTAGAGAGGTTACAATAAGGGTACCCTTTTTTTCCAGTCTATTTTAGTAGGGGAACCCTCCCAACCAAAAAAGTTGGTAAAAAGAGCACCTAGCTGGGGGACCTCCCTGAACCCTCCCAACCAAAAATGGTAAAAGGAACCTAGCTGGCGGACCTAGACACGGAAAACCCCCACCCCCAAACCCTGAAGCGGAGACTCCTCCTTGGCGATCTGCTGGAGCTGCCGCGTCGCCTCCCAGGGCTGGCTTCGCCATCGCCGCCAGTCCACGTCGAGCCTCAGCGCTCAGTTGCCCGAAATACTGCAGGTGCTGCGTAGGGAAGGAACCTCAAGAGTCCCTTAAAGGAAGCCATACTGTGGATGGACGAAATGCGTTCGCACCACTTTGAAACCATGGGAAGCCATTGCTGGTTGGTATTTTACATGGGAATCGAATCATTCCAGGGTTTCTTAGGTGGTGCGAAATGGATTTCGTCATCAACAGTAGGGGATTCTTTTCTTTTTTTCCGGGGGTCATTCCCTCATTCCCTGCTGAGCTGCAAGAAGTACTGTGGGTGGACGAAATCCAGTTCGCGCCACGGAGAGATGAAGCCCTAGAAATAACTGTTGATAAACCACCTACCCTTTTGGTGCAGGATTGTGTCCATCCACAGCATGGAAAGTAGGGAAACATGGGACCACCCAAACTTACCGTAGCTTCAACCATGGTTCTGTGGGTGTGGCTGGTTTACTTCCAATATTTAGGGCATCCTGCGAAGCTCTCAGGAAGCCCGAAAGGGTGTTCCTAGGATTTGAGGGGGAAGTTGATGTTGAAGGGAGGAAGTACCTTGAAGGCCCGCCTTTTTTACCATCCCAATGCGGCCGGGATCTATTTACAACGCCCATCTGAGAGCTACAGGGAATATAGCGGGGGGGACTTCTGGTCCAAAGGCCCCAAGGACCTAGGCCTCGGTGTGCCTGGTGTGTTTTTGTTCCGCTACAAAGCGAGGCAGCGGCCAAGAACGGAATCCATGGTGCAAATCTGCTTGCTCAAGGTCTCTGAAGAAAAACAACAATACGTCAGGCTAGGGAGCGACAAAGAATCCAGAGGCATGGCAAGAGCGTCAGAAATGAAAGGCTGCTCCAGTGCTTCCATGGTCCCTCTATCATAGGCAACCAGGAGAACCACCCGATTTGTAAGAACCAACAGCAAATTGGCGAAGGGTTACCTACTAGACGCGCAGCTGGGATCCACGCGGATTCGCATGTCCACCATAGGCAATGGGTTCATAATATGAGCCAATCGGAATGGCAAAAGGCCAACTGGGCATGGCAAACGAGGGACGAGTCAGCCACTTGCGTTTGATCTGGTGGCCTGCAACCTACTCCTCTTGAAATCCGCTGGGACAATCCAATTGACTGACCGAAGCCAAGGGGCAAGCAGCTGGTTGATCCGCTTGGGAATCAGCTTTTCTTGGATTGGTAGTTGGGAGGTGTTCCGGGGTGGCCCTGCTAGAGCTAGAACCAAGGGTTTAAACTCCAAACTGATGGGGAGGGAGGGGAGGGGGAGGGAGCCCAAATAAGGCCCTATTTGTAAGCCTTGTTCAGGCCTTGTTTAAACTCTCTCAAACCAATCCCCAACTCAGGGTCTCCGCAGGTAAGCGATGAATGCGCACTAAAAGGGGACACCCCCGTATTAATCAACCAGGGGGGTTTATTAATCCGGGGTTAACATTATTGGGGTCCCTGAAAAAAGGCGCACCCAGCGATGCGTTTCCTCCGTATGGTCATCCATGTCGGGCGCCCCAGCGGCACCGCCCCTCCACGCGGCATGGCATCGTAAAAAGTTAACCACGCGTGGCTGTCGTGAGACGTTGTCGTGCCGGTGGGAAGGGAATTGGGGAACTGAATGACTCTTCCGCTTGTACCCAGGATCGGCAAGGAAACATGGTTGGTAAAACTTGGGAATGAACCTACAACTCTCCACTACTTCTCTACAAGGGTGTGTCTGAAAAAAGGGGCCCCCAACACACTGTGGTTTGCCAGTTGCTTTCCCTTGAAAAGGCCACCCCCTGTAAAGGGCACCGTCAAAAACAAACCCACATGTTTATGTTTGCCATGTTCATTTGGAGGATGTCATAAGGATGCATGCAGGTTTCGCAAATACAACCTCGCGCTTGCTTGCCACTTGCCACCGGCATAGCTTTCGACTCAGGGCACACCCAAAGCAGTTGGCCAGATTCCTCCATGGGTGACATATAGCGGTGAGGAGCTAGGGGGATGCTCGCCGAGTTTGTACGAGGTCCCAACAAAGACAGATGGACTCATAGAGAACATCCCAGAATGATAATGAGAACTCACACCGAAAAAAGTACGGAAAACAATCCACCTGAAGGCAGGCCTTTACGCGAGTACTGCGATTCACAGCACATTTCGTTGGCCTAAATGACCTGCCCAAGCCCCGCTCGGCTTAAAGCCCCGCCTGCGAGCCAATCCGCGAACAGGTGGAATCTGCACATCTACTCTGCCTTTGAAAAGAATGCCCTAAACTCAACAAAACAAAAGGACACTAAATATCTGGCATCGATGGTGGTGTTCAAAGTAATTCCAACAACCAAAAGGACAAGCCGGGAGGCAACCAAAAAATGAAATTGGAGGGCAGGCTCCTACGCAAGTGTCCTCTGATGTACATAGCAGGGTTTACCTTTCGAGCATGACCCTGCTTGGTCAAATGAGGCACCCCGAAACAAAATGGTGTCTGCATGAATTGTTTACTAAGGCCAAAATGGCAAACCCTTGGATCAAGATATTCCTCCGGGGTCGCAAAAGCCAGAGTCCGGATCAGGCAAAACGTGGCAAGTGCGGGTGCGTTGGGCCCGAGACGTGGTGAAGCTGCTTCTCGAGTTGGACGCTGTTCGCTGTGTTTCCTATTTAAACACCGTCTTCACCCCACTAAGAGGAAACTCAATGTAAAGTGGCCCAACAGGTGATGCTAAAACCAGCTAGGTGAAAAACGTCCAACACCCCAAAACTGAATCGGAGAACTCCGGGCACATGCAAATATTGGGTACCTCTCACTTACCGTCTGCAACAGTTTTCCCCAACAGGCTGATAAGTACGAATTGACTCCCCAAGCAAAGGAGCCTTCATCATGGTCAACCCGCTCGCGGCACTTCCCGTCAAACCCCCGCCTTTCCTTTTCCGAAGCGAAGCAACCGAGCCATGCCATCGAAACTGAGGATGCAAGAGTTCACGGAAGGAACCGCGAGGTTTGGGTCCCAGAGATTCCCAGTTGGTCTTGCCAAGATCCCGCACTTGGGGTTCGGGCCCTTCGCAAGTCTCAGGGCCTTTCGCGGAGAAAGCCCCGCCGGGCTTCCGAACCGCGGGTCAACAAGGAAAAGGTCCCACCGAATCATAAGGCAAAAGCTTACGTAGCTCGAATGGAGCCCCATCGAAACCTGAAGTTCTTTGGGGTCTCTGGGCTTGGGTGCAAAGGGCTGGTGGGAAGTCTCTTCAAAGCGTGGTCGAGGCTACGAGCTTTGGAGCGTGACGGGCTAAAGATGTGGTACATGAATGACAAAGTCCCTCTGTATACATCTATACATGATGTTTCATATATATATATATATGTAAACTACTATATATATATATATTATGACATGTAGTGTGATGCAATGTGATGCAATGTAATGCATTGTAATGTAATGCAATGCAATGTAATGTTATGCAATGCAATGTAATGTAGTGTAGTGCAGTGTAATGTGTGTATATATATATATATGTATGTATATATATATATATATATACATACATATATATATATATATATATATGCACATTCTGTAGCATGTGGGTTTGGACAGCCCTAGTCCAAATACTTGGTTTCCGTGTGGTTTCCAGGTTGTATGTGCACATCGCCTGATCGGTGAGCTCATGGCATCCCCAGTTTACATGAGGTATGGGACACCAATCACCAAGCTGACAAACCTCCCATCATTTCCTCCCCGCATTGTGTCCAGACTATCCAGAGTATAAAACGCAAGGCAGACAAAGCCTAAAGCGGCGGTCAAAGCTCCTCACGGGCGCCGCAGCCTACGTCAGCTGTCTGAGCCTCCGGCCGCACAAAACGACCAGCCCCCCAGTCGCTTGCAGCTTCTGCCCGTCAAGCCACCTCCCTTTGAAGGGTAGGCCAGCATAAAACCAGAGTCCAAGAAGGAATCGACCCCAACTCTGGACTGCCCTGGTGCACGTTGGAAACTGGTATCATTTTGAAATCACTTCTTTTTCTATGGAAAAACGAAGTACCACTTCAAAGCCAACACCATTCAGATTCGGCTCACTTTCTGGGGACTCGGCCTCAAGTGCCCTGGCCCCAGGCGAACTCCGAATCCTCGGACATGGTGAGCACCCCATGGGGCAGCAGCGGGCGCAGCCAAAAGCACACCGCCAACACCGCCAGCAGCCCCGCCAACCTCGGGCTGGGCTGGTTGTTCTGGGTGGGGAAGGCGTGAAAACCGGTTGAGGATCAAAAGTTCACGGCGGATTCTTTTTTCAGAGTGCCCTGACTCATGGAAACGCCAGCTGCCAACAAGTGATGCTTGAATTTCGCCCCATTGGTTGAAATATCCGAACCCGACCCTGGGAAGTCGACTTGCCTGCCCAAGCCAGTGGCTTGTGGCTTGTGAGGGAAAGAAACTCACGAAACCTGAGGTCGCAAGTTTGTACCTGGAGTCTCCATAAGCGGAACTTCTGACCGAAAGGTGGAATGCCAGCCACCTAAAAAGGTGAAGGATCAGGACGCCCCGTGCTCAACCAGCGAGTGCCGGCTTCCGATTGTGGTGATATATCTACCATGCCTCTTTGGCAGCAGTTCACCCTTGCATGGCCGTATCACCCTCATGCCTGGCAAAATCTCAGCTGACAGCCTATATGTCCAAATTACCCTGGCATTGAACATTGCCCAGCAACGAAGGTGACCGCTGAGAAAGCGTATCTGGAACGGACACTGCTTTCCTGCGTGGGACCGACTGTGGGAGGGTAGACTGTGGGAATAGCAAACATTCGGACCCTTTCGGCGTGAGTTTGGCGCAGCTCGCTTTCAGGCAGGCGCATGAAGTATTGGGAGGAACCCCGCCCCCGGGTTCCTCCCAACCCGCCCATGAGCCCTTCAAGGACACCTAAAAAAAACACCATGCACGTGTAATTAGAAACTTCAAATAGCCAACATGTGGGTATGTGACAGGTATGTGCAGTATGTGTCAAAATTAAACCGAGGGACCGCAGGTATGAGTCCTTTCCATTTAGGGCAACCCATGTTGGCGCTACTCTATTTTTGATCCACCGCCATGTGAGTCAGAACAACACGGTCTACCCAGAAACAAAGAATTAACAAGGCGGAATTCCGCTCCCATTTATGGCAAGGGGATTCTCCCTTGAACCCGAATCGGTTTTGAGCACGCGGCTCATGTATCCATTCATCTTGACCCCATATTAGTCAACGCCAGTCTATGTATAGGGTGGTGGTCCCCTCCAAAAGTTAAATAAGCTGGGGGTTAAAAAAATAAAAAATGGTCAACCATAGGTGGCCTTTTGGAAAATAGACGGCCCTGGTAAATGGCCTTTTACCCCATCCAAACCAGTGGAACCCATCTCTTTTTAAGCAAAGCGAACAGGACACCTATGGGGTCAATCCCCTGCCAAACCAGTTCAACTCTTTGGGTGAGCCAACCAAAAACCCAAAACCAACCCAAAAGATGCTAAACCAACCCTCTTTGGGTGAGATGCTAAACCAAAAAGCCAAAAACAGCTGCGCGAGCCAAGGCCACGTCTGGAGCCAAGGCGCAGCGGCCTCAGCGCCGCCGCCCGGGCGCCGCTCCGCACCCGGGGCGCCGCCTTGAGGGCGCGGGTGGCCAACACGCCGCCCCACCTGGCGAGCCCCCGGACGGGAACAATAACTCGGTTGCGAAATCTGCTCCCCCTGCTAAAAGTTTAAGTTCTAGTGGCTGAATGGAAAATCCACTAGTTGGCAAAAAGTGAAAATGCTAACATCAAAGCAAAATGCACCAAAGAACATCAAAACCCGGTATTTAAATGGTCTACCCAGAACCATGTAAGGAATCCAGAAGGCGGCCGCAGGGATCCCCTAGCCTTCATCTAATTGGGTTTCGATTGTCGCTGTCTGGGGAAAAGTTCCTCCAACATGTGAATGGTTCTTTGGGATCTCAGGGACCCACTTGAGAATTGCCCCTCCCCCCAAGTTGCCCCAATCAGCTTTTCCCAGGAAGGGGAGGGAAATGGGATGTACTGTAGCAAGTTGGCAACTTATGCTGGAATTGTACAGACAATGTCTTGACCACGTGTAGGAACTATGTGTATTGTCGGAAACGGATTGATGACCATTGTGATGAGTGCAGAATTTATCTGAGCTCCGCAAACGAGTAAGGGAATCCAACTCGCGTCGACTTACGTATCAGAAAAAACCCAACCCCTAATCAAAGGACCCCTTTCTTAAATTGTTCCAACTCATTACTGCTGCGCGGGTCAAACCGTCTGGATCTCTGAAACCAGATGAACGTTTCAACCCCTCCGAAACCCACCCTCCTAAGAACCTTCAGCCATAAAAACAGTGGCAGAGATTGGAATGGGTGTGTTATTGTTACCCCGATTGTGTCAAGGACATGAGAAGTCCACTGAAATAAAGGATATTTGTGCATATAATTACACATATACCATGGTGTTGAAACATTTAAACGGCCACATGCTGTGGATGGACGAAATCCTGCACTGCCTAAGAAACCCTGGAATGATGATTCCCCTGTAAACATGTTTTCAAAATGATGCTGGATTTCGCCCATCCACCGCAGCTCTTGTGTATTTATAGTTCTTTGATGTCTACAAATATATGGCACGTCCTCCAATGAAAGCGGATGCCCGCCCAAACAAGAAGGGATGTGCAGCCTGGGCAACTGGGAAAATGTCGCCGCCTTTCCCCGGAAATTTCGAAACAGCAACAACCAGATCTGAGTCGGCCATAAGGAAAACCAATAGACGGTTGAAGTTGCCATGTCCTACAATGTGTAAAGTGGTAGTTTGAGCAAGAGCTTTGGAAATCTTGCCATGTTCTGCCAACAGTCGTTCAAACGAGGCATGAGTTGCCGCGGCCGCAATATATGGTTGGAAGGCGGCCGCACCGGGTAGATAATCCCCATACGGTTTGCACTATCTACCCGAGTTTCGATGGTCAGGTGCCATCGCAAAACAGGCCGAGCCCGGCCGCTTCTGGGGAGTGTCCAGCTGTCCAAGACCTGACGCCAAAGGGCAGGCAAGCGACTGACCGAGCTTTGTTTGGGAGCCCTAGCAGGCAACATCAAGTGGCCTTGGCTACAAGAAGTGATCAGTAGCCATCAGAAACCGAACCAAGTTGGGTGCGTGTGTTTATTGCGTGGGTTGGCTTCCTTTATTTGCACAACGGGGGGGTCCAAGCAATCTGGCACAGGCTCTGGCCTCTTTCATTGCAACCCTAAACCCTAAAACGCGCCTCAGGAAAGCATGGACTTTGGATGAATAGGGAACTGAGCACACATTCCAAGTTAGAGGCATGCCTGTTCAAACACAAGTCATTTGTGTACAGGTCATTGATCACCTAGTTTCCTCCAGAGCTTCAAACTGCTGGGTGGAACACACCACCACCTTCTTGAAACAAACAACTGTAGAATATGAAGCTTTGACAGCCAATCTCTCGCATCCTCAACGGCACGGACACTGATTTTCAGAGCAGGGAAGACCTTGGTAGGGTAGTGAATCAAACAATACTTTAGAGATACACGCAGAGACGAAACCAAACAACGTCCAACAAATAATAGTTAAACAAAAACAGGCAACAACTACGTGCGCAGTGCAACACCATGTGAACATGCTTCTGGAGGACAAAAGTTTCTGCGTCTTACATGTCTCTGCAAGCCGTGTGCATCACCCGAATGTCCAACTCGGTTTTGTGCGGCAGCAGTGGGATGGTCAGGTATCACACGATTCAAAACTTAAAATACATGAAAGGCTTTGGACTTTGCAGGATCTAGAGGGAAAAAGTTGCTTTCCCAAGAAGGCCCAAAAGGCGCAGCTTTCGTCCTGGCATTGTATCATGCGTTTAGTAAGGCTTTGGCATGGAGTTCCTGTGCCAAAAGCGGCAAAGGAACCTGCACATCACCCCTCCCAAAGCAACAACTCGAATAATAGCGTATACATGTCCTGAACGGGAAGCATGGTGACTCCCAGAATTACCAACCTGGCGTTGCTCAGGTGAAACCCTTTCATATGCTTTTCTTCTACCAAGCTAGTTATCAAGGTTCGACATTCGCACTTTCTAAAGCCCCCGTCAACATGAAACCACGTTGCGGGCCATTCAGCTGAGAATGCCAGGCCTGCAAACAGGTAGTGCCTGAAGGGGACACCTTGTATGGGGTGTTCAGTGCACGTGCCGTGAATGTAGGGGAGCCTCAAAATTGGTGGTGTCATTTTTATCCCCTTTAAAATCACTCGAAAAAGGGGGTACTCTCAACAAAGACACCCGAATTGGCGGGGATGTCCTACAAATCGCCAACTCGGGCTGGTCAGTTGGTCGCCTTGAATCCGCTGGCACAGTTGCAGCGGCAGCCGCAAGTCAAAGTGTTGCCTCGGCAACGGCCCGCGAACCAATCGGTGAAGGGATGAGGTGTTTGCCTTTTTGTTTTGAGGTGCTCGCTCCCCCTACCAGGCATTTCTATGAGCAAAGTAGGTGTTGGCCTTTGTAAGGGATGTCCAAACATGTTGAAACCACCCAAAAGGGGCAACTTGCTTCGTGATTTTATTCGTGGTGGTACGCTTTTAAGAATCAAATTAACAGGAAGCCACAAAGGACACCGCTCCATGGGTGGATCGTGGACGCCTCCCTCAAACAGGCCTCTGAGGCTGGAGACGAGGGGCAGCAGCAGCTGTTGGATCTGCGTGGCAGAAGTGATGGGCGTCTCCTTGCCGTTCCGCAGGAAGGTCTTCCCCAAGATCCGCGCGTGCCTGAGCCGGGTCGGCTAAGTCCGCCGAGTCCGAGTCGAGCGGTGGAGTTTTAGCGACCCAGGCCTTTGTAAGGGTTTTGGACACTAAAAGAACTCAAACTTATGGTTTGAGCTCGGGTTGGGAACTTGGATTCTTGGATCCCTGGCTAAAAGTTACGCTTGTGGGATCATTGTGGCATAAATCCAAGTCTAAATTATCTTTGAAGAGTCCAAAGCTATCCTTAGGGGTCCACCGAGTTCCACCCTGGGAGACGCCGAATGCGTGGCAACGGCCAAGCTCCGCTAAGCCTTTTCGGTGGAACTAAAGAGTATATCTAGACAAGATATCAAAACAAGTAAAAAGCAAATGTCCCATTCAAATCAACCAGGACAAAGCATAAACACAGCTGAAGCAAATGTCGGTTTAGCCTGCGGACAGTCCGGGGTGAGTTGTATACGCTGGTGCACTTCTAAGGCAGGAGTGATGGGTAGGGTGACCAAAGAACTGTCCAGGGGCCTGAAACCAATGACATCTTTCTATCACGTTCGCTTGGGACAGATTGACGCAAACTGAATCACCGCCTCCCCCCAAATTGGGGGAGCCACTCGTTCATACAACAAGGCAATATAAGGCAGTCTTAAAAGGACACCCCTGCATCGGGGATGAATATGCGTTGAGTGGATCAATGACAATGGCCCTCAAGATGTATATGTCGCTTCCCAACGGGTGCCAATCGTTGCGCACATATTGTCCACAGGATTCGACCGAGCGTTCGACGGCACCGGGCGGGCGGGCGGCTCGGTGCCGTTGCGCTTCTCGAACCAAAGGCTCTGGGTGAAGTTGCTCTCGTAATGTCCAAAGACCTCAGAGATCCCAACTCGAAACACGAGCCCTGCCCAACGGTCGAAGTGGGGGCTGGTTTCAGGGAAAGAGAGTTCCAAGGAAACACAAAGATCTATTCAGGGAATTTCTCATCCCTGGAAGGCCCAGAATGCCCAGGTCCCTCAGGGAATGGAGGCTGGCTTCAAAGACGGAAGAACGTCCGCGTGATTCCGAAGGCAAACTCAACATCCGCATCTCTTTGGGAAAAAGCGGATGGTTTGGCAGAAAACTGTTTCCCGAACATATTTTTGCCCAAGGCAATGAAAGTTGCACGCTCAAACAGCACGTGCGTTGTGACTTTTTGTGATGGGTCAGCGAACCTCAAATATTGGCTCGACGTTTACATGGAAACCAAAATCCTGGCAGCTGGTTTGCTAAAATTCTAGGTTTCTTGCAGTGGCTCCTCATCGCCTCACTTGAGGCTTGCGCCAGGAGTCTCATTTTGACCTGATTTTGTTCGCTACATCATTGCCAACCAGGCTTCCTCAAATGTCACCTCTATGATTCCTTTGCGCTTTTGCCACCGAACTTGTCGTGGTTAGTTCCCTTGGAAACAAACCGGGAGGTCAAACATCGCCGGCAAATGTAAGCCCCCCAAGCATCACCAAATGGAGTTGACCAGCTGATGTGTCAATGGCAGAGGAAACATCCTCAAGTAGCCGGCTTTGTTGATCAGCTGCGCCATGTTGAGCAACAAGTCAAGGGCTCCCCCAACAGTGTAGACGCCCTTTCTAGTGGGGTCCTATGATTCTTGCAAAAGTAAACAAAGCCAGAGTCACAACTCTGGCTTTGTCAGCCAAGCTTCACAGGGTCCACCCAAACAGATGCAAAGACTTGAAGGGCCTTCGAGCCACACCAATTTCTGGCAAGCCTTTGCCCAAGCTGGATTCCCCACCAGCAAATCTCCGAATGGTAAAACAAGCAAACACAGCAACCAACAAGCAAGCCATGGCCTGGCTCATGAGGGTCCCTTGATTTCTCCCAGCCATGGCTCATGGGTGTTCAAAGGCAAGGTGTCCAGCAAATCGAAGTCCTGGCAGGCGATAGGGCAAGCGTTGCAGAGCGTGTCGAAATGCCTTCAAACAAAGAAACAGACAGGCGGAGAAAGCAGGCAAGCGTAGAAAAGCAAGCAAGCAAAAAAGCAGGCAAGAGCAAAAAGAGCAAGCAACGGAATCTAATTAAAAGCGTTTTCCTTCTTCCTGTACGGTATGCGATTGGAACATCTCGGAAAAGCTGGGCCACCAGAGAAACATGAGCAAACCATGCTGCCACACTTCGACATGTTGCCAGTTTTCCAGGCTTCCTCTTGAAACATCATCCCAGCAAGGAAGGAAAGGCTTCCTTCAATTCGCGCGGTATCAGCCGACCCCGAGAACCCTTCGATGAGGCCTTCGATAGCTTCACTTGAAGAGTCACCCTTTCTGTTGGTCAGAAGCATACGTTTCACACAATCAGCCCTTTTTGTGGCACTTTGACTTCACCATGTCATAGCTACAACCAAGTGTTTTTGTTTCCCTATGTGGATCAGTGGTCACATTGGGCCCAACAGCAGGAGTCTCCTCTTGACCTCGGTCCAAACACGCTTCAGGTGCAAACCGAAAACCACAACAGTCTACACCTGTTGCATATACACAAGTAGTAAATCCAACAAAGCCAGTGTCATCCCTAGTACCTGCCATGTCCGACCCAACACCCATTCTTCTGAACTTCTGGCCCGCCTGCGCGGGTAGAAAGCTGTACCCGCGGATCCAGGCCGTGCCACTTGGGCCGTCATGCCAGAGGGTGTACACCGAATACTCCAGGCCTCCCGAATTTAAGGCCGCTTGGAGGCCCCCGAGGGGATGTCGGTGCTGGCGTCCTTTAGAAGTGGAACCCTCGAAACAGGCACTGTGCTTTGGTAAGGACTCAGAATGTACGCCCGCATTGAACCCCTGGCTCCAAAGTGTTCAGCATCTCGCCAATCAAAGGACACACTTAGATCTCGGCAACTGAAGGGTGCTGCTTCAAAAAGGCACGCCAAAACCGACCCCCCACACCAACATGTCCCCCTTCTCTGACAGGAACTTGGTTGTCGCAAAAACGGCGACCCTGATTAAAAGACTCCCAAGTGTCCAAGTCAATCCTGACGTTTGACCCCGACAGCGCATGTCAGAGGCAACCAGTTGAGTTCACATGCGCCTTGGATCAATGGGAATTGCCTCTCAACTTCTGCCCTGACCCAACACCTTGGGGTTCTTGCAGGTCAGCCCTCAAATTTAGACGAGTGCCAAAGGAGGGCAGCAATTCACGGATCCGAGTTACCGTACGGCTGCACAGTATGATCCGAGTTTTTTTTCGTGGCTCCTTTGCCGAAACGAGCCGTATATTTTTGCATGTAAATGGAACTGGGAGCCTCACGCAGGGGCCTTGGACCGTCTTCCTCTGGCTGCTCAAGAGCTTCACGCGGCAATGGCCGTTCACCACCTCAGGCTCTGAGGCGTGCCCCGCCGGGTACGTTCGGCACACGGATTTGAAAAACGAGATCATGGGGGCCGGAAGGGGGCTGGGAAGGGAGCCCCGAGCCCCCCTCGCCCCCTCTCCCTCCCTCCCACGGGCCTGGAACATTGCAATCCATAATCCAGCCTTTAAAACAAGGGAAGATCTCGGCCCACGTGCATGGCAACAATCCAATCCAAGCAATGTGGTGTTGAGTGTTACACCAAAAGATCCCCTTGAAGCTACAAAGGGACACTGCCCGCTCAGTGGGTGGGGTCCTTTTGTTTTCCCATTAAAACCATCCAAAAGGGGGTCTTCCCTTTGAGACATCCGTACAAACTGGACCCTCAAACTACACTTAAGCAAGGAATCTCACACCATATTATGCGCAAGGCAATAACCCATCTTCATAGGTATTTTGAGGGTCCAGGTGGGTCTGTCCCTTTTTTATGGGTACTTCTTTTTGTGGTGTTGAAAGGAAAACCACCAGGAACACCACATTTTCCTATCTTTTCCTTTTTCTCCTGGGTAGGGGGGCGTTCCAACACACAGGTGGAGCCGATCCGGGGCCCCACGCAGACTCCTGGTCCAGGAGCTCCAAAGGCAGCGGCTCGCTGAGGCCCAACTTCCCGAAGCCCACGTCGCAGAGGAAGCTCTTGGTGTCCACGGAAGCGATCAAGCCTTGGGCGAATTGGAGTGGACTGGTTGGTGCTTTCGCTTGTTGTTTCTCCCTCTTTCTCTCTCTCTGCCTCTCTTTCTTTCTTTTTTGTTTCTCTCTCTCTCTCTCTCTCTCTCTTTGTCTGTCTCTCTGTCTCTGTCTCTGTCTCTGTCTCTCTCTGTCTCTGTCTGTCTCTCTCTCTCTCTCTCTCTCTCTCTCGTCTCTCACTCCTCTACCGATTGATGGGCTGATCTGGTTGCTCTCTCTACCAGCCCTGGTCTTAGTTTTTGAGGCTGCCCTTTGTTGGGGTTGCGTTAAAGGGTTGCCAAAGGAAAACGACCACATAAAATGTGGGTCCTCAACCCAGTTTTCCAGAGCTGGCTTGGGCCACCTTGTCTAAACATGTTGTTTCATCAGTTGTTGCGGAACAAACATGTTTGGTTTCCCTAAGGGGCCAGAGGCTAGCGATTTCATGACCATGCGAACTCAAAAATCGTACACTTTGAATCCTCTTCTGAATCAAGTTCTGGCTGCAGGACAGATTTTCAAGCCAACCAGCGCTTCACCGGTTCAAACAACAATCAGCTTCCCTCCGCTTGGTGGTTTGCAGCCCAGTGGCTTGGTGGTGTTCTGGAGTAGTTGCCCACTGACCCAATGCAAAAACCAGATAGCAAGAAAACTATTATCCAAAATGGAAGCCTGCAACATGGACCGAAACCTGCGGTCCCCCTGGTGGTTTAATTTTGACCCACCCAGATGTTCAAATCCCACCACCAAACTCCAAACCACCAATTGGTCCCGGTAGGCCACCCACACCGAGGGCTACCGCAGATTGGCGAGGCGCAGAGATGCGTTTGCAGCGGCCATGTGGGCTGCCTGGCGAAAGTTATTTCAGCCAAATAGAGGAAAAAGAGAAAACCCAAAGGCCCCAAAAAGCCCCCCCCCCAAACTCAGCTCCAAAGCCAAGCTCTTGCGGGAAGTTGGATTGGAAAACCCAGCGAGTCTGAGACGAGAAAATCAAAACAAACAAAAAACTGCCTTTGATACGGATTGCTTCTGAAAGGGCAGCAACCAAACCGTTCAAGGCAAAGAGCCTCGGATTTTGTTTGTTTTCATGAAAGGGAAAGAACCAAACAATGACGCCACCAACAGGGAGCTTCACTGGAAGGTCCCTGGAAGACATGTTTGCCTCGAGGGACCCTCTCTCTGGCAGTTCCAAGCTAGTGGGAAACAGCCCGATTTCTGTTTGTTCTTCCGATTGCTTCTGTTATGGCTGGACATCCACACATGGAAGACGGACAAACGCGCCATTCACCATTTTGGTCCAAGGATCCTTCTTTCGGAAAAGAACACCCGCTTTTGTGAGACTCAAGGCACGAGCCTATTTTAGTCCACCTGACCTCTCCTGAACCCTTCCCCAAGGCTGCCCTTTCGCCCCCCCCTTCGCTTGCCTCAGAGTGCTGCCATCGTCCAACCACACGCGCGCAGCCAGGGGCTGCACTTCGTAGCCCAAGTGCAGCAGCAGCGCCGCCAGCAGCTTGTTCCTCGCGGCTCGGTCGTCAGCCTCCCTTGGACCCTCTTTCGGGGCTGTCCCAAGAAACCCGCCCAACAGAATGTAGTTCGTCCTTCAAATTTCACTAAGCAACAAACCAACAGGAAAGGGACCGCATTTGCACAAGAGGGTTGACTTCTTCCTTGGGTACTGACAACTATAAGGGACGGCTTGGGTTTCCAGCTTACCAACTCGGCAACAAACACACGAAGACAGTGTCGCAACAACTTCCGGGACCTGCTGCACTTGGGTCGAACAAAGCCCGCCTTCACTCGGCATCTCGATTCGATCGACAAATCAGGGAATCTTCACCAAACCTCGTAAATTCCCATGAAAAAGGGGTCCAGTAGCATGCCCCCAAACTTACCATAGCGGAATGACCTTGGGCCATCAACGCGGTCCAAGATGGTAAAAGGGGTCCAAAAGGCGCTCTTGACTGGTTTGCAAGCACCGAGCAAAGACACGGCACTCCCATTTTGACCGCCTTGCTTCGCCAAGAGGCAACTCGAAGCAATAGCCCCCGCGCCTCCGGAGATGCAAGCTGGCAACTTCAAACGGGTCCGTATGTTGACAAGCCTGTCGAAAGTGCGCAAACCGCGTTTCAAACGCCATGTACTGTTCCAACGGGACCGAACGTGCACCGAGACCATGTTTCTTGCTGGGCAAGTAAGTCCATCATACCTAGAGGGCGGAATGTAGCACTATTTTTTGGTTTTCCATAAAAACCAAAAATAAATGGTTCCACCAAAAAATCCATGTACTGTCTTGCTGCATGCCAGAATTGAAAGCGAGGTAGAGAAACTGGATACACCAAATCTCTGGCTCTGTACAGCAGACTGGGCAGGTATTCCTGGTTGTGCATCATCGTACACTGCGCATGTGTCACGCCTCATTATACCGACAAAGCCATTGCGACACATAGCACAAAAGTATCAGTCGGCTGTGTGACTTGCGTTTTCACTTGCGAATTATGCCTTGTTGATGGGTCTTTTTGCCCCTTGCTTCTGGTTGGCAAGTATGCAAAGCGTCATGTAGAAAAAAGAAAAAGAAAAATGAGAAGCCGCCAATTTGCCATGCACATCCAGTTTGTTAAAACAGAGAGGAAACGCATGGAGTCACATGGCAAATTGCGTTCTGTAGTAGGCATTGTTGGTCAAATGAGTCGGCCGTTCAAGCGATACAGCAAACATTGACCACATATGCAAGGAAGCAACCTCTGAAACGCACATGGGACTAAGCAAGCATGTTCGTGCATGAGCTCTGTTCAAGCCGTACGAACAAACACCCAGCATGTTATATGAGCCAGTGTCTGGGCGAGCTAACAGAACAAGGATCCTACACCCATTGTTGCCTCATTAAGGCATGATGTTGTGTGGCCACTCTTTCCTGCACCCTTCAACGCACTTCCCAAGCAGCAAATTGTGTCCAACCGCGACTTTTCACGCAAGATTGCGCCGTGCAACGAAAAAACACGCGCCGGGCAACCAGTTGTTCGCGCAATCTTGCGCAATCTCGCGCAACATGGGAGTTTTCCAGGCATGCATTGAAGACCACGTTTGGCGCATTGTTTTGCCATAGTGCGAGGATATAGAGACTCATTCTAATTAAACAGCATCAAAGCAAAAGTTGCTATTTGAGAAACAGTGTAAATTTATCAATCTAGCTTTGTCCAAAAATGTCATTTTTGGGACACGCTTTCCTCCGCCTGCTTGATGCACAACCTGACGCAATGTGTTTTCCAATCATTTCCTCGGGCGAGAGGTTTCGTTGCGGTTTCAGCCGCTTGGCGAGATTGCGCAAGATTGCGCGGAAAACTGGTCGCCCGGCGCTTTTTTTGGTTGCCCGGCGCAATCTTGCGCGACCTTTGCCTGTGGAAAGTTGCTGTTGGACACATTTTGTTGCCTGGGGAAGCCTGTGGTAAAGCAAGAACGGGTGTTGAAGTGTTGGCGCTGCATAGTATCCTCGATCGTACGTGGGTGCCATGTGTTGGGCATGCTTGCTCCCATGGTCCGCGCTTCGCCCAGAAAGAGCATGAAAGAGCGACATGTCCCAGCCCAAAAGCATGAACTGGTTGATGGATTGAGGCTGGCGAGGTCTAATTTCAAGTATTTAAGGCGGTGGCGGCAGCAGGTTGTGCTCCGTTGCAATATTTTGTGCCGGAGTGATTGAGCTTCTCCCATGGTCCCAGGTCAAGTTTTTGCTTTCTTTGGCAAACCGGCAAGGTGCGGCCACTTGCCATGTAATCGTGCGCGCTTCAGGCAGCCCGCGTAAGCTCCAGGAAAGTGTGTGTGTTTGGCTCTGAAGTATCTGTGCGATGATGTGCTTGGCAGCATGCCCCCTTTCTTTAAGTTTGCACCCTATACGCGCAAACAAGAATGGGCTCGCCGGAAAACAGGGGTCACGGTTTGGGACACGCACCTTGCTTACACACACACACACACGCAAAAGCGTTAGGACAACCTACTCATTTTAGATGATCCGTTGGCCAATGCAGTTGAACCCTTTGGCAAGTGTGTTTGTGTGCACGTTTGAATGGAACACCACATGGCGGCGCGATACACAGGTGGCAGCTCGCCATGTGGCACGCATTGTCACGCGCACGTCATACTGTGTATGCAAGCTAACCAAACGGCACCACACACAAGCACGCGATAACTCTTTTATCCGAGCAGTGTGTTGGTGCCAGGGACTCATCTTCCCCTGTCAGATGACAAAGGCTGGGTGGGTCCCATGGGCCACCCAACTCACAATCTCAAAAACTGAAGAACGGGTGTGCAGACTGAAGCGCCCGCCCCTGAGCCGGGGCCCGTGGCACCCAGGCCACAGGGGGGTCTGCCACCAGGGGAAGTGAGTCACCAACCGGCTCCGGTCACGGGAGCATGGGTGGGCCCACGCTGAGATCAAATGCATCTCCATTCAGGAGACGCGGGGGAAAAATGGACTCCTCACAGAGTTCCTGCTTGGGGACCCTTTGCAAAGGGTCGAACCCAGAGAAATCTGGGTGCGTCAGCTCATCAGCCCATTGATTGAATTCACGGGGCACGTGGTTGGCCGCCAGCGAGCAGCCATGGGTGTGGAGCAGGAAGACCAGCTCCATCAGGATCGCCGCCGTGTAGGGCTTCTTGGATCCAAGGTTGAGCATCGCCATGACGTTGCCCTGATTGTCACTGCCCACCGGGAGTCGGACCCGGGAGGACAGAGGGCCTTGGTGCGTGAGGATCATGTTACAGAGGAAGAGCGTGCCCAGCATCTCCAGAGCTGCAATCCTCCGCTTTGGATCCCCATTCTTGAAAGCCCAAGGGTACTCCTCCACGTGGATCTGCTCATGGAACCAGTACACCTCCTTCTTGTCCGGTTCCACTTTGTTGGAGCACCAACCTCCCACAAATGCCAGTCCGTCGTCCGAGGCGCTAGCATCGCTGCAACCCCACCAAGAGGACTTCGGCAAGTAAGGGGAGTACTGGACGAAAGGCGTGTTGAAGAGGAACCGCAGCATGAACGCCAGCATCCTGACCACCTTGGGGGGTTTCCCCACCGTGGTGGTGGCCATCTTCCAGGCCCAAAGTGGCTGGAGCATCGACTTCGCCAGCGGACATGCAGCCGTTGCCCATTGGATGCGACCCAGGGCCTTCTCGATGTCCTTTGAGTGCATCGCCTGCCCTTCCACCATGGTCTGCAAAACCTCCATAACCAGGATGTGTTTGTTGGCTGCCATGAGAACCTGCGGGATGTTCGGGTGGACCACGAAGCCCAGCCACGTGTTAACCTCCGCCAAATGCGTCTTCTTCCAGCTAAGCGGGGTGCCCAAGGCCAGGAGTGTGGCCAGCAGCGCCACCGCCAAGTTTACCGCCCCCTCGCTTCGAAGCAGCCACAGGAAGTCATCGACGAAGACGAAGTTCCAATCCACTTGAGGGAAAAGTGCGTAGAGGACCCTGAGCAGAAGGGCTGCCAGGCGTCCCCAGTAGGATTGGGCACTGGCCATGCCATATGTGCCTACCTTGTTCACCCACCATTCTTCCCCCAGTGAGGCCACTTGGAACCGCCAGTCTTGCCCTCCACAATGAGCAGGTTGTAAGTGACGCCGTCCGCCTCGTAGGTAGCCGAGGGTGCCTGGAAGGGGACAAACTCCTTGCCCGGGCAGACCCAGCATTGGTTGGCTGCCTCCGGCCACCCCGTGCCGCATGCCTTACACATGAATTTGTAGTCTGAGTGGCCGGCATCGAGTCTGTGCATCCGCTGGGTGCCAATGCACGCCTTATTCCTCTGGAACTGTGAGGCCCAGACCTCCTCCTGCCGGATCTGGATCTTCATCGGAACATAGGCCTCCAGGATGCGAATCACCAAGTCCTCCGTGAGATTCTTCCCGACAAACTTGTGGAACAGGGAGACAGCCTCCTCCACCGTGACGTCCGGCCGCCGATGCCGGAAGGACCGGGAAGAGGTCTGGGAGGTCCACTAACTTGAAGTAGCCAGGACGGCCCTCCACCGGCACCAGGGAGACCGGTTTGTTCACCGGGGCCGTGGTCTTCTGGGAAGCCGCCACGAAGCCCTTCAGCCTCTTCGTTGGTGGAGTAGCCCGCTCTGTGGCGTCCGCATCGCCCATCTCCTTGTCCTCGTCCTCGGCGGGGCCAGGGGCACCCAGACCGGAAGTCGGTGTGGAGAAGGCCAACCGGAGCCGCTCCAGAGCACTGGAGAGGTCGTTCATCACGTCGGTGGCCGATGCCGACGGGGGGGCCTCGGGCTCATCCAACACCAGGCCGGCCGCCACTGCCGCCTCGCGTGTGCGGATTTCCTGGGCCTCCTGGCTGGCCATTTCCACCTCCTCCGCGGTGAGCGTCTGGTCCTCAATCAACTCGAAGGAAGTTGCCGAAGTTGCCGAGGAGGCCATTGCTGGTTCGGGGTTAGTTCGGAAGTGTTTCACCTCAAATTGTTCACACAAGTTGGGTTCAGAGAACCCAAGAGCAAAGCTTGAGCCAAAATGGCCGGGGCCATTATGGTCAAGCATTTCAGACACAGTTCATGTTTCCACATGCGTTTCAACATTAACAAATTGTCAACAAACGTTCCTGCCGCTTGCTTCAGGCTGACAAGTACGCAACGCGTCATGAAGAGTCCAGCACATCAAAAAAAGCGAAGGCGAGGATGCCCGGCCTTTAGAAGGTGTGTGATCTTTCATGGAATCTATTCTCAGTCAGGAAGATTTAACAACCAATTTTCACCACGCAGCAGCTTCGAGGCCCGTGCTGGAGCCAAGTTGCAAAAAACTCAGGCAAAATGCCGGTAGTCGGTTGATTCGGTGCATGCAGAGCTGTTACTGCAAAAATGAGCTTCCGACCCCAAAATAATTGGTTCAACCAAGAAAATGACGGAACCAAAAAAAACAAGGGAACCAAACAAAAGTACTACATTTACCCCTCTAGGTACTGTCCCTACCGAAAGCACATTCAGCAATGAAACGGATCATGGCTTCAGCGACCCTGAGACGCAACATGTGTTTTGCTAACAACAACTGCCAAGCTAGACCTAGTCATGAGTATAGCGGGCACCAGACATGTTTTGTTTGCCTTTCAAGGATGGCTCCCCTGTTAGCGGCTGTGGCGGTAAAAAGAATACGCCGCTTGACCGAAAAAGTCCTGAACAAAGGGGGTCGTCGGTCATTGAATACTTTTAGATGCGACCCCGCCTGCTCTCACCGTCAGGTCCGCACATCTTGTCAATGATGTCCGCCAAATCCTTGAGGAACGAAACAGGGAAGGGGGTGACGCTTGATTGTTGGCACCTCGAACAAGTGATCCACCTGCAACAGGTGGGGTTCTCCATTCTGCCAGGACAACGTAGCCTTGTGTGGTGAATGGCCCAGCAACGGACTCAAGCAAAGAACAAACAACTGCTCATCGATGATAGATGCCGTACCCTGGCCAGCCTGCAAACTCTGCGCAATATCCGCTGCAAATTGCTTTCCTCTGGCAGGGCCAAACCGCATAACATGTCGTAAAGATTTGTGAGAGACTCGAGTTGCCTCTGCCTTGCACAGGCAATAAGCATTGACCAATGCAAACCCTCACCCATGGCTGGTCTAAATTTAGCGTCTCTCAAGAAAAGTCCCCCCCCAAGCAGCTCTTCGCAGCTCCAATCCAATCCGCAACTTCTTTTCTGAGCCTGCACAAACGGCTTCGACGCACAGCGAGCTTGCGGGAGGGTCCAGGTCCAACCTCTTTCCCGATAGCAGTGGTTGGCAACTTGCCGGGGCGCCAACGGGTTCATCCTACCTCGTTCCTTACGCACTTTTCGGTACGTGCTCAGGTTTTCTCGAAACAAACCAGTACAGCTGACAACCATCAATAGAGGACAGCAGCTTTATCCTGACTCATCATCGAATCTGAGCCGAACATGCAGGAATGAGTAATTCGCAGTGGCAAACTCGAAGCCAGAAATGAGCTAACACGATGCAAACTGAGAAGCAACCCCAGCTCTGGGCATCAAATGGAAAGGTCCAGCTGGATTCCCCAGTGGTCGCTCAGTTCGCTGCCGCGGGGCTGTGTGACAAGCGAGGCATTCTTGCAATTGACATGGGCGAAATCCACGTTGTCCCAGCGGTCAATCGCCAGTTGCCAGTCAATTCGAACATGCGAATCCCACATCACCAAGCCATTCTCGCGACTTGTGTATGTGGCACCTGGCCGAGAGCCAGAAGTGCGGCAAAACTCGCCATAAAGGTCCCGAGAAGCACGGTCTCGGACCTTCCCCCCGGCCAAAAGACCAGAAACTGCACCCGTGATCCCGTTCGGAGGGGTGGCGGTTCCGAGACGCTCGCGGACGGCAGCTGCCAACGGATCGCTCCCGTTGACCTCGGTGTTGAGATCACCAACCAACAAGACCGAAGTTCTGGCAGCACCAACCGACGGGTCGACGAATTTGGGGTTCTGCAGCACCTTGCTGATGAATGTGGCAAGCTCAGCAGACTGCCGCTCGATCGCGGAGTTTGTGTTCATCGGATCGAAGTGGGTGTTGATGACGACCAGACGTTTCGAAAGGTCATTCTGGAGGACGTCGAAACACACGGCATTCGCACCCTTCTTTGACTTGGTATTACTGAACGAGTACGTCATCCACATGGACGAAACAATCCCGACAGGCGTGGGCTTGAAATGCCCCCCGCAACCTTCTCGACGAGAAGTCTCTGCGTCTGCATGGGGAATGTCCACGCTTGTCTTCCTGTAAGCCATCCACAGGCCACCCCGGCGGTTGATGTACTGCACAGCAGCGTCCACAAGGCTACCCATCCCCCACGCTTTGCAGTACTGGAGCACCTCGTGAGTCCCAGCGATGGGGGCCTCGACCTGGGCCATCGCGGCACCCCACATCTCCTGCAGCACGGCGACGTCAACTTCGTTCCCGGCAATCAGTCGACCGATGCCGGCGCCGCGTACTTCCTGCTGCTGGCACGACTGGTTGTCGGCGTTCACGAACATCGAAGGGATGAGATATGCATTCAGGGCGAGAACACGAACATCAACCGCCATATTGTGATCTTGATCGAAAGGGCAAAGGGATATCAAGCGAGCTGTTTGGACTGTGCGCAATACCACAACTTTGTTGTTCCGAGCTTCTGCAAGCTCAACTAACAGCACAACTGTCGGTCAACACGATACGTCCAGCAAACACACACGTTCAGCAAATAAGCAGCCAAGGTGTGACTGGGACCATGAACTGCATGGCTTGCAGATCAAATACAATACATATATTCATAGTGGTTGGATGCTGCGCCTGCTTTTCACACAATCCACATAGGATAAATATGTATTTATACATACACACCAACGTTTGACCCATTTGGAGGGTAAATGTGGGTAAGAATCCACCGCACCCGCCCCGCCCGCCGAAACATCGCCGACCTCCAGTGTTGAGATCGAGGCGCCAGAGAGACAATCTCATCCTCCAGGGGTGACGAGCGAACGGAACTCAACCTCAACCCCCGAATTTGTGCGCCCCAAAATGGATACGCTGCGGATGTCCTTCAGATCTCACTTTGCAACCACCAGCCAGTAAAGCTACGCATGCTCAAAAGGGCTGAAGCGGCTGGTTTTTGCGAATAACAAGGAAGGGTGGACAAGAAACGGAGTCCGCAATGAGGAACCCCCTTTTTGGATGCAACAGGAAAAGCCTGATTGGGAGGTTCCAGTTTTTACTCAAGTTCATTTTTTGCACATTGCAACATCTAATTATTCAAACATCCACTCTTTCGGGCTCATCCTTTTGAAGGTGAGCAACACACTTGCCTCGGCAGCTTTCTTGAAACCAGGTCACTGGGAGGGGAACCATCACGTGGCGCTGCCAGCCGCAGAAATTTCCTGTTCACCGGGCCCATTGGTCCCAACATCATAGCTGCTAGATGTCCACATTGCAGGTTCCCCGGTACTGGTGGGAATTGATTCCCTGAAAAGAGTTTATTCGCCGAAAATCAATGCCCGTGGGACTGGTTGGTCCGGTTCGTCCTGCTGGCCTCCGTTCCCCTTTTTAACCAAGGTTTATTCCGGGTCGCCTCAACAAGAATAGACTTGAAACAAAAACAACACCCACCTTAGACAAGGGTGGGCCGGTTGGGCCGCTTGATCACACCGGCCGAAGATCCGAAGATCGGACAAAACAAAACATGAAGAAAAAAGCACGGCCCTTGGAAGAAAAGAGGAGGAACAAAAACAAGCTCCCATGCTTGATTCGGGGCCTTTTGGCCTACGGATAGGTCTGCGGACCCCGAGGATCGGCCTCCAAGACGCTGAGGTTCTCGAAGGGCAGGGCGTCGAAGAGCGCGCGGTGCAGCTCCTTGAGCTGGGCCTCGCTGGGCTTCTCCTGATGGGCCGGGGGGGGGGAGGTGGGATGGGGGGTGGGGTGGGGTTGGGGGTGGGGTGGGGTTGGGGGTGGGGTGGGGTGGGGGGAGGTGGGGGAGGTGGGATGGGAGCCGAGGGTTCTTACATCTTCAAACATCGCTTTCAGGCCCGCAACAGGATTCTCCGAAGTCGCCCTGAAACACGGACGCTTTTCTTAAATTGTGCGGCGTTGCCACAGCAAGTCTGACTTGTTGCTGACCACTAAGATTTGTGCTCCAGAAAATACACAACCTGGCAACCTGGGACGTCATTCAGTGAAATCACTGTGGTCGTAGTATCGGTTGCCAAGATGCTTTGCGGCCTGCCAAACCTTGACGTCATCGCGACCACTTCGGAATTGTTCATGGTTCTGACTTTCTGCGATACTGCGGATGGACAAAATCCACCAGTTGGGATGGATGAAGCCAATATGAACCACCTACGAGTACCAACTGGTGCAGGATTTTGTCCATCCGCAGTACCAGGGTGGGCATCCCCATGCTTTAAATTTCACCCGAGAGGAGATTCCACCCAAGCCTGACATACAAAAAAAAAGAAGAAGCGGCCCGCCGCCTTGGCCGCCACGATTCCCGTCGGTTCTCGCATCGCGCATCGCATCGCGCATCGCATCGCGCATCGCTCGTCCTTGAGCAGCGGGGCCCGGATGGCGCAGCGCCGCTGCAGGCGCAGCAGCTGCTTCTCGTCGAGCTGCAAATCCACCAGACGTTGGTACGAGGGCGCCATGGCGGCCGGGGATCGGAGCGAAGGATCGGAGCGATCCCGCCAAAATCGAGCGATGGGAACGAAGGGGCGGAACATGGGAAAAACTCGAGAAAAACACATGTGGCACAAAGCGAAAAGCAAAGGGTGAAACGGAAATCCAAGTTGAATCGATGGCAAGTGGCCTTGCTCTAGATAACATTGACTTTGCACACCCATCGTAAGGAACTTTGGAACTCTTTGCCCGGGAACACAGCGGATCTGAATGAATCCCGCAACTGAAACTGCCGCGGTGAGTTTCGGCGGACGGGCTGCTGTCTCCAACTCTGGGTAGCCCAAGTTCAACCCTAGTACCCCATACCGCAACCACGCAGTTGGGGCTTGCGACCCGGCAGATTGCAGCTCCGACCATCGGCCAAAGGCTGACCAAGCCCTCAGATACACCCAAATTGCAGCCATCTGGACCGTCATCCCCTGGCCCACATCTTGGGTACACTGAAAATGTTGTTCTGACTCCGTTCCATACTTCGTCAACCCTACAATGTGAACAGTAATGAAGACCCCAGATCCATTGAACATTCTGAGCGCGAACGAAAGTACGAACGAAACATGTAGCGTGAAAATCCGAGTTCAAGGTTCCCCACATGTTTCCCCGGCCATCACCCCGATCCCCAGGATGAACCTCGCCAAACGCAACCAAAAAGGCGAGTTGAAGACCGCACGACGAGGAAAGCATAGGGACGGTCGGGAACCAGAGAACCCGAAGGGTGAGTCCTTTTGCAGTGGGCGCTCGGGTGTGCTCTTGCTCGGGTTGGTCACATGGACGCAATCCAGAAAAACTCGGCTTCGGTGTTCCTTCGACTTCCCGACCCGAGTTCCCTCCAGCTCTTGAACCCACCTTCAACCCAACTTTCCCTGTCCCACAACCCAAAAAACAAACACCAGCACTTCCCCTTTGGCGTCGTCCTCTGGACTTGACCAAAGCTGCGTCCCCGGACAAAAACCGCCCAACCGCCAATCCAAAAGGCCGGCGCCGCGTGGCCCGGAGGCCCTTGGCAGCCCAGCCACCATACCTTGGAAGCTGCGAAGTGGGGCCATGGGGCACCTGCGTCCCTTTGTTTGGTTGTCGAGTCATACTCCTATTGTCACTGCTTGATATAGCTGAGATTTATACGATTTATCTTCTCACTAAGTTTGACATTACATATATATATATATATAATATATATATATATGGTGATTGGTGTATTCGAATAGAAGGTATGTGCCAAATGGGTTTGTGAGTTGCCGTGAGCTTACAGAAACTATGAGTTGGTCAAAGAACCATCTCTACTCCAAACGCCAGGATGGTACCAACCTAGTGCCTTCCTACGGTTTGGTGAGGCCAACTCGGGCCGTTCTGCGGGTGTTCCCACACGTGTTTCTGCCGGTCGATCTGTGGACCTCATACTAAGAAAGAGTTGAGAGTCTGCATTGACGGCATTCAGGAACGTTTGCAGGTTCAACATGTGGGTCATGGTCTGAGGTCGGTGTGTGCCTTGTATGATGGAAAGGGATTGGGAAACCAAGCTTCCTTTGGAAAACCGAGTTGCCTTCTGAATGACGATGCCACTCACACATATGTCATAGCAACCAGCGGTTATGTTCCTTCAAAAGCAACTGCGAAAAAACACCCGAAGCAAAACAAAGTCGCACATGTACATTCTTTGAACAATCGGGACACTGCAAGTTTCGTTCGATCATGCAAAATGCCTGTTTGCCGTTTTACATTGCTTTTTGTCATGAACAAAGACGCGTAATATCAGTCATTAGCTGCCATGATCCACAAACAAGTTAAGGCCTATGACACGGCTCTACTAACACAGGCTCTGATCCACGAAAAAGCGCAGCAAAAGGTGGCGGATGGACGTGCTCCATTTTCCGGCGCTGCGCGCGTTTTTCGCGGGCTGGCCTCACAGAGTCAGGATCTCGTTCCTCAGCGCATGGCGGGGGCTGGCAGTTGCCCAGTTGCCCGGAAGTACAAGGCGATCACCTTTTGGCCACCAAAAATGGGAACACAAACAGGAGGAACTCAAAGATAATTTCAGGGCGATTTTGGGCAGGTCAAGGTCGGAAAGGGGCCTTTCTTTTCGGGGGGTGGGGGTGCCCTTTCACCCAAAGCCTGCGCGCAAATCCGAGTTCAGGAATGACCTTCATGGAAGTTCGAGGTGAGCTCGCGATTGCCGAAAGCAAGAGCAAGAACAGGAAAACCCAAGCAAGGTGGCACGGCGGCCCCCCCCCCTCTCTTTCGGGGATACAAAACCCGACTGAAGATCTGAAGATATCAAAATCAGTCGAAGGATTCGACATTGCAGCTCAGACTCTGAACCGCCCGGCTGTCGCTTCCGAAGTCGGGGTCCCCCCAGGTCACCAAAGACCCGTCCTCGACAAGACTGGCGCTTGGAAATGGACACCTGCGAGAACCGCCAGGAAACCAGACACCGTTCGGAAGCCCAAAGAAAAAAAGAAAACCAACATGGAACCCCAAAGGAAACCCCAAACATCGTTTCCCAAATTCGCGGCGCCGATTTCGATTTGGCATCCTCCTTGATGGCAGCAAAGGCTGCCTTAGAGGCTTGGATCTGTTGGACATCCGTCAGCTGCTCGCGCACCCTGCGGCTGTCACCGCCGTAGTCCCGGTGGCCCCAAGTCACCACCGTGCCATCCGCCTGAGGATCGTCCGATGATCCGCTTCATTGATTTCAGGCTTTAAGGTGTCACCCGGGCAAAAGAATACCAGTCATGTCATGACCTTCCTTACACCAAGCTGCACAGCCACACGAAGTGGCCATCTCCCCTCATTTCCCATTTGGGTAGGTGTCAAATTAGGGGACCCCCAACAAATGCGTATCTTCTGGTTTCCCTTTCAGCCCCACAAACACCACGAGCCCGTGTCCCCTTCGTGGCCTTAATGGCGGCGAAGGCGTTCTCCGTCGCTTGGATCCGCGTCACGCCGCGGAGCTCCTCCTTCGCGTTGCCGCCCGAGTCCCAGTCGCCCCAGGCCACCACGGCGCCGTCGTGCCTCAAAGCCGCGAAGGCGCCGTAGCTGGCCTGGACGTGCTGAATGCGGGTCAGGGGCACTTGCACCTCGGCCAAGGCAATCCTCTGGTCTCGAAAGAAGCAGATGACTCTTGGGGCTCAAAGGAAACTTCACAAGTGAAGCGACTTCTTGTGTCAAGAGGACCTAATTTGTGGGTTTGGGAACTCGAAGAGTTTGCGCAACCTGAGCCGCCTGGTGGCAGCTGCCCCCATGGTCCGAATTGCCCCAGGCGACCACCGAGCCATCAGCTTTCACAGCGGCAAAGGCCTGGCCGCTGCCCTGGATCTGCTGGACCGAGGTCAGCTGGTCCTGCACCAGGCTGCTGTCACCGCCGTGGTCTGGACTGCCCCAGGTCACCACGGAAGCATCCTGGCGACCGGACAACGGAAAGCCGTCAACGGAAAATCAAGCAAACCGCCCTTTGAAAGGGGCAAGGGCGGTTGTTGCGACCCCCCCCATTGTTTACAGCCCAACCACCAAAACATTCATTCATTCACCCTTCATTGCGGCGCACGCTCGGCGGCAGCAGAGCGGTGCGCGAGTCCGGTCAACTCAGCGCAGTGGCCGAGAGAGGTCATTCGAAGACCTAATCGGCCTAGCCGAAGTAAAATCCAGGATCCTGGCGTTGATCGCCCCAAAGGAATCCTGGGAAAAAGGCATGCAGCAACCGGCCTGGGGTGGTCCTATATTGAGTCTCCGGGTTTCACCGATGTCCAATGCAAAAAGATCGGAAACACCACGAAGAACAGCACGAACAAGACGGATGTCACTAGCCAAGGAGGCATGGACATCAGCACCCGGTGGAACATCACAAAGGTCCCTCCAGCTTTCTCCGGTGCCGGAGGCGGTCGCAATTGCAAAGGGGATGCCTTTGATTCGTGCAAAAACGGCAATCGCAATCTCAAGCCAGGAGACGCAGTGGCTAGTGTCAGCATCTTGTTGGTCTCTCAGGAAAAACTCGAGAAGGCCGCAAACAAAATTGGTTCCAAAACGAAGTAGGGATGAACTCCTGACTGTTTCGCGCCACTCAGAAGGTAGCCGAGAGGTCCAGCAGAGGGGCGAGGGCAACCTGGGGATCTCGAGGGGCTCTTCCAGGTCACCACTTGTGGAAGTGCGAGAAGCCTTCTGCAAGGTCAAGTTGGAACCGAAGCATGGTGCCAAATTGGTCAGCCGACCTCTTTTCTTCCCTAATGAAGTTTGTCCAGCTTCTCTCAAACCCAGATGGAAGTTGGGTTCGAGCAAGGCCTGCGGCATAGTCGGCTTGTCCGTTCCAAAGCGCAAGCCACTCATCAACCGGGTTGTCGCAGCTGGTGGGGTCGGTGTGTCCTGGAATGTGGTGGATCTGGATGGAGGCATTGGTGGCAAGTTGAAGCGTGTCCGCAATCTGACTCCAGAGGTCAATGTTGGTGCCAGAGGTGTAGTCTGAGTGTGGGATCGCGAGGTGGAGGGATGGCTGGATCCGCCAGATTCCCTGAACTGAGGTCGCGGAGTCAGACCATATATGTCCACGGTGTTGGCCGGCCTGGAGCCATTTGATACCCTGCCGGAGCCAGTGCGCGTGCTGCGCGGCCTTGAGGCCGCTAAAACGGCGGCCGACGCTGTGCAGGGCGAGCCGTCTGCAAAGCTCATGAGGGGCTTGGCATCGGAAATCGCGGCGGCGGCCGAGGCGGCGGAGGCGGTCCGAGCAGCTGCCGCAAAGCCGGCGGAGCGCCGGCGAGTGAGGCAAGCTGCTGGTGAGGATTGGTGAACTTTCGGCCTGAGAGGCACTGGTGGGCTGGCGCTAGGACTTATCCAACTGTAGACACCGGCAAAGGCCTTGCCTGAGGACTGACCAGTGAGTCGGAAAAAGGGGCGGCAGGCGACGCTAGGCCAAGAAACAGGACTTCTAGGTTAAACGGAGCGCCAAGTTGTTTCTCGGAAGAAAGAAAGAAAAGACATGCGCAGCCGTTGCCAGTTCTAAATCTGCCGCCTCGCCGCCATGTCGGGGCCTTGCTTCAACTTCCACGTCCTCCGGGCTGCAGAGGAGCCGGAGCAGCTAGAGGAAGAGACCAGGAGTGAGGCAGTTGAGGAGATTGTGGACGCTGATGGAGAGGCAAAGAACACGGAGCCCGAATATCTCCGCTGGCGGGCAGCGCAGGTCTTGGACTATTACGCACGCCTGGGAGGCGCGCGCCGGTGGAGCGAGGGGGCCCCTCCGTTTCAGCAGGACCTCCCGCTCCGGGCCTACGTTGCCAAGACGCGACAGTGGCTGCAAACCGCCCTGTTGGAGGACAGCAATCCGGCGTCAGAGGGCGTCTTGGACCTTCTGGCAGAGGAGATGCTTCAATGGCTCAGCGCTGCTCATTGGCGCGAGGACACAACTGGCCAGGAGGAAGCTGAGGCGGCGCCAGCGCCGCCGCCCCAAAGACGCCGCATCCGGCAGAAGCGGCCGGCGCTGCCGCATGAGCCCCAGCACATCCGCGCAGAGGCGGCGATCTGCGAAGACGACCAGATTGAGAGGGCCTTGGCAGAAATGGAGCGAGCCCCTGCGGGACGAGTTGAGAAGAAGGCTACTCCGCAAAAGAAGCCCGCGGCGCAAGGCGGCCGCCCTTGCCACGGCCGCGGCCGTGGCTGGCCATGCATCTACAGCCCGCAAACGCTCGGACGGCCCGGCAGCTGCAAGAGCAGCAGCAGGGGCGCCGACAGCAGATGCATCTTTTGCAGCGACGCCCGCATGGACAGAGCCTGCAGCTTGCCCAGAGGCCGGAGCGTAGTCCTTGGCAGTACAGCTCCGCCCGGGTGCTGCCTTGACGAATGCCTGGCAGTAGTCCTTGCGCAAGAACTTGGCCATGGGTAGCCGAGACCACTGCCCAGCTGGACAGGGCTGTTGACGGGTTCTTTGGCGTAGCGCAGGAGCCGTCCGTGAACAAGTGGATGGTCTGGTCCGAGTCAGTGAAAAAGTTGAACTTCGGGGGCAGGTAGGAGAGCTGGTGCAGATATTCATGAACTTCAGCAGCATGTGGGTTGCAGGCTACAAGTAGTCGTTCCCGGAGGCATACTGGAGCATGATCATATAGGGCAACAGCAGCTGGATGTTGGTGTTGGATTGTTTCTGCCTGGGGACAGTGCAGGCTTCGGTGCAAGATGGAGTCTGGGGCAGCATGTGGCTGCCATGGCGACACAGCTGAGTGAGCATCCTTCTGGGTAGCCTCTCGTCGAATGAAGTGGCTCCCCGATGGCCCGATGGAGTGGCGAAGTTTGAACCTTCGGGCAAAGGTGTCCAGGAAGCGATGCCAAGCCGAAAGGCAGGGTCGCGGAAGGCCCAAGTGCAGGAGGAGGTGGTGGATGTGGCGACATGGCCGACCAGGGGTGTAGGCACCGTGGGATTTCTTGTGCTTCACGGCCAGGAAGGAAGCCAAATGTGCGTCCATCAATTTGACGGCCAATGGAGCGCAGGATTGCTCTTGCCCTTGTGCTCGACCAGGAGCGGTAGGTTGTCGCGAGCACAATAATGGGTCTATATTGTGCTACTGTTTCAGCATTGGAGACTTTGGCGACGGGATGTGCAAAGCCTTGTGGGAGCTGCTCAGGCCAGTCCGCTCCAGCTTCAATGTCCATCAGCAGCTGGAAGAATTGGGTCCGTAGTGCATCCGGAAGGTGCCGCAGATCCTCACCTCAAATGCCATCTGGGCCGCGTGCGGAGTGTTTCTTGAAGCGTCTGAATGAGGCTCTCCAGCTGGACTCAGTCAGGGGAGGGAGTTCAAGAATGCGTTGTGGGATGTATGCTCTGGTAAAAGCGACAACCCGCTCCCAGACCTCGGGAGGGATCTCGGTTTGTTGCTTCCACCTGTCGCTCCAGAAGGTGGAGAGCTCGTCGTGGATGGTGTCGGGGTCAAAGTGGGTGATTTTCTGGGTGAGCTCGTGTTTTGGTATGAGGAGGTGGTCGGAGTGGACCTGCATGGTGTCCCCTTCTTGGTTGTCGATGGTGACCGGAAGGCCGTTCATGGACCAATGAGCCTCCGTGTGCGGAGCGATTGGAGCGTCCGTCTGAATGTGGTCTCCAGTATCTGAGACCCCAATGATGGTGGCAGTCCAGTGCTGCATGGGAGTCTCCTTTGACCGATTTGAAGGCAAGCTGCTGGTAGCGGGCCTTGATGAGTTTGCCGCGCTGACGGTGGTGCCAGCTTTCAAGGGCCCTGAAGTTGTGTTGGAAATCCTGGAAGAGGATCTCGATAGTCGCCCGAGATGGGACTGTCTCTCAGCGGGTGCACCCTGACTGCGATGTGGACGGGTGAGCCACCAGGTGGCGAATCCAGATTGGAAGCCCGCTGCTTGCTTGATGGCTTGCCAAAGCTCGAGTTGGTGTCCAAGGTGTGTGGGGGAAGTGCCCCCGGATCTCAGGGAGTGTAGAAGACTCTGAAGTCTGCGTAGTTGTTTAAACCATTTGAGAATGGAGTGGTTGATGGTGTCCGAGCTGAGTTGTATCTCTCCAGGTCTGCGGGGGCGGACCGAGAGTTGCTGAGTGAGGCGCTTGATGGGTTTGAGCCGTTGTCCACGCCCTTTACTGGTAGCAGGGAGTGGAGGTAGTCCGTGTGCATGGAATGTGGAGCTGGCATAGTTCTCGATCTGGCTCCCAAGGTCCGTTGGGCATAGCAGGAAGTTGGTAGCTCGTAGCTGTGGTTTTCCATGTGTCTGGAGCAAGCTGGCCCCATGGAATTGGGCCTGGCATAGGCCAAGTGAAGGTGGCCGAGAGAGAGTCGGGCAGGATGAAATCGGCCCTGATCGTGGCATGGTCCGCGAAGTCCTGTTTGACTTGGCAGGCCCGGAAGTAGCCCGCAAGTTCCGGGGAAAGGTAGAGCCGATCGGGTCGAGTTTGTCCTCGGTAAGTGGGGAATGGTGGTTGCCCGGTGAGCTGGTGGTGTAGTTCCTGGGCTTCAACCCAACCACACTGCTTCCAGATGTGGATGGCCGCAAGCTTGTCCTCGCTGACATTGAAGTCGCCGGCCACGAACCTCAGGCCTTGACGGCCTAGGATGAGTTCATGGGTCAAGTGGTCGATGAGTGTGTTGGTGTGGGCGCATGCCAATGGCCAGGATGGCGAGGATGGCCAACCATATAGGTTGGCTCCGGTGATGGTGTGCTTGCCGCATCTGAATTGGGAGACTTGGACTCGGCCCAGTGAGTACTGGGAGTCCGGCCAGGACAGCTTGTAAGGGGCTGCTGGCATGTCGGAGAACTGCATGACTCCAGCCCAGACTCCTGCTGTGCTGGATCTCGGTTGCAGGGGGACAGGAGCTCCAAAGAGTAGGCGGAGATGCCGTTGTTGGTCACGTGCCCGGGCTTGGCGCATAGGGGGCCGCTAGATGTGTCTCAGCGATGTTCCAGATGCCATAGGGCAGGTCCATGAGGTAGTCAGCTTTCCCGATGACTCCACTTGGGTTTGCCGTGCCGATGGTGAGTGAAGGCTCGGGATGGTTGGCTTCTCCGACCCGGGTGGCGCAAAGGGGGGGGGGCCAGGGAGCCCTCCAGAGGCAAACCACCTTGACAGACCCGACCCAAGAATGCGACTGTGCGCACAGGGGTAGAAGAGCCGGGCAAGGTCCGAACAAGGTGATGGCGCCTCAAACTGAGTTGGAGTCCACGTGTGCGAGCCATGTGGCTCAAGTCGGCCGAGTGAGGATGGGGAGTAGATGTCAGCGCACCCAATGCTGCCATCCGCGTTTCCCCAGGTGCCAGTGTGTGTCCCAGCTGGGATGTCGGTGTGGAGCGTCCCAAAGGCATCTGCTCCTTGTGCTTCAGTACAAAGAAGAGTCATAAAAAGTGCGAGAATCCGGGACAGTGAAGTCCCACGTTGGTGCTTCACCCAGCCTGCACCAAGGCTAGGCCTCTGTTGACGTAGTCAATCCGAGCGGGCCTTCTTTGAAAGAAGGGCTGCAAGACGCTGGAATCCACTGGACATGTCTTCTCGGAGGTCATGTCCTTGCTGGGTCATGTGGGACTGGACTTTGTGAAGTAAGAGCGGTGCAAGGGATCCTGGCGAGGATATTCCAGCTGGCAGCCTGGCCTGGTTCAGACCTGTTGTTGCTAGGTCCAGACCATTGTCGTCCCCAGATGTCCAAGAGGACTTTCTCGAGGTTGTCTTCCTCGACAGGTGGGTGGTACTTGGGGCATGAATTGCCACAGGCACGGATGCGGCACAGGGTCAGGATCGGCTGTGCTGCTAGGAGGGCTTTGACAGGCCCCTCCTTGAGGGTGTTCCAGTCTCCTGGCCATTGATCCCGGAAGATGGTGATCTTGATCGTTTGCGTCTTGATGGGTTCTGCATCAAGGTCGGCATGTGGGAGGACCCGCTGAATGTGGGTGCTGCTGAGCTGTACCAGGCTCCCCTGTATGAGGACTGGTTCCTGGGTGTCGATGTGCTTGGCTGGGAGATGACAAGCATCCCACGTTGTTCGTGGGGGATGGGACGGGTAGTAAGCACGGCGAGTGGCTCTCCAATCGTGATGCTTTGTTTCAGGTAGGGGGAGCTCGGCAATGGTGGTGAAGGCTATGCCTTTTGAGTCAGGGCCTATGGACGAGAAGGGGATCTGCTCAATTGGCTGATGGTCCTCAGAGGCGAAGTGACCTGGTAGAAGGCAGAGTTCTTCACTAGAGAAGGTCAGTGGTGCGCTTGGCGGCTGGGGCCTCTTGTCCTTGGTCTTCCTGCGGTTGGAGCGCCTTGAGGGCAGCCCGCTGGTTGGTTTTGCCAAGAGCATCAGCAAGTCCGAGCTTGTTGATGGCCTGTTGGGCCCGTTGGGGTCTCTGTCCTGGCACTCCTTTGGAACGGAGGAGTTGGACTAGCTGGTGCTCGACGTGATCTCCCCCCGCTGCTGGTCCGCGGGCGGAGTGATGCCCAAGGTCGTTGAGAGTGGCAGCGAGGAGTTCGTTGTGCTGCTGGAGGATGTCTACCTCATCAAGGTTGTGGGTGTAGTTGAGGAGAATCAGGATGTGGAGAAGGGCGATGGTGCCACAGGTGTGGTCATGCTGCTGTCTCAAGTAGGATCAAGGGTTGATGGAGACGCAGGGCATGTTCCAAAGTTGTGCAAGCCGTCTAGCGAGGGTGTGCCCTCCTGGCAGGGCCCGTCCTGGGAGTCCATCGAAGATGTAGGCGTGGAAGCCGTTCGCAGGGCTGGTTGTGCAAAGCAGCACCGCCCAGTGTCCATCGTAGTCAAAGATGGCAATTGTGTCCATGTAGTAGTCCGGGTTGTAGCATTCCTCCACGACTCGTCGCGAATCAATTGGGTTGAGGTATTGGACGGGAGTGCCTCCGACATGGTCATGCTGGTAGAGGATGTGGCTCATCGCCAAGTTGATGTGGGCGTCAGACAGTCCAAGCTGTCCAGTTCCGCCTGCTGTGATGGCGCCGATGCCCCTCAGCCTGAGGTCGGAGTAGATCCGTGTGTCCTTGTGGACGAATTGGCCATCCTCGAGGTAGAGAGACCAGGTCACGTTGTTGGGCTCAATCCTATGGCCTCAAAGGGGCTGCTGCTTGGATCTGAGTCCAGTAGGGCGTGTAGTTGAAGATGACAAGGATGTTGACCTGGACTGGTAGAGGTGGGTGCTCAGGGCCTAGTGGAAGCAGCTGATATGGACCGTAGTAGCCCCTCTGTTGAAGGACTGAGTCTGCAGGAAGTTGCCATCGAAGAGGCCAACCGGGCAGCCGAGGAGGTTGGTTTCAGCTTCAGCCGTCAGGAGGTCTCTCACGTCCTGAAGTCCTTCTCTGATAAAGTGGATGGGGGCTTGGTTTTGGTTGTAGAGCTCGATTGCCTGGGTGCTGTGCGAGGCGTCGTCAATCCAGTTGTGGTGCTTGCGGAAGAGGAGGTCCTTGTAGCTCCTGATGAGTTGCAGGGGTTGACAGGGAGGTCCAATGTGCCAGAAATATTGGACTGCCTGGATCAGATGTGAGACGACCCAAAGTGCCTGAAGTGGGGCCGCAATCTGGCCAATCAGGCAAAGCCCGTCCCTCGCTGTTCCTGGGAAGATGTAGCCGTGCTGGACCGTGTTGATGAGTGCTGCTTCCTGGACATGCAGGAATCTGGGCTGATTGAGCACCTGCGAGATGACGTAGAATCCTCTCAGTCCTGCATGTAAAAGACGCTCTTCTCGAAATGGACGGCTTCTGCAGCCGCATGGGCAGTCTTTGAGCGAGTGGCTGTAGGAGTGGAGTATGGTAGGGCACGAGGAGGTCGTGGAAAGTAGTCGGGTGTCGTCTCCATAGGCCGGGTTGTGCATGTAGCTGAGCTCCAGGTGGGTGAGCTGCAGTTGCTGTTCTTCCTCTCTAGGCCAGAGTGGCCAGCTTGGGATGATGTCCTGTACCTGTTGAGGATCTTCAGCATGGGGCCAGGCTTGAAGGTCTGAGAGGTCCAGAAAGGCTGGGGCTACTAGGGCCCACCATCGGTCCCTTCCGCATGGCCATTGGTGGTGCAAGGAAAGTTGGACGGTGCGTACCTGGTACCCCATCATGTTGGCCAGTGTGTTGAGACCTTCTGTGATGAAGGGGAAGCGGGCCACATTTGCCACGCACTCAAGGATGAGAGTGGAGGACTGAGCACTCCCCAAAAGGTGGCGCTGCGAGGATCTTGGTGACCCAAGCGATCCCCCTGCGTTGAGAAGGGCTGACAGGGGAATCCTGCTGCAAGCAGGGATTTCCGTGCATTGTCCATGCCGTGCAACTTCTCCACGTCCTGGTAGTTGTTGATGTCGCCGTGGATGACCCCCTTGGCGTCGTTGAGCTTGAGCGTGTTGCAGCAGTACTCATTTGCGTCCAGGTGGGCAATGGCCGAGATGCCCAACTGGTTAAGGCCCATGGCGATGCCTCCCATGCCTGCGCAGGCCTCCCGAAAGCGCCAGAAGGCACCAGCATCCAGTGAGGCATGCGGGTACCAGCCTGAGTGTTCGTCCAGCGAGCACTTGAGGAGGTCGCCGGAGTCCTTGGTGATCTGGCCTCTGTAGACCGTGATGAGGTCCCCCTGCAAGAAGAGGTCGAAGGGGGCCAGGAGAGCCATATCAAAACCACATGCCACGGCCCTCACGAGGGAGCCCTCTGTGTCCTCGCTGCGGCGGAGGAGCCCTGTCCAGGTGTGACCGGCTTCAGGAGGACGGAGTCCGAGCCGCACTGCCATGGGCGAATCTCCCGATCTTCAGCTGTCGTGGATCCACCACTGACAGGCACTCGGGCCGAGATCTCCCAACCACCAAAACAAAAACGAAAGGGTGGTTGGTGCCCTTGAATTAATTTGGAATAGAACCTGCCTCCAGAATGGCTGCGAAGGCCCGGCGAGTTGCCTGAATCTGTTGCACCCGCACCAGCTGCTCCCGCACCTGCGTGGTTCAGAGTCAATTGTTGTACCTTGTCAGCGGCTATTTCCGCACCTGGACGAGTTAAAGACATGTTTCAATGGGGATTCTATGGTGGTCGGCGGACAAGTGGACCATTTAAGAAAGTTGTCTCTAAGTGAAACCGGCTTCTGGATGAGGTTGGCTTGGGTTTGCTTCTCCAGACCGCTTACGCCGTGGCAGATTTATAGGCTTTACTATCCATACCAGGTAGGATCCGAACCACCTCTCACCCTTGGGTGGGTTTCGCTTCTGGGTGCGCCTGGCTGCTGTCGCCTCCCCGTGCAGGATCGCCCCAGGTCACCACGGACCCGTCGTCTTTGATGGCCGCAAAGGCGGCGCGGGAAGACTGGATCTGCCGGACACGCACCAACTGCTCCGCCACCTGGGCGCCGAGTTTTGGGGAGGGTACCCTTGTTGCCATAAGCGGGGAGTCAGTCCAAAACAAGCCACCGACGTTGGCAATCCTTCGACTCGTTTCGCGCGTTTGGGGATGGCGGTCTCAAAAAGAAGCGGTCCATTCTGGGGGTCGAGACCCCCGAGATTCCGGAATACGGGGGCGGAATTGGTGTCCAAAAAAACGAGCGGGGTCCGAAATGTTAATGGTTTGAACCTAGGGCTCCCAAAGCATATTTCCAACCAGCTCGCCCGCCCAAAATGGCCCAAAAAAGGTACATCTCTCAAACCACAAGTCTCGTATGGTGACTTGGGTGTTCGATTCGCCAAGTTAGTAAGTTGTAACGGTGACCGTGCGGTAACCCACTTAGCTGGCCATTGCTCCTAGCCATTTACTCATCAACCCCCAAATCAAACAAGCATTTACTCGAAGTCGACCAACCATTTGCCCACTTGATCCCCGGCAACCTCTGCTCATTTCCTCGTCAAATTTCGGCCAAAGCTTCATAGAAATCCAAAAGACTGTTCTCCGAGGAATACATGAACCTTGGCCCAAACGTCCTTATATAGCCTACTTTAAAATATACACATAATTGTGGAAACCTCACTCTTTGAAGTATAAACCCCAAAATCCCTCCCAAACATCGTCCGAACATCTCAAACATCATCCAACTGGGTCCATTGAAGCGACATCCTCAAAAGTACAGGGAAGCAACCGGCACGCAAAGGTAAATTTGAGACCCCTTACCCCAACACCAACAATTCCCCGCCCCAACAATCCAACCTAAGAAACCACTTTGACTTTGGACGGTCAAAGCCAGCAGCAACACCTCATTTCTTTTGCCGGGGGGGGGGGGAATAAACAGACCCCCACCTAGATAGCCAAGTTGCTGCTTTTTCAGTCATGTTGCTGGTTTTTTGGGTACAGTGCATGGAAAAAAGCGATCGCAACTGGCGATCCAGGCACCTTTCAGACAAAACACAAGAAACACAAGCAAGCAGAAACACGAGAAACATTTAATTTCTTTTTGGGGAAGGGGTGAACCAAACAGACCCCACCTTTCAGACCTCAGCCAGACCCCGCCTGGGTGCTGTGCGCCCCGTACTCCGCATTGCCCCAGGTGATCACCGAGCCATCTGCGGTGATGGCGGCGAAGGCTAGACCCGTGGCCTGCAGCGCGTGCACGTCGTTCAGCTGCACCTGCCCCATGTGCCAATCAACTGCTCGAGCCGAAGCTGGTTTGCGGGTGCTTCGAGTAGGTGCAAATAGGGATTGGGTACGCATTTAAAAAAAAAATAGGGATTGCAACATTCGGGCATGTCTCGAAATAAAGAAACGCCCCGGAAATGGTTTTCGGTTTTCCCTAGGCCAACCAAAAACTGGGGGCACCCTTCGCCTCAAACACAACAAGACCCAGGACCCACACCTCGCTGCTGTCGCCACCGCAGTCCGAGTTGCCCCATGTCACCACAGAGCCGTCCTCCTTGAGCGCTGCAAAGGCACTCTCCGTCGAGTGGATCTGCCGGACCCCTTTTGTCAGCTGCTCCTGTACCTGGTGAACTTTCGTCGACGGCACACCCTAAAAACCGGCTGGTGCAGATAAACCCCCACCGAATTTTGGGGGTACCCTTTTTGGGGGAAAACCAAAGCAAAGACCGAAATCCAATGGGTCCCCTATTTCACACCCACCTGGCTGCTGTCGCCTCCATAGTCCGGATCGCCCCAGGTCACCACCGAGCCATCCTCCCGAATGGCAGCAAACGCAGCTCGCGTCGCCGAGATCTGCTGCACCCGCACCAGCTGCTTTCGCACCTGGCTGCTGTCCCCGCCACACTTGGCCTCGCCCCAGGTCACCGCTCTGCTGCCTCCCACATAAAGGGCGAAGGCCCCGAAAGTGGCCACCAGCCGCGCATGTTGCGCGATCGCAGCGACGGCATCCCCGTCCTTAGTTTGGACACAGCCGAAAATCACTTCTGAAGAGACCGGTGAGGGCAGGGAACCTCTCGCCGCTTGAAACCCACCATGGCTCTAAGTCCCAAGTGCGTGCTACCCTAAGAGTCCTGGAGCTGGGTAGCGCAGATTTCGGGGGACCCCAAGTTGCTTTCGGGGTGTAAAAAGCACATGTTCTGAGGCCTCAATTTCATCAGGAATGTTAGGGCAAGCTAAAACAATGGCTGCTAATCACTTTCAAAGTACCCTGCACCCTTCAGAGCCACTCTTGTCAAACAGACGAACCCCCTGACACAAACCAAACCGGTTGCTTCCGTCACTCAAACAATCCAGCCAAATAAGAAGCCGTGTCAACTCCTTTCAGAGCAGCTTGTCCCCGCAGCTTCCGACAACTTGAAGCCCCAAGTCCCACTCCAAAATTCACAAAGGGCCCAGGGTAGCAGGGAGCCTCCCCACCCACCTCTCCTTCTCCCAAGCGAGCGGCCTTCAACCCCGCCTGGCTCAAGCTGGCACTCGGGTCCAGGCGCTGGCCCAGGACCAGCCTCGCTCCGGGGTTTGCAGTGGATGAAAAGCTCAGGATTGTTCTTGCACAGAAAATGGATCTTAAGGATCAAATCACCAATGGATCACGGATTCAAAAAAGCTGGATTGGTTTTCCAATGGATCACAAGTCACCACACGGCTTCAAGGTCGAGAACACAAGACTTCAGACCAAATAAGCGCGCTGGTTTGCGCACCTCAAGTCACGAGACAACTTCAAGCCAGAAGGGCTTGACGGCAACTTCAAACCAGGTTCTCGGTTTGACTCTCCCCTGTACCCGTTCCCCAAACCCTAGGTTGACGGGTCTCAAAATCCCAAAGGTCCCCCTCCCACCAAAAGGGCTAACACGCAAAAAAATGTTCCATCAAAACTCGGTGGGGCATGGAGCCACCGGAGCCAGCCACTCGCCGTCCGCCGCCGTCCGAGGCGCGTCAAAAAGCGGCGCTTCAGCTGCCGCTGCGCCGCTTCCTTGAGCTCCGCCACCGAGGCCTCGGCGCCCAAGGCCACGGAGCAGCTGGCGCCGCTGGGCAGAGACACCTCCACCTGAGGAAGTGGGCAGGTGTGGTGGGGAGGAAAGGAACAAAACGTATGTACCTATAATACGCCACCAGGAGAAGTGGGCAGGGAAGGAGGGGAAAAACATATATTTCAAGGATATAGTGTCCATAGTATATGCTCATAAACCGCAATACTAGTTTACATAACATATATGGTGACCATGTTTCGACGACTTCCTATTTCATATGGATGATATACACCTCGGGCGGGAAGGGCGGAAGGGAGGAACTGGGAGTGAGCCAAAGCCAGGGGTGGGGGGATTTTGAAAGAGTGGCTTGGTTCCCAAGGTGCCTCAGTTCGGGGAGTTAGTAACCAAAAGGGGGGGAGGTGATGAACAGGATACAGCTTGCAAGGCCCGAAACAACACGTGCTGCCCCAAAAGGCCCGCATTTCTTGGGGAACAAGGGGAGGAACTAGAGTCGCACAGATTGTAAGTTGTTAGCTAGACACCCAAGCAATGGTTGTAAGGGGGCGCCTACAACAAACAATGTTCCGTCCCCCCGGAGGAATACCTTTCCTACCGTTTCGTTCCCAGCAGTGACGCTCTTAAGGGAAAGTTGGCAACTGGAAGGGTCTTGGAACGACTGAAACAGCGTTGCACTGAGGCTTTAAGGCACACAGCGAAATCAACAAGCCTAGCTTTCCGCAAAGACTACACCAAAGAGGCGAAAGTTCAAGGTAGCAGAACGAAAGCGGGAAAACCAGCAGAGATGAATCCAACAAAAACCAAAACTTGTGAGAAAATGTTGGCTTTCCACGAAGCTGCTTGGATGACATTCACCTCCGTGTTGGGCGCAATGCGGGACCTGGACTGTCGGCCTCCCATTGACCAAAAGGCGCGGTTGGTCACATGGCGCTGGAGTGCTGCTTGGCTATGGCTTGCGTTGTGAGCATTTGGGTCTGTTTTTTGCTGGTACCCGTTTTGCGGGGGTTTTCAGGGACACCACAAGGAAACAGCCCATTGTGGGGGCACACCCATTCTGCACTAACAAGGTAGTGCTGTGGGCTTGCTATGTTTGGTTTTGTGGAAGCCACTTGGGTAATGCTGGCCTTGCACTTTCAGAGGTTCCTGGTGGACCAGCATTTAAAAAATCTGAAGGATTGAGGTCCGCCAACTTTGAGGGTGTGCCCACCGTGAAACGTTCATTTCCGCAAACGGCTTGCAACTCAACAGCTAGCTGAGCGAGGACATCCAGTAAGGTACGTGGAACCTACAAGCCATGTACATTGCCAGGGCCACAAGCAACCTTGGCCGCGCAATGCTTGCAACGGCTGGGTCGATTGATTGCTCTGCGGGGGCGTCCATATTTCTGCAGCCAGAAACAGTCTCATGCCCCGAAATACTGGGCAGCGAGGATTTCCAATCCCCCACTGTCCCATCTAGTGCATTCCACGGGGAAGTGTGATGCTTGTGATGAAAGGCTTCCAGTACCCCTTTCTTGCACTGATCTTTTGTGGGTCCTTCTTTTTCTCCGCACAATATGGTGGGTCTAAGCTAAGCATCATCACTTTAGGCCATTGTCAATTCATCTTCCTTTGCGATGATGTTTAAAGTGTACAGGGGATATCTAGGGACCTCTGGCCAGTTGATGGAAGATGCTGAGCCCCAATCAGGAAGTGGGCGTGCATACTTTTGTGTGTGGCCCACGTGTCCCTGATAGCCATGCACCTGAGTGGAAATAATCCTGTGGGTTGCCAAGATCACCTATCACTCGCTGACTGGTTGCTGCTTTGAAGGAACCACTGAAAACACAGAAACACTGCCACGGAAAAAGAAATGGGAGGGAGCCCACAAAACCACGAAAAAGGCGGACCAAAAAACAACATAAATGACATGGCACCCAGTATGAGAATCCTCCAGCCGAAAAAAACAAACATCGAAAGAAAGACCCCCCACCCGGCTGAGTGACTGGCATGTACCTGGCCGCTCCCTCTAAGGTTGACATAGTCCTCTGGGCAGCTGGCGGGCGCAGACCCTAGTGACAGCTATGCCTTGCTTGGGGCTCGTCTTTCTCTTGTTTCCTTCCTTTGCTTAAGGGGTATGGTCCAAGGGTCTGGTGGAACATTTACAGGAAACATGTCGAAAAATTAGGAACCCTCTAGGAACACGTAGTATTTTCCTCTGAGTCAGAGCATATCGCCCCAAGAGCAAACTTGAGGACCACTTGACCCGAAGGGTGTGGACACTCATTACCTACGCCCTTGTGCTCTTTTTCAAAACGGGGCCGCCATGTGAGCCATACCCTTGTGCTTCCGTCTGCTCACAAAGCTTGGCGGTTGGTTCGTGTGGTGCAAACTCAAGAGAATTGGCATGACTGAGCTCGCTTCGGCCCCTGATTCCCAAAACTGACCTTGCGATTCCTTCTATTTGCCTATGGTTGCCCTTGAACATGACCCCCCCCCACAACAAATCCGACTTTGAACTAGCCTCTCCAGAGGCTGAAGCCATCCGAAAACGATCTGGAGTCCTCATAAATAGGTTGCAGTCCCTCCTGCCGAATCAACCCCCCCCCCCCCCCCGTGCCGGAGGGCAATTAAGCCAATCGGTGCATGGGATGGAACATAACTCGAAATGCGATTCTCGGATCCTCCAAAATTGGGCTGTTCCCTGTGAATTCCTTTCAACCAAAACCTGAAAAGCGAGAATTACAACTCAAAGAATGGCATAGTCAGCTTCGCAGGCGACCTTGCCGATCCAGCAGCAGCCCAACTTGCCGGAATCCCGAATTAGGTTTGCCCAAGTGAGTCGGAATTTGCTTGGATCAGTTTTGAAGGGTCTCCCAAGAGATTTCCCATTTCAGTAATTGCAGGAACACAGAGAAACAACAACTTTTCTGGTTCGATAGATTCTGAGGACGAGCCATCTAACTTAACCCATTCTCTCTTTCTTGATGTTGACTTTTGCTCCAAAAGACAATTCCCAATGCCTGTCCTATCGGTGATGAGGATCTTCACCTGCAAAGCGAGAGTGGATGAGGTTGGCTTAAGAATCGTGGTGGAAGTGTCCAGAAGGCCCAGATGTGCAACTGCCTGTCTTCCAATGTCTTTCCACCCCCAATAAGTGTGCAGTCTATTTTAGTAGGGAAACCCTCCCCCAAGAAAGGGAGAAAGGGTAAAAGGGCACTCTGGGGGACCTAGGTAATGACACCCCACTTTTAATGGGTCAGAAGGAGACTCCGGGATTCTCTTTGCCAGAGAAGACACAAGAAGGCGACGAGCCTGGAGGCCATGGGACGCAATGCTTTGGGAGTGGAGCGTAGCTTCTTAAGAGCCATAACAGGTACCTGGAGTCTCCTGCTGACCCTTGAAGAGTGGTTCGCAATTACCCAAAATAATGGGGTCATTGACCCATTTCTTAATGGTCATGGAGACTCAGGTAGCAAAGCAAAGCTTGTGGAAGGAGTTGGTATAACAGCCCGACCTGAGACCGTGTTTTATGAGGGTCTGAAACAAGTCTGACACACAGCCCAGAACCAGATCCAGGTGCTCTCTCTCTCTCTCTCTCTCTCTCTCTCTCTCCCTCTCTCTGTCTCTCTTCTCTTTCGTTCTGCGATTCTTTGCAAAGCAGAACTCCCATCCGATCAAAACAAATCTTTCACAGGGCCGGTGAGAGTGGGCCGGCCAGCCAATTTAAACATCCTATTTAAACCAAGAAAAAAACATGTTTTACACTACCTCCCAGCCCAGAAGCCGTAGGATCAACATCCAAATATGGCAACACTAGATTCCCGGTGGCGGACGACTTCTATCTGTTTCGCCTTGAAGTCAGCACCGCCCTTTTCTTTGGCCAGCAAAGCGCAGCTCATTAACCATCATCATTCGGCTACACGGCAAACTGCACGATCATGCTGATCACCTTCTGTTAGTAGTTGGCACGTGCATCCAGCAAGCACTGCACAACTCCCTGATGGCCCTGGCCTGCAGCAACATGCAAGGGTGTGCGGCCTTCATTGTCTACCTGCTCTTTGTCAGCACCGGCATCCAGCAAGCCCTGCACAGCTGCCCGACTGCCCAGCTGCGCAGCAATATGCAATGGTCTAGAGCCCTTGGCGGTCGCTTTCTCTTTGTCAGCACCGGCATCTAACAAGCACTGCGCAACTGCCTCATGGCCCAGGGAAACAGCAACATGCAATGGCGTGCGGCCACCATTGTCTGTCTTGCCAGTGTCAGCACGTGCATCCAGCAAGCACTGCACAACTCCCTGATGGCCGAATGCTGCAGCAATAAGCAATGGTGTGGCACCAGTGTTGTCTGCCTTCTCTTTGTCAGCACCGGCATCTAACAAGCACTGCGCAACTGCCTGATGGCCCAGGGAAGCAGCAAGATGATGCAATGGCGTGCGGCCACCATTGTCTGTCTTGCCAGTGTCAGCACGGGCATCTAGCAAGCACTGCACAATTTGCAAATGGCCGTTTGCAGAAGCGTGATGCAAAGGTGTCCTCTGTCTGTTTCTGTCAGCGGCATTGGGATCAAGAGGCTTCTCCAACAGCTCTAGCACAAGTTCTGCGTCGCCCATTTCCGCCCCTTGCAGCCAGTCCTCTGCTTCACCCGTGTCTTCTTCAACATATTGCCGTACAACAGCCGTCAGGCACTCAGAATTGTCCCACGGAGTCTCTGGCCCCAACTTGCCTATGCCACTAGCTAATGCGAGCTGCCTGAAATTCCGCAAGCGCAATCCTTGCTTGGCCAGTGTCCATGGGAAAACCCCACACACACACAACTACCGTACATGTTGCTGAGTTGGCTTGATGGTTACTGCGGTTTTGGGCGAACACGAAGTAGCCCAGGGAATCAAAGAGGTACACGTGATCCACGAAGTACCAAAAGAACCCAGTCCCAACGCACAATGGTGAAGTTGCTGATGACCAGGTTGAGGGAGTGACAGTTGAAGAAGATCAAGTTTGGGAGGGTTGGAAAACAGGTTACAACAGAAAGTGAAGTTCAGAACCAGGCCCAGGAAGTCCTCGACGACCAGCCACCCACCACCTAACACCGGGCCGCGGCAGCACCAGGACCTTTTCCCGGTGATGACGCAAGCCGCCGTGCTATGGCGGATGCACGCAGATCCGAGGGACCCCTGACGGGAGGTTTAAACTTGAGCCAAACGGCCATTCGGCCGTTTTGCCACATGAAGAAACAACACGTGAACAAAACACACACCCCTCATCCGATATCTGAACGAGAGAAAGGATGCGAGACAGTTGAGTTCACGACGAAAGGATCCAACCAAAAATGCCGGTGTCAACTCAGAGGTGAGCCAAACGGCAGCACCCGGGCCCCAGTTAAAATCCCGCCACCACCCCGAATTGGCGGGGCGACAGGATTATTTGACGAGTGGGCCACATGAGTGAACAAGGACATATTGGAGGAGCCAGACGAAGATTCCTCTCGCGCCGTTCATGCATTGTCATGGGACAGCAACATGTGGAGGGGGGTTTATCTGGATCACCGCGCCTCACTGCATGCCGTAATGTGGTTGGAGGAGTAACCGAGTTGGGAGGAAAAAGGAAAAGGACGTTCCGAAATTGGTGTGAAAAATATCCGGCTACGGCCGGCCCGGCACTTCTAGTGCGGTCACAGCCTCACACAGGATCGCCAGGGGAACCGTCACCAGCGCGCACGGCAGCGGTGCGGGAGGAACACGAACAACGCCGGATCAGCGGTACAGGGCAATGGAGACCATCACCCCCAGCAGTGCCGCATGGGCGAGAGGAGGATCGGCGCGGTCGCGTTTTTCGGCGACACACGTGCCATCCTCGCCCTTCTAAGGCGGATGCTGATTGCGGTACCTGCCTACCACCCTGAACCGGGTTCTTCCCGGTCTCTGGGTGCGTCATCTCTCCGACGTCCACCGCGGTCACCTCGATCGCCTCCTCCATCCCGACGGCGATCCTCACCACCACCCCTACTGTGGTCGCCAGCCGGATGTCGGCGAGGCGGAGGGGGATCTGATTGGTGACGTCGGTCATCCCTGCGCCGGTCCCGGTGGCGATCGCGACGGTCATCAGCCGGGTCATCACGTCCGCGGTCATCTCGCCCCGGACCGCGCCTCTCGGAGGGCTCCTCATGACGTGGAGGAGGTCGGCGATCATCGCGTCGGCCTCCGCAGGTATCCCTGCCACGATCATCCCTTTGTCGGGGCGGGCCAGGATCCTCGCGTCCACCTTTGCCAGGTCGATGTTTTCCTCGACCCTTCCCCTCACCCTTAGGGCCGCGACGATCCTCGCGGGCCCCAAGCGCGGTCCTTGATCGATCGTCATCTCGGTGGGGCCGTGACTCATTGGCCGCACGAGTGGTCCGAGGCACGCCCGGGGGAAGCTCCCATTCTTCGTCGTCGTCATCGCGCGGGTCATAGCCGCCACGGCCGCCCAAGGAACCAGTGGCCTCCCGTGGTGGGGACGCAGGGGTTCCGGGACCGCCCGATCGAAGACGAACCCGGGGAGTCGCGTCCTCGCCGGTAAAACGATCCTTCTGGGTGTAGAACCCCTTGGTTCTGCCCCTTCTCTCCCCCCCTTCCGCACCGCTTCTCGCGGGGACCGGGGACGGACGGGCAGGCTGGGCCATGCTCTTAGAGCTGGGTTGCCCGCCAGGCGGGACGTGAACGCCCCCCTGCCCTTTCTCGGGCGCAGGGACCCGACCACGAGATGTCCTCCTGGCCTTGGGTTGGTCGGTGTCACCCTCCAGCTCGGACTCGGTGTCAGGGACGCGAGTATTGACGGCCATGTCCTCTTCCTCAAACGGATCTCCAGCCGTTGTAACGCCCGCAGCAATGGGAGCGGGGGGAGGAGGAGGAGGAAGTGGTACAGCTTCAGTCTCCGGTTCTACCGGGACAGGCGGCGCAGGAGGAGCCGGGGGCGGTGGCGGAGGGGGAGGGATCTCCTCCTCATCGTCGCCCATGGGCTCGTCAAGGTCGTCAGGCTTCTCGTCATCTTTGTGCGAAGATCCATCCGATCCCAGCTCATCCTCCGCTGATCCAGCAAAGTCGGGCTCTTCTTCGTCTTTCACGCCGGGGCCTGGTGTAAGGCGGATTCCGGGCCGATGGCGATCGCGGGGTCGGAAGCGGTATTTCCTTGGTACAGGATCGGCCAGCTCCTGTTTGATGTCGTCCTGGGTCTGCGGACGGTCGGCCAGGCATGTGTCGTAGGCAACGGTGGACGTCCGGTAGATCAGCTCATCCATACTGCTGAGGTCGTTGAGCGTGTAGACGTAGCCCTTCTTTATGCCTTCCCGTATCGTGTCCATAGCCTGTTTGAGACGCGCGGCGGGATCGAATCCGGCCTTCCTCCGCATGGCTTGCATTATCCCGCAGTGTTGTGCGAGCAGTTCCACCTGGGCCTTGAACGCCTCCCCGGACACATCGTTGGGGAGTATCGGAGAAAGGTGCCCTGATCTCAGCCCAATGATATGGGCCTCGACCATATAGTAAGACGTGTAAAAGCCGCAGCGGTTGGCGTTGAAGTTTGCGGTGGTTAGGCGTCTGCCCCACTCAGCTGCATATCCTTCATATTCTTCGAAGAAGTCGGGGACGGAGCTCCCGTTGAAGGCAAGACCCCTCACCAAGATCGCCTTTGCGACCCACTCTTCCACATTGTGGTCAACAGTGTCACGGTACTTGCCGTCAAGAACTTCGTCTCGGAGCGAGTCGTGAAGTTTCCGGAAAATGCCGTCCACGTCCTCTTTGTCGAGGTACTTAGGAGGTCGCATCCCAGACATCAGCAAGGACCGGGCATCAACGGCGGGACTCTGTGAGTAGAGGGCCATTCCGATGGCGTTGGCGTCTGCGTTGTTCCACAGAGCGGGGACGACGCCCCCGTATTTCGCCAGCCAGGTGGGAATCACCCCGTCGGTGCTCGCTATCCGGTGGGCAGGACGCCCTCATAGAAGATGGGAAGGTAGCAGGCGGTGCAGAGGTGAGCGCCGATCGGGTGGGCCGTCATGCACCTATGGCATGGAACGGACAGCACCTCGCGGACATGCTCCGCCTTGGTGATCTGGTGATACTTCTCCATCTCGTCCCGACACTTCCTCGGGTTCTCACTCACGGAGTTGAGGAAGTTGGGCGGATAGCACCAAGGCCTCAAGTAAATGATGGAGCAGTCCTCCTTGAAGTAGACGCATCTCCAGTACCCGATCGCGATGTTCTCGCGCGATGCAAAGGTACCCTGACGAGTAATATGCATGCCCCCATTTTCCATGGAGAAGAAGCGTGCATCGATAGCCATGACCATCGGGGATCGCTCCTCTGGCGTCGACCCGAGGTGTGCAGCTCCGTCACATTGCTGTCAGTGATGCGGTCGACAGTGTCGTTGGGGCATTCACCGTGATCGCGGAGGGATTGATATTCATCCGGCCTGGAGGGAAGGAGCTCAATCAGAGCTCGCCCACCCCGAATGATCGCCCCACGTTCTACGTAGAGCCGATACATCCGGAGAGGCACCACCTTGTAGAGTGTCTTGGGAACCACCTTAGATGTGATAGGAAGACAAACAGGGCTCTCGTAGAGCATGTATTGATATCGTTCACGAAATGCTCGGTAATCAGTGTCGGATCCGATCTCAAGCGACCTTACCGCCGCTATGCGGGCGGAACCAGGCAGCAATCGACGCTCCTTGTCACGAATGACGGTGATGATGATCTCGAACATTCCCACCCCGTCTTCGAGGAAAGAAGACAAGAGGTACGATGAAAAGGCATCCTCAGACTCGACGCTGGTCCCGAAGTAGTGGCTCAGGAACTTCTTCAGTTGTATCACCGAAGTGACGTTCCCTTGCCCGCTGGCAGACGAGGCCTCCAATTCTGGGTCCTTGACCGCGCCTGCATTTCCGGGCTGCACGGCTGTTCCACGGAGCGCGTCGCGTATTTCCGCGCATGCTCTCCTGTAGTAGTGCGAAGAGGCGCCCGTCCTACTCTCCACCTTCTGACGGATCTCGTCGGCGAAGTAATCCAGAAGCTCCTCGGGTGCGGGAACAATGGCCTGGATCATCAGGTCAGGGTCACTCCTGGTCGGGAGGATAGGTCCTGCTCTGGATCTCACTCCCATCTCCAGGAATCGGGCAATATCCCCGACCTTAGCGCACAGAGTAGCGATCGTGTTTCCGATCCTGGGGGCGATATCTTCGCCTCTCCTGGCGCCGAGGATGACCATATTCTTCTTGATGGACTCCTCCTTCAGCTTCTCGAGGTTTCGCCGGGTGTCTTCAGTGCCCTTCACCGCGCTGAGGCGGAGAACAGCAGGCTCCGGTTTGTCCGGTCGCACGAGCTGGCCGTCGGGAATCTGGTCAAAGATACGCGAGGCGGACTTCACTGCTGGGACGTTCCTGTACTGATCCGGCACGCTGTAAAAGGCGTAGGCGAGAGTGTCATGCGAAGATGTCTCCCAATACGTGTACTCCTCGGAATCACGCGGGTCACCGACGACGCGACTCACGGTCCTCAGCTCGGCCAGAGCACGCTCCGCCTCGAACTGTGAGCCGATGGTCGTGGGCAGCATGGCCCTCTCCTCCTCCGTGCAGCGACGTAAATGAACTGACCGGTATGCAGGTCCCTGGGCGCGGCGAATGGCCCTGCAGTGTCATGGCCTGGCTAGGGAGCGCATCCGCAGGAGGATGGGCGGGCTCGGCAGGAGCGTTAGGGGCTTGAGTAGCAGGCGGAACAGGGTCGTCCTTCTTGTGGTCGGAGGCCTCCGTGGCGGTTGTTCCCGCTGCCTCCTCTCCAGTCACCACCGGTTTGTCCCGGGGTTCATTCATGTCGACGTCATCACCGGGTTTGTGACCTTCTTTCTCCGCCTTCTCCCTGGCCTCCTTGATCTCACGTGCTGTAGGACGTCGATAAGCCGGCCAGGGGATGCCCATGATTTTGTCACCACGGGTAAAGGCGGATTCATCTCTGCGAATGATAACCGCCCGATCCTCTCGTGATCCAGACATGGCCAAAGGGCCGCACATGGATCGGAAGACCTGCGCGACCGATTGCGCCAGGCAGTCCGGGTACTCCCCTCTGAGCGCGGTGGTTCGCCATGTGTCAGGGATGTTCGGCTCCAGCTTGTTGCCACGGTCGTCGACTCGATCAAGTTCACCAACGATCTGGTGAAAGGGCAGCGAACCAAGCCGGGTCTTGCGGTGAGCGGCGTGGAGGCAGTCATAGAGCGTCCTGATCTTCTGCAACCCAGCCACGGCACCGGCCACGTGCGGGTGGACGTGCCGCACGTGCCCCATCCTCCAGGCGGTCGCCAAAGCCATATCGAGGCCGGCACGGACCGCGGAGAGCTGGGAGTTAAGGTCATAGGCGTTCATGTACTCTGCCGTCCAAAAGACGTCATCCATGGGAATGACCTCGCCATTCCTGGAATCGACCATCCCGAGTCGGGTTCCGTCGTGCACCATTGCATCGCACCGAGTCCTGTTTGGGTACGAGTTGGAATTCCCAAGCGGCTGCTTGGCTTTTCCGAAGATGCCGGTGTGGTGGTCGCCGGACTCGCCCTTTCGGGTTACGAACTTGGAGTCAATCTGATCACGAATCTCCGGCGGGTACTCAGGGGGAACGATCGTTTCCATGACCTTCGTCCACTCGTCAGCCTCGGTTCTATCCGTGGCCTCCTTTCCGAAGTGGACATACTGAAGTTGCCTGGGGCCATGCACAGTGCATTTGTCCGCATATGCGTGGGCCCAGTCAACCAGCGTGGCGCGTTTGGCCATTTCACGTTGCCCATGGCGATCACTGGGAATGGCAGCGTTCAGCGTCCTCGATTGATCACCCTGCTCTTTAGTCACCTGGTCCGAGTTCCTCGCCTTGTTTGCGTAGCTGGCCACGATCGGCTCGAAATTTTTCTCTCGAGCGGCGATGTGATGAAGTACGAACCTGTCGGGCCGGGTGAATGCTTCGTCAAGGGGGATCGATCCTCTCTTCGGCTCCGTGTCGTCGCCATAGTAGTTGGGATTCCGTTCTTCGGGTTCCTCAAGTCCACCGTGCACCGGGTCCGTCGACTCCGTGGCGCTAGCCCGGACGACCCTATGTCGGGACGATCTCCGCTGAGCTTTCCATGCCTCAAGCGTCTGAAAGGTCTCCTGCGAGTCGGGATCAAAATACTCACCATCGGGGGTGATGGTATATCCCTCAACGGAGACCCCCGGGTCCCCGGTGGAGGTGCGGGCATCGGGGTCAACCTCATCGAACTCTGAGAGATCCTCCTTTGTCGGAAGCCCCCCCGATCCGGTGCTCCCCCCCACTTCCATTGACGCAGCAGGATAGGAATCGACGTCTGGTACATCATCAGTCGTCTGATCAAGGGTCTCCATGAGGTCTTCAAAGCTCTCCACACCACTGCCACTGAGACCGACCGGCCTGGCCACTGGCGCCGCGGGCGGCGCACCTCCAGGGGCAGGAGTGGGGGCAGTGGCGGGGGCGGCCGGTTCTACCGGCGTGCCACGCCAATATGCTATCTCAGCGTCAACATCCATGTCATCATCCTTCTCCTCGATGGTAGGGAGCGCGGGAACGTCCTTCTTTTCACTGCCTGCTGGTTTCTTCAGCTCCTCAGCCTTCTTCTTGGCCGCCGCTGCAGCCTTGCGAGATGCCTCAGACGTAGCGAGGCGCGGGAAGTTGCTCTCGTCCTTCCCGGGCGGAGTCAGCACAGATTTGGGCAATGGGCCCCCCCAACGGGGGGCCTTTGGTGGGTCAGCAGGCTCGGGAACCGGCGAACTACCCCGGAAGTGCGGGTATTCGACGCCCGAGCGGGAGGGGCACCCTTGGTAGCCGTAGAACCGGGATCCGGCGATCTAGCTGGCGTGCCACCCTTTGCGGGCACGGTAGGGACAGGGGCCTTGGGGACACTTCTAATGTCAATGGGCCCCTTTGCCTTGGCGGGCGAGGCTTTCGGTGGCGAGACAGGGCGCGTCGGTGGCGACATCGTCTTCGGTGTGGGGCCTTTGGGCTCGGCCTGACGGGCTGGGGCCTTCGCCTCAGAGGGAGCCGCCACCTGTGCGGGGGGCGTCACCTCGGATGCCGCATCAGTCATCTCCACGTCAAGCGATTGGCCAGAGCTATCTGTCCCGGCGATCTTCGCTGACGGGGCGGTGGAGTAAGTTAGTGAATCATCCCAGACCTTGGTCTGGAGAATCTTCTCCGCCTTCACCTTCGCGTCCTCGTCGGGTGGGTACATGGTCTTCTTGTACAGCATGCCCAACGTTTTCGCAGCATTGGTCGTACTCATGACGCGGTGTAGCGTCCACGAGATGTCCACGGCCGCGCTGGCGAGTGCCGGGAGCGCTACCGCAGCTCTGTACTTGTTCGCGGGGGCGCCGGAACTACCGACACAGTGGTCGCCCCAGAAAGCGAAATCCGCAGGAACCACGATCAGGTTCCTCTTCATTGCTGCCTTGATGAACGTCGTGATGACGCCGAGCATGTTGGTATTACGAGCGGGCTGAAGCCATGACGCAACCGAAATGAGGATCACCACATTCGATCCAGCCCTCCTCACGGACTCAAGCCTTTCCAGGGTGAGGTGGATGAGGGTTTGCGCGTTGCTCTTGATGACCGACACCTGCTTTTTCTCATCCCAATCGGCCAGGTCATGGAGGCGGGTCGCAAAGATGCAGGTGTCATACTCCATGGCCTCCCTTCCAACCGCTTTCTCGCGGTCATGAGTGAGCCGTGTGGCCTCTTCGACCATGGTGGCGATGGGGATGTGGTAACCACTTTCCCCATACGGGCAGTGGAACTGGATCTTCGGGGTGGATCCCTTTCGCGGCCCGCTGTCAGTGGACCGGAGAATGTCTAGTTGGGCACTGAATTCATCCGCCGTGATGTACGAGCCCTTCTTGGTCTTCCCGCGCGATGCAAAGCAAAGATCGTAGAAGACAAGCACCTGGGCGTTGGCCTTGATCGTTGGCTCCTCCAGATATGTAGGAGGCCCCCATCCCGCTGCCATTGCGGCGAGGATACCAGTGACTCCGGTTGTGCTCATAGGCAGGAGGCCCTTCAACACCGACGGTATAGTCGGAACGTCAGAATCGATGCATGTGAGGGCGAATTCCGGGAACACGGTCAGGATGACGTTCCTGAACATTTGGTTTCCCCAACCCATCCACTCTTTTTCGAGGGCGTTCTGGTCGTACGTAGTCAGATGAGAGGTCTTGGGCCTGTTCAGGCTAGGAAGCACCTCATTCTCGGGGTTCGCGTCGGCGTTCGTGATGGACGAAGACCATCCCCCTCCGGATGGCCGACAGCAGGGATATACTGCTGGGTCGACGTCATTCGCCTCATCAATCCCGAGCGGCGCTATGCGGGCATCAGGGAGGTAATGGGTGGCAGAGCCACGGACGGGGATCGCATCGCACAGGATTGCCGCAGCGGTCAGGGCATTGTGCTCGGTGGCGACAAAACCAGAATCCTTGAGCAGGGCGATGATGTTGGCCGCCCTACCTCTTCGGTAATTTAGGATTTTAGTCCTAACATCCCCGGGAAAGGAATCGTAACCGTCGCATTTGACGAGACCATTGATCATAGTCTCCACCTGCTCTCCGGTGATCACATCGCTCAAACGGGCAGCCTTTAAAGCCGCGCGACCGTTGAGCTTGGAAACCCAGCCGTTGAAGCTGTTCTGCAGGATGTTGGCCACGGCTTTTACGCGGCCGGTGACAAGGTAGGGAAACCGCAGCGATGATGCGCTGGGAGGTGTGGGGAGGCTTTTCTCAGCCCCAGCCCTTGTGATCGACCCGCTTTCCGCGGAAGCCATATCACAGAACCCGCGTTGAAGTAGCGGAAGTAGGAAGTGGTTCAAGGCGACCGCCGGCGGCGGTGCAGGAAGGCGATGGAGAGCGCCAACGGCCGCACAGCAGCGGTGCGTGAAGGTGGTGAAGATCACCAGCAGCCGAACGGCGGCCAAGGCCGGGGTGGAAAGTCCGTCTAGGACACGTCACCCGGGCCAGGGAATGTCGCAGCAGCGGCCCAGAGCGCGAGGCGGGGCGGCTACGTGCAACACTCAGGCTCACACAAATAAAGAGATAGAGGAGCTCAATTAGATCAAATGATGAATCGTACATCAAGAATAAACAAAGGTCAAAGCCCCGCGTGTAGGGGAGTTCCATATGGTCCTGAAGTGGTCGGTAATGTGCGTCGCTTGCCGATGTTGACTTCCGAGGAAGTCGTGGTCAGCTGGGAGAGCCAAAAAGCGACATGTAAACGCTTAGAAGCATCCCACACTGCATGGCGAGCAACATGAGTGCATAGGTTCAACAGAGATCGAACACATCAACCGAAAATTTCATCGAAAATCTTTTCCCAGGCAACATCGTGAAAAGAGAAATCATCCTTCCCGTTTCGAAGCGATATGGAGCAGGGTACAAAGCGTAATCGGTCATTAGTCCGTTTGTTCACGGCAACGGTAATAACAGTGGCGTGACCACAAGCTCCAACCTGGCAACTGCAGAGATTAGATCTGTATAGGTCATGGTCATCAATAAATTGACGGATTTTCTGAACGCAGAGTCCGGGTAGGTCACCACCAAATCCAATAACAATGCCAAACTCGTGATGAATAGCATTCAGGGCAAAGGCAAGAGTAGAGGCAGTAAGCGCGTCGCACTTCTGTCGAAACCTCCTGATCTTGGACCAATCCCTTTTGCAGGAATCCGGGCATGAAGGAAAATATTGAACACGGCAAAATTATCTCTTTTTCCTTTTAACCCAGGATACGTAGAGATCCCTCCGGTGCCTCCATCATCGAGATCGATTTTTACGACTCTGTGCCCGCGCTTAGGGGGCAGGAGTGGTAACACAGATGAGTCAATGACGACGGTCAGGCTGTCATTCTCAGACGCCCTAATCTCGGTGATTGAAATCCTGCAATCTGAGATGTTGGCGTCATTGATGAAGGCGTTGAACTTTGAGTCATGATCGGATTCAATGCGAACCCCCCTGATTGGTGGAAGAGCAGGAGCGGCAGGGGGAATATGCACGGGTTGGGTGGGATGGGAGAGATATGATTGCAGAAACCCCTGCTTGAACATCCCAAGGGTGTGGAGATTTTTGCTCCATACGATCTTGTCGACACACGCCTTGGTGAGGATGTCGGCTCCCTGATAGTCCGAAGGGCATGCTACGAAACGGAATATCTTGTCATTATATCGCTCATTGAGCCACGCGATATCAACCCGTTGGGTACGTGACATGTACCGCATGTTCGGGTTGTTGCCTGTGACGATTATTCTGCATGCGGCTTCATTGTCCTCAAGGACGCTGATGGGTTGTGGGATCGAAGCGTCATATTTGATTTTGCACTTACACACGATTGAGTCAGAGGAGCCGCGACCGATGGCGAAGTGCCAGAGAGCGGCGAGCATCATGGCCTCTTTAGAAATGCCGTGATCGAGGGCGACAATTTCGGCCTCGGGAGTAGACTTCGATACGGATGTCTGCTTCTTGCTCACGGCGGTGATGGGCATGTAGGTGCGGGGGCCAACGAGGCACACGAGGACCCCGGATGTGCTTTTTGCGTCGGTTCGATCACCAGCGAGATCAGCATCGCAGTAGGTGACGACTTCAATCATATCAGATCGATCGCCAACCCATCCATAGAGGTGCAACTCAATGGTGGAGTTAATGTATGACACGAGCCTGTGAAGCTTCTTGTCGCACAATTGGTTCCACTTCGTGATTCTGCTGGCAAGCGCTTGCACAGGTCGGATTAAATCATAACGGCCCATTCGAGCACCATACAAGATCTTCATTAAGACTTGTGCAGCTGCGTCGCCTAGGACGCCAGGCTTGGCAGAGATAATCTCGATGTCTTCTTTCTGGTCGACAAGTCTGTCAAACTCCGGGTTTACCGGGTTCTCGTCGAATTCAGGCTTGCTCTCGTCGAGGAAAGGGGTCTCGACAGTCTGAAGGGCCTTGGGAAATTTCGACTGGCATAGTTCGAGGTAACGTTCAACACATGCTTGCATGAAGCAAGATTCGTTGTACTTGATGAGGTTGATCTTGGCTTTGCCGCGACATGCGTCGGCAGCAGGTCTTCGGTCCGGCCCAAAACGCATCTCGGGTATAGGCTTTGAGGGAGGATGTCCAACCGTCCAAGCAGTCCTCGGATCGAAGGGCCCATCAACGGTGGCTGATCTGAATTCGTGTTCGCAGCCGAGATATCTCTTGAGAGGACAGGGCTCCTCCATGTTGATAACGGAACCTATGAGTCTCCATCCTTCGGCGAGGTTAGCCGATGGGCCACTTTGCTTGAAATCGTCAACATAGACTACGAGAAAGGTCTCAAGTGCCGGGTGACGAAAAACGCTGGGCCAGTCGGGAATGGGCACAAAGCCAACCTTTTTAAGTTGGGTCTCGCAGTGCTGCTCCCAGAAACCTCCAGCGTCGGGATGTCCATAGAGCGCAAGAACAAGGGGGCATACAGGGTCCTGCATGCTCTCCCACTCCTTCGGCCATTGGTCACGGGGAAGGCGTATCCAGGTCTTGGTTCCGCCGAGCAACGCCTGCGTATACGCGGATTCTCCGTCGCTAACCTCAAGCGAGTTTCCTGGCAAAAGTCCGTATGCATCAGCAACCTTTCCCGCCGCCATGGTGGCAGGGCACGAAGTGATTTCGGAAAACAGAGCCCAGGCATTGGATTCGTCCCTAACATGACACCCCTCGAAGACAACACGGCCCTTGAACTTCCTGTTCGGGTCATCCTCGCCGAGTTCGTGATTCTTTTCGACGCATATGTCAAAGATACGGCCGACATGAACTTTGGTCCCTTCTCGTTTTGCCTCAGCAGCGACGTCACGCCACTCACGCACCCTGGATTGGTCCCAACAGCCAAGATCCCTAAGCTTCTTCCACTCCTTTTCTAGGGCGGCGAAGGCCTTGGGATTGAGCTTTGCCTCCTTTCGAGGCACAGGGCGAGCGACGCAGGCGCTGAACGGAGGAAGCCCGAGGAATGGACTGTGACCGGATCCATCGGCCCCACGAGGCATGGCAAACCACTCGGTGTTTCCGGTGGAGGACCACAGATGTGATGGGAAAGTAGCAGATGCAGCGGGGGCACCTTTGTCAGTGCTGCCGAATCCTTGCCCCCCTCTTTCGGTGGCACGCGGCTTCTGCACGCATATGACGGGCTCAAGAATAGAGACGCGTTCAAGAATGAGTTGCGCGATTTTGTCTCCCTTTTTGACGAGGAAGTCGCTGTGTGAATGGTTGAAGATTACAACCTTGATCTCTCCGGTATAGTCGGGGTCAATAACGCCGGCACCGATGTTGTGCTTGGCAGCAAGGCCAGAGCGGGGGGCTATTCTCCCGTAGACCCCCTCGGGAATGGTGATGGCGAAGCCAGTCCCGATGGTGGCTTTGTCGCCAGCGGGGACTATGTGATCATCGGCCGAGCGAACATCCAGAGAAACGCTTTCAGGAGTCCCGCGATTTGGGACAGCGACCCCTTCCCGAAGAGGATGGATGTAGCTTGCATGGGGGTCTCTTTTCCACGCAGCGCGGTTGTTGGGCTCGGCGACAGCGACAGGAATCGTAGATCTCTCAGTCCTCCCTTTGTACCAGGATTTGATGATTGTCTGGCACATCTGCTTCGGATAGAGGGCAGTGAGCGGAGTGAGGGATCCCTCAATCCTGGCGTGCGCAAACCCCTTTTCATGATGACATGTTCGGCCCCCGAGCGCGGCGGCGAGGTCGGGAGAGTTCGTGGCGATTCTCCACTGCTTCCGGATGGGCGTCCCGTTCTTGTCCTTCATTCCGAAGTCGCATCCGTCAATATTGACAGTGAGAATCTCAGGATCGTCAAGAAACCTTCTCATGAAGGGCTGAGACCATCCAAGGCAATGACGTGGCCATTCATAGGCAACTCGTCCGCCACCCTTCCGCACTTCACGAGAAACTCGAATGAAGGCCGCGAACATGATTTGGGATTGTCTTCGAGCGTCGTTAAGCTCGGCGGCGAACTCGGGTCCGTACTGAGAAAGGTTGACGTATTGCCAAGTACTCCAAGGTCCACAGGGAATAGAAGACCAAAGATCGCATTTAGGATTCTTCCTAACGATCTCGATCAGCCTCCTAACATCCTTGCCCTTAAGGATATCAAAGGAGTCCTTGTGCACGCGAATGGCATCTCCACCAAATTCGAACATCGTGGCGGAAAGTGCGGAATCGGCTTCGCATGCAAATTCAATTAGGAGTGATTTATTGGAGGTGGCCGGTGCGCCAGGGGGATCGTCGCCGGACTTGGAGCGAGACTTCTGAACCTCAAGCTCCCTCTCAGTGCTGACATAGATCCTTCGCGCAGTGAGCGACATGGCTCGCCAATCATCGGACGAGATGGAGTTGGGTTTCCCCGTCCCGGTGTAGGGACGTTCTTTGCGTTTGGAGGACTGAGACACATCTTCGCAGAGCGGTTTCTTGGGAGAGGGACGCCTCCTCTTGGGCGCGCAGCCCTTGTCAAAGAGGATGGTAACCCCGGTCCAGAACTTGTGTGTTCTAACCCGATGGCCGCTGGCATATACATCACGGGAGTCGCGATAGACCTCGTCTCTGGAGTCGAGGAAGGTGCAATGAGTGATCCTGACGTCGTCGAGATCAGCTTGGACCGGCCCCCCTGAAGGCAGAGGACGGGTGTCGTCTCCAAAGAAGTCCTTTCTCGCCTTGACATGGTATCGATGCCAGGACCTTTCTTCTTCAAAGCGCACCCAGTAATCATCCCTTTTGTCAGGGGAAGATCCATCCGAGACGTGACGATCTATGAGGTCAGTCTCAGGAACATTGTCGAAGTCAGCATTCTGTCGACGATTTTGACGATCATCCTCATCGTCCTCATGGTCAAAGCGTCCCTCGTCGAAGCTGAACGACTCGTCTTCTCGGGGCAGATTCTTCCCGCTGAAGTGATCAGGGTTTGACAGGCGATCATGCTTATATGATGCAATTTCACGGGTACGAGCCTCATATGCTTTTAGCAGAGGGAAAACGTACGGTTCTTCAGCATTGTGGTAGATCTGCTTCACTTGGTGGATACTGGGTCGAACAACTCCAGCCTGAAAGTGCTCGAGGTCAGCAACATAGTAGTCGCCCTTCCATTTCCCTCCAGGTTCGAACCGATAACCAAGGAAAACACCAGGTTTGGCTACAGGAGCGAACTTGGGAGCCTTATAATGATCGTGCTCTTCACCGGGAACAGCGGGAGCGATACTAGATTCTTCTTCAGCGAAGTCAGCAAGGGGGTCGTAGTCGCAGTCACGCAGAGCTTCCTCGATTTCTTCGGCTGACATGGGTTCATAGTCATCATCAGAAAGGGGTGCGCCTTCCTTTGAGGTTTCGCCCCATTTCTCGAGAGCGTGGACGTCGACCTGAAAATAGGTTTCGCCAATCCAATCTTGCGATTGATCATCTCTATGATCACTCAGGTTTCTCCACGTGGTTGACTGAATGGAGTCATTTTCACCGTTGAGATACTTAATGATGGTGAGAGTTTCGTCAGCGAGGAAATCAACGTCGATTGGGCAGTTGGAGCCCCTTGGATCGAAGAGTTTCTTTCTGGGTGTCCGGTGTATACGGATAACGCACTCATTCTCTTCGTCTTTGCTCCAATAGTCATCGTCGGCAGGCTTATTTTGATCTTCGGGAGCGTTTTTGATCCCCCCCTTTTCAACTCGACGCGGTTTGGGAGCGACGGGGAAGAAATCAACCAAGCAACCGAAGGGAAGAAGCTTGCCGTTGAAAGGAAGGGGGGCGTGTCTTTTAGACCACGCGCTTCCACCTCCCCGATTCTCGATGTTCCTAGCGACGGCAAAGTACTTTGTTGCGTAGGGCCACCATCGGGCTTCTAACCCGGCTTGACGTAAAAGCACACGTGCACCATGAAGGACTAATTTGACTTTGTTTTCAATGATGCCGTTGGTCTTTGGCATCCCCGGAGTAGACCATTCATGTATCCAGCGCAGTTCTTTGCAAGCACTGACAAGTTCTTTAGCTTGATCAGTGTGCATCATCTTGATGTCATTCTGAGGCCCTGCGAAGCGGTTGAAAGCGTCAACGGTGTTAGCATCAGAGCGGCTCATGACAGGCATGACATCAATCCACGAAGTGGCGAGATCGTAGAAGACGATGGCGTCGGCCTCGCCGTTGATGCCCCTGTCTCGTAGTCCTTGCAGAACCATCGTGTCGGCGGTGACTAGGTCGCCAAAGTCTTCGGCTCCGTGACCAGCCGCGCCCTTCTTCCGGAACAGTCTAACGTTCTCCATCTTGGCACGCTGGCAGTGAGAGCAAAAAGGGTTCTTGGGAAGATGAGTCATCATATGGCGGAGGGTCAAGGCGTCAGCTCTCCAGTCTTCGGCGCTACGCAGAGGGCCGTGGCCTTCAAGCTCGACGGCATCCTCATTTGGATCAGAGGCAGGAGGATCAGGGTCAGGCGAACCAGGATGACCTTCGGATGTCGAAGGCATGTCCTTCGTTGCCCCTTGGATGACATCCCCGGAAAGAGCAGAAGGAGCGGGAACAGCAGGGACGTCAGGGTACTGGTCGGTCACCGGAGAACTGAAGTTACAACGTGAGGCAGGCAAGTACGGGACGTTGTTCAGCACGTCGAGTACGATCTCCTTGCCATCAGGTCCTTGAAGGACGGGAAGCTCACCTGCGGGCCAGGTGAAGGTATAACCTTGCTCCATACAGCGTTTGCCGATTGAGATGAGCGATGGCGTGTTCTGCATGACGTGGGCATCAATCACCTCGTCAATGTCCTGCATATCAGCAGCAATGCTTCCGAGGGTCGACGCCGTACCGTTGGCGGTCTGCAGGGCATGGGTACGTCCAGTTTTCTTCACCAGACTCTGCTCTCCGGCGCTAAGTTCGTTCAGTCCAACAAGATCGATGGGGCAGCCTGTATCAGCAAGCCAACGGATCGATCGTTCGTGCCCAGGAGCGGATGGAGTGGAGGACATGCGCGATGCTCTATACATCATGCGCCGTCGAATCGGTTTAGATTCGAGGTATTCGCCCTCCTGATCAATGGCGACCTGCTCCTGCATGGATAGCGCGCGGAGAATAGCCTTCTCACTTTGGCGTTCAATGGTGATCTTTGAAGCATTCTTGAACTCCCCGGAGTGAGTATAGGATGGATTCCTAGACTTCTGAGAAATATGAGAAATCTGCTTCATAAGGTTGTTATCAGCAACGACGATATATTCAATCATGGCGGAGTCATTGATCTGAACTGTCGGGCTGCGATCGTCGTTGTAGACGTTCGGACGCATAGAGGCATTCCACGCGGCACGCTTAACAGGATCAGTGTATGACCAAAAGGTAGTTTTCACGTCGCCGGTAAAACCGATAGGGCAGAACATCCTATTCCGCGAAGTGTGAGAGGTGATTGGAAGGTCCTGGATAACCCGTCCATCGGGGATGGAAACGGTCCGTCTCCACACCACATGCTGTAAGTCGGGGCCTCCACCTGTGGGTCCCTGAAACATGCAAGCCCGGTGATCGGTTCTAGACCACACCTGTGCATCAGCGGGAGGAGAGCGGCCGGGTGTCTTGTCAGAAAGGGCACCCGTCAGGCCACCAGATTCGCACTTGGTCGCTGGGCATGCGATAGATATTCCCGGCGAGGCCTGTGGGTAACGGCCCGCCCCTCTCAGAAACCCTCATCAACCCCAGGTGCGGGACTGTCAATCCGCCCATCAGGATAGGGATTCGACGAATCATCCCCCTGCTCAGTAGCAGGGGCACCGGGCTTCCTGGGAAGCGGAGCTAGGTCAGGAGGGGGCTTCTCATGCTTGTACGTACACTTCGGACGCGTGCATTTGCCGCGTTTAGCCACTCTCTGCAGTACCCATGCGATAGATCATTGGGGCGAGGCGCAGGGAGACGCGGCCCCTCTCAGCAGGTGGTGCGCAATTTCGGCAGCTCAGTCTTCCTGGGAAGCAGCGGTAGGGGGCCTCATGCTTGTACGTACAACGCGTGCATTTCGTTTGCCACTCTCTGCATCATCGTCATCGCGGGGAAATTTCGGTTTCTCCTCATGGTGCGCAAAACGGCAGTCAGAACCGCGCCTACATTGCCCCTTCTGCCAATCATGACAAACTCCAGGGGTGGCAGGATGCTCATGGCGGCGATCTCTTCCTGGAGAAGGGCGCTCCCTGCTATTCCGCCTGGGGTCATCAGACCGCGTCTTTCCGCGATCACGATCACCTGATCTCGCGTCCCCTGTCTTGCGAGTATCCCCAAACGGCGAAGGACGGCGTACCCCAGGAGCGGCGGCATTCGGATTGCGATCAGCATGTGGCGATCGGGAGTACATTCGATCCTTTATCTCAGAGACATTGCATCTCGTCCTCCACCTCGATACAGCGTTACGAGCGGCCCTCATGATCCAGTCGTAGTTTTGCACGTCTGGATTACGATCCCTGTGTTGCACGTCAGGCATCAAGCATGGTGAATGTCGAACTTGCTCAAAGAAAACATGCTGAAGAACGTGGTGATCAATCGGTGCGGTGATTCCGCCCAGGAGTCCTTCCCATTTATCAAGGAATTTCTCAAGCTGAGGTTCGCCAGACCCGGCAGCTCTGCCAAGGGATAGGCGAAGAAGTTCATTTGTGCGGATAGACTGACTCCCAACTTCATCAGGACGAAGGTACTCAATTAGACAGAACAGGATCTGGCGGCTTTTCAGCCTCGTTCCCCTTTTTACCTGAGCCTCTTCAGTCAGCCTGCTGATCTTGGCAACTATAGGTTTCGATGTGATGCATTTTCTCAGTGCAGCATTGAACCTATTGTCAAGGATCGGGTAGAGGCACTCTTCATCAAGTTCCTCTATTGCGTTGGCGTTCTCGACACTCATGACCCACGACATGGCATATGGCGAGTCATAGCTGAATGCGTTGCTCACGATTTCTCTCGTGGAAATGATCCAGTCTCGCAACTCGTGCGGTGCAGGCTCTTTCTCGAGCTCTATGTTGGCGCACTTGTTCGCCTCAGATGGCAACGAAGTTAAGGGCGGTCGAGTAGCCTGCCCAAAAACGTGGGGAGGTAGAACGCCGTCTCTGCCAATGGATATGGCACAAAGAGAGCAACTCCCAGACGATGGTGGGCAGCACGCGGAACACAAGGAAGTGCGGCACAACGAACAGGTTTGGAAGCATGGAGGTGTCCCGGGGATGCTGGACTTGACATTGATGTTGCATCGAGGGCAGACCCTCTCCTCAGCGGAAGATCGGCGAAGGTCGGGAGCTCCAATACCGCCGACACCACCGGCGCCATGCACACCCTTACCGAGTCCCGGTGGAAGAGAGAAACCAGCTGGCCCGCCAGAGTTATCCTGTACTCCGTGGTGAGGCTGTGGATTCTGCTGATTTGTCACAGCAGTGTCAGGCCCGTATCTTCCGCGAATGACTCCCTGAGATGTTCCATGCTCAACCTGACCAGTGAAAATCCCCCCTGTAGGGGAACATCCGGGATACGTGTTGATGGTTCCCCTCGGAGCTGCTCGCCCGACTACGGGCGATGACATTGCCCTCGGCGGCATTGGCCCGGCGGCTCCGGCGTGGGAACAGAAACCAGAGTTTCCTTGTTGCGGTTCAGGACTCCGATGTGACGGATCTCCACGTGATGGCCCGGATCCAGGATCAGGAGCAGTGCCATCCCGCTGATTATGGTCAGGAATGCAACCAGGTCCTCCAGGTCCCGCACTAGGACCACGATGCTTAGTTTTCCCATCGGGGTCAGCCCTCAAGCAGCCGAGGCAAATAGGTCGAACATCTGACCCAAAACGGCGCACATCGTCAGGTGAAGCGATGTGTTGATCGCAGTACTCATCCTTGCATATGAGACACGTCACAAGTCCGTGTCTCCCCCCTCTTCCCCTGCATGCGCGGCATCTAGGAAACTGATCGCTACATTTGAAACATGAGTTACAATCATGGTCAAAGCAGTCTTCGCAGACTGACTTGCCGCAGCTTCGGCATGGATAGCGAGGTTCCCGATGCTGTGGATGCCCGGGCTCCTCATGAGCGCACCTGGCCCGGTTATCAGGGGCAGCGCCGGCAGCCCGAGCAACGGCCCTCGTTCTAGAGGGATCCCTGCCAAAGATGGGGGCTGATGGTGACGGTGGGGGTGGCCCTGAAGGAGGTGGAGGTGGAGGAGGTCTCGCCGAGCTGACGATGCGAGCATCATGAGGAGGAGAACCTCTAGGAGCCCTTCCCTGGGTTAAGGGATCAGTGTCTCCAGATTTCTCCCATGGCCCCGTCCCGGTGATCGAAGCAGCGCCAGCACTTGAAGATGCGCAGACAGAAGGAGGTTGTTCCCTCAATTCAGCGATCTGCATGTTGATCTCATTGACCCTCAACACAAGCTTCATAAACTGCTCTTGCATGTCTCTCGGATAGGGGCCTAGGCTTTTATCATGAAGGTCCTTGACGCACCTAGCAATACGGGACAATTGAAGCTTGAACTCTTCCTGTTTCTGTGAGTTCTCATTGAGGGCTCCGGACATCCTATCACTGAACTGCTTCAGGTCGGTCGCAGGAACGAGCTGCTGGATATACGTCTCGACGTTCCCACGGATGGTTCTTTCCCTTGAGATGGTTCCCTCAATGTCAATGACACTGCGAGAGTTCGCCTCAACTTCGTCCTTGATTTTTCGAACTTCAGCCTCAAGGGCCCCAATCTCAGAGAACCTAAGGAGCTGGACCTTGACGTTTTCAAGTGACTCGGCCTGCTCGCGAAGTTCAGCAGCGGATATGACGATCGAGTTGGACCTCTCATCATACATCTTGAAACGCTCATTCATCTCCTTCTCGCTTCGGGCGACCCACTCGTGGAAATCACGGAACTTGGCCTCGTGTCTTGAGAGGGTTCCGGCAACGGCAGAAAAAGATGATTCAACCTTCTTCTCGAAGGCATCAACACGGTTATTGATCTTCTTGATTTCACCGACGCAAACGTTGATGTCATCCCTGCATGAACGAATCTCAGTTCTGCATCCCTGGATTTCGGCCTTGCATCCCTTGACCTCGTTGTGGATCGCGAGAAGCAGTCGCTGTAGCTCAGATGCAACCGGATGGCCGTCACTTGTGGATGCAGACGGGGCAGGACGACTATCAGCGTCATGAGCTCCACGCCTATTTTCTTCCCTGTCGGGAGTGCAGCCGGGAGTCCCGATTTGAAAGAATGCAGGGATGAGGGAGTTGCTGACCGGCTGATTTGATGGAAGCCCTCCATTCCCAGGGGCAACAGTGCTAAGTCCGGGTCTCCGGTTCCTGGGCGTAGAGTTGATCCCGTCATCAGTCTCCTTCTCAGACATCGGGGCATTGGAGCTGAGCCCAGACCCCGCAGAGTGGATAGGAACGTCAACAGGATCGTGATGAGCTGGGGGATTAGATCGCAATCGGAGGGCAGCTTCACGTCTTTCGGGTGACTCAGAGCTCCTCTTTGTGGCTCGCGAGTCAGTGCCGGTTTGTCCCGACATGTTATCAAACGATGACGATCCGCGATGTTGAGCTTGATCTGGATCAGGTTGAGTGAGATCAAGCCGTTGAGCAACGTCATCATTGAATGGCTTAGGGGAAAGTACTTTGGCAACGCGGCTCGGCGGGAGCGATGTCGTTCGTCTCTCTGGTGTGACCTCGGCCTCATCGATTACATCGAGGATCCCAGGGATGGTTTCATCATCTTCATTTCCTCTCCTGGGTGGCTGATGGAAGGGAATGTCGAGAAGGTCGAAGGGAGTAGAGCCAATACCAGGTGTATCCTGCTCGGATCCATCACTGGTACGGTGGCTGGACTGCTCCTCGAGGTCGATGACGTCGGGGGCGGACTCTTTCCGAGTCTGATGCCGATTGAAGGCCGCGAAGAGACCGGCATGGCTTCTTGACGAAGTGGATGAAGGATTTGGGCCTGCTATTTCGCGGCCCGTGTCCGATCGATGAGTACCTGATGCTTGATTTGGCGGATTTGAGCCCGCGTTGTAGCGGTTCGCGTCCCGACCTCGGGTACCTGAGGAAAGCGGTGGATTAGGACCAGCGTTGTAGCGGTCCGCATTCCGGTCGCGGGTACCTGACAAGTGAGATGATACTGCATCAGGGATGAAGTCCATATCCGCCGGACTGGGGTGATCGTGAATGATGTCAATGTCGGATGAACCTGAGACAGGAGGAAGGCCAGCTATTTGCGGCCAATCCTCAATCGCCCGTTTGCCCGCCTCGGGTTGGGCCGAACCTGCAACTTGAGAAGGGGAGAAATCTTCAATGGGGTCATTTTCTCCATCATGTGGAAAACCCTGAGTAGGTTCATGCATAGGCAGGGCATCAAAAGATCTGTCTATTCGGGAAGGTTGAGATCTCCAATCAGCATCAAAAAGGGATTGAAAATCCAGATTCCCGACCGACATGGGGGCACCCGAGTCGAAGTCGAGCCGACCGAAATCAGGCGGTGTAGCCTGCGATCCACTGCCGAGGAGCTGGTCAAACTGATCCCATGTAAGGGACCAAGATTGAGCCGGCTCCTGATGAGCAGCATGATGGGCAGCCCGGTCTTCGATCTGGAGCGCCACGAACGGAACAGTAGGCGAAATCGACGAGGGCACCTGATTTGGAGGAACCTCAGCCTCTTCTAGAGGGGGTCCGTCCTCGATCTGGAGCACTGCCGCCGGGATAGGGGCCTCCGCATCCTCATCAAACACGACCTGAGAAAGGATCCAATCGTCCGTGATCACCCCGGGATTGGGCTCTGCGCCCACCATCGGGGGAATGGGCCACAGCCGGCTGTCTAAGCCGGGGGCAGCATGCGCGGCGTTGCCGCGAAGGGCGTTGGCCTCGTCGTCCACGAAGCCCGGCCCACGATGTGAAGCTCCGGGGGACGCCATTGCTCGTACAAGTAGGCGATGGGAGCAGGTAGCGGGTCACGTCCCGCAACCGGATCACCAGCCCCAGCTTCTAGCTGGTACGGCTGATAACCTGCGGTTTTGGGCGAACACGAAGTAGCCCAGGGAATCAAAGAGGTACACGTGATCCACGAAGTACCAAAAGAACCCAGTCCCAACGCACAATGGTGAAGTTGCTGATGACCAGGTTGAGGGAGTGACAGTTGAAGAAGATCAAGTTTGGGAGGGTTGGAAAACAGGTTACAACAGAAAGTGAAGTTCAGAACCAGGCCCAGGAAGTCCTCGACGACCAGCCACCCACCACCTAACACCGGCCGCGGCAGCACCAGGACCTTTTCCCGGTGATGACGCAAGCCGCCGTGCTATGGCGGATGCACGCAGATCCGAGGGACCCCTGACGGGAGGTTTAAACTTGAGCCAAACGGCCATTCGGCCGTTTTGCCACATGAAGAAACAACACGTGAACAAAACACAGTTACCAATAAACATTGGAAAAACAACAACATCATTCAGAATGTTGTTGTTGGTTGATCTTCATTCAACTCCTAGCAAAGCAGGAAAATGGGATACCAATAGGTAACTGGGAATCTCTTGGCCAAATGGCGTCGTAGTGCGTCGAACAAACAGTCCCCATCTTCATTTCCGCGCTCGTCCCGCCACACGCAATACTCCTCCATCGTCATCACATCCGTGCCATCTAGCAAGCGAGCGCATGCCATGTTCAATTCGAATTCGCTTGAGCCTTTTTGGCCTCCGCAAGCACCCCGTTTTAGTCGGCTCTCATCCAAAGCTTTACAGCAAACATTTTCATTGCTCCGCTCATTCTAGAGAAAGGGACCGCTCCAGGTTGACCATGTTCAGTGCTGGCCAAATAGCAAGCGCCTTTTCTACGTATCGGTAGAATCAACTGGGGCACATCCATCGGGTGTCTCTTTAACAATGGAGACCTTTTCCCAAGGTTCCCACCCTCACAGTTTTTGTGATCGTTGGCGCGGAAGCTGACGCAACGACAGTTCTTGGGGTTGCAGCCAGATGGCCCAAAGCCCGCCAAAGACCCCTGAAGGCACAAACGGCCTTGGCAAATTTTGCTGTGTGATGTTTTCGGGGTACCCTTGTGAGGTGAATGTAAAGGGCAGCCAAAAGGACCTCCACCAAATGAAGGCGCTCTCCCTTTGGCGAGCCATATTGGTTGGATCTGGTTGGTTCGCTTGCACAAATTAGGAATTGAAGCCTAGCTCCCCTTGCCGTGGCAAACCGAAGCATTACTTGCGGACTCTTCCCGAGTCGACCCCAGATTTCTGAGCGTTGCGGAGTAGTAATTCCAGCCCCCCAAGTGATCCAGATCCTCTCAAACATTGGTGGCACCAATCAACGGATCTCTGTGGTCTTTGACCCTCAGTATTACGCTTGAATCGAGACAAGGCTAAGTCGCTTTCCCCTCGTTCCCCTACCTTTCAACTAGTCCCTGCCACCCCAAGTGCGAAGTGTCCCGCCACTTCATTGTGTAGTCAGAACACCCCATGCTATTCCGATACAAGTTCGTGAGCAACAAGGTGAACTCCACTCAGAAAGATTCACAAGTACATGCTCGAAAATCGGAAGACTTGTTTCTGTGGCTACTTTCAAAGTTTTGGTGAGCCTCCGGGAAGCGGCGCGCGGTGTAGCAGGCTGCCACTCCACCGATGGACCTGAGCGAGGCGAGGGCGTGTCGCATGTACTTGATGCATCCAGGGAAATGTGTCAATGTGTGCATATGCCAATGCATCATACGCTGATGCATGCCAATACACACCTGCACTATCTATGTATAGATATATACACACGTGCATATACTTGTGATATATAACGTGCACGTGGATGTATATGTGCAGATTTGCATGTGGCAAAATGTTAGAAGAGTCAGAGTCACAGCTTCAGAAGTTGGGCGCAACATCCGGAAAAAACCCACACACAAGCTCCCCAAAAGGCGGGCGCACACTCAAAGGCACAAAGCGCGACTGGCGAGCTTGGCAACTTGTCTCAAACTCAATTATTGCACCATAGTCCCTTTAACGGGAATGCAGCGACGCAAAGGGGCGTCGCTAGCTGCCGACTTGCAAACAAGGATAACAAACATGCACCAAATATGTACTGTAATGGGTGAATAAGCACTCATGTTGATAGGGGAACGCCCTCACAGGGGTGGGGGCCTCACAGGAGCACGTGGTTTCGGTCTCACCGGCACACGTGGACACTCCAGCCGTTTCTGGTCTCACAGGAGCATGTGGTCGCTCAAAGTACTGCGCCTGCCACGAAATCCAGCCCCACATCTGCACTCTCGCAGGCTGCTTCAGAAGCGTGCGCGTGCCAATTTAGCGCGCGGGCGCAGCTTTTCAAGCGTCGGAGCACGCAGCGGCTCGGGTCTCACAGGAGCACGTGAGCGCTCCAAACCACTCAAAACAGCGTGCCTGCTACGAAATCCAGCTGCAAAACCCACGCGGGACCTGGCTTCAACTGCACTCATGCAGGTCGCTTCACAAGCATGCGCGTGCCAACTTAGCGCGCGGGCGCAGCTTTTCAAGCGTCGGAGCACGTCTCACAGGAGCACGTGAGCGCTCCCTGCCACGAAATCTAGCTCCAGGAAGGACTGGCTTCCTTGTGTGTGTGTGGGAGGGGGGGGGGTGGGGGGGGGTGGGGGGGAGGTTGTGGGGGGGGATGGTAAGCACACCCGCTCAAGCGCACCCGCTCGGCACTGCATCCACGCACGCGAAAGAGGAAGCGCACCTGCATCCACGCATGCGGGTCAGCGGCTTCTCGCAAGCAGCGAGCTGCTGCCTCTAATGCGGCCGTGGCCGCCGCGACATGAATCGACGTGCCGCCTGATATCGCAGGCATGCTCACAGCCTCCGCGAGGATCGACTGCGCGTTTTCTGCCGCGCGCCTAAGCTCTTGCATACGCGCGATGTCCTCGGACGTGATCGGAGCCGCCGTGTTGAGGTCACTCATCATGGCAGGCAGAGCGCGCGACTTCCGTTTGCTTGAGCTGCGCTACGCCTGCGTGTCGCGACTCGTGTGGTAAGAACGTGCGGTCGTGTTGACCTTCGAAGAGCGTCCCTCTAGCCGCTCACTTCCAAGCGCGCGCGACACTACGCACGTAGAGCGTCCCTGTGGCCGCTTCCTTTGCAAAGCACGCAGAAAAGCCAGCGACATGAAGAAGAAGCACGCGGCCGAGTGCAAGACGCAACCGCCCCGTGCATCCCTGGATGGGATCACGCATGGATGAAAGGCTTGCACGCGCGTACGCTACTAGTGCGGTTTTGCTTACATGCGCGTGCGAGGCTCACGCGCTTTGCCTTTTTGGGGGACACGCGCGGTATCACATGCGCCGGCGAGACCCACGAAAAGCTTGCCGTAACTTGCCCAAAGTACCGCACCTACCACGAAATCCAGCCCTCGACATGCGCGGGCAAGAGCAAATTTACGTGCGCCCGCGAGCCGAAAACCACGTGCGCTCGCGAGGCCGTGACCCTCACAGGTGGTTGATGGATATACATCGCCACCTAAATGATGCCCACCAGTCCCAAATTAAAGTCGAATCAAACCAATACAAACGTAAATGCAAACCAACAAACCCATGCGATCAATACAACACGTCAATACCCAGATACCAACAAACTCAACACGACAAGCACGGCTGATCCGCGGCCTGCCGTAAATCCCCAGGTTGGTCGCTCCTCGGCCTGGGCCCGGCGGAAACTTGCCGTCGGATATGGATATCAGCTCCACTTCGAGACCACTGAGCTTCCGTGTCAAAAAAGGGGGCAGCACCAAAATCTGTGGTTTTCTTGTTGGATTCCCTTAAAACCAAACAAGGGCACCCTCGCGCCAATATCAACACAACAGGATGCAGAAGCCGCCCCGCATGGTCGTTCTGGGGTCGGACCATTCCCCATAAAGCCTTGAGGGCTTTGAACAGACTTCCTGTGCCCAACGGCAGAGTCTTACGAAGCTGACACCTCTAGGAAACAACACAGCTTCCCATGCGGCCTCCGGCCATGATTTCCTTTGGACCCACCAAGTTGAAAGGGTCCTTTTTCTTGGGGAGTACGCGACCCCATTTGCATGTTCCATTTGGATTGCTTGCTCCAGAGCGTACTGCTTGCAATTCGGGGGACAATCAGAAATCCGGCGGATCGTCTCCCACTGGGTGCCACTCTGGCCTCAGGGTTCGCAGTGCCCCCAAGCTTCGGTGCGTGGCCTCAACCCCTGCGATGGCACACCCCCTTCCACATCACTGGAGTTGGTGTGTTCGTTGTGCGAGCGTTTAGACCAACACGATAAGACGTCTCCTCTGGCCGGAAACTAGAAACATCAACTAGCAGCAAAGATCAGGCAACGAGGAAAGTCAGCCGAAGAACAACAAGCAACAGCACACGTATCTTCTGAGAGAAATCCTCTTCCACATGTGAGGTGCCAGTGAACAAATACCAGTCATGGCCAAGTGCTTGACATGCTAGCCCGGAACATGCTAGCCCGGAACCTGGGTGAAACTGCTACTTGCAATAGGGCTAACTCTACTTGGGGAGACGGACTTGTGTTTCTTCCGCATGTTTCATAACCCCGGTTGGACCACCTGGCAACGATCATCCAAGCACTAGCGACAAAAGAACGGGAATGGGAATGGGAATGAGAACGGGAATGGGAACGGGAATAGCTTCTAGATTTAGCAACTTGCCAAGGGACACCAGTACTTTCACTAACATTGTTGGGAGGGTACCCGCAAGATCAACTTCCTCTGGCACAGGTGCCATGGGTAAATTGTGAATGGCTGGGTCTGTTTTTGAGGGTACCCCTTGTTTTTCAAGGGCAACCAAAAAGGAGTCCAAATGGATCCTGAAAGACAGACCCAACGAACCTCGGTTTCGTCCCATTCGGCTCCGGGCTCGTAAGGAAGTTCACCACGGCTTCTCCGTCCTGCGCGTCTCCGCTCCCCAAGGCTCTGGACAAACCTTACGTGGCTTCCATTAACGAACATTTTCTCGGGTGCCAACCAACCCACCCACCAATCAACCAATCAACCAATCAACCAATCAACCAATCAACCACCCCTATCTTGGGGGTTTCGAGTTAAGAGCTTGAAAGGGTAGCTTTGAGGATCACTTCGAATCCCAGACTCGGTACTTCACACCCCGGGAGCCCCTGAAGACTCCACGAGTTGACAAAGTGCTCGTTGACAAGGTGTGCCACCCAAGAGGAGTGTGATTGTTGCAACCATCTCCAGCATTGGCTTAGCGCGTCTCCCTTGGCCATAATCGGAGTCAGAGCTTGGACGGCTCTGAAAGCATCCCCGAAGCTTTGCTGGGGCCGACTCCCCACCTTTTGCCCATGTTTTGAAATTGCGAAAGGGTTTGAAACAGAGTTTCGGGATGGATAAAACAGGCCCTAACCCACCAACAAGAAGAGACCACCTTATCCCCCCCGGTCCCAAGGGCAAAGCAGTTGCCCCCGGCCGGCACTAACACGAACCAAAAGGGGTGCCTCGTTTGTAACAAGAATAAACCAAGCAGAAGCGCAGCACAGCGCAGAGCAAGCAAGCAAACCAGCGGCAAGCAGCACCAAGCGAGCAGAGCGAGCAGTAGCAGCGCACTCCAACCAAAACCCGACCCACCTCCGGATCCAAGACCACCGCCCCAGCAACGACGGCCGCGACGTAGTGCGGCCGGCGTGAGGAGCGCCGCGGGCTCTTTCCGACGAGATGGCAGGCAAAGTCGACGAGTGAAAAGCTTGAGCCAGACGGCGCATTGGCCGTGGCGTGGAAACATGTTATGATAAAACTACATGCCCCCAAAAACACCCCCCTCGCCTGTACAAAGAGATGGAGTGAATTTGGAAGGGCGCATTGGCCATGTTGAAGTTGAAAGGCAATAAACAAGAAAAACAAAGCCGATTGGGCTTCCAGGGTTCGCGTCCCCATACCCGGGCACTCCTTGGTGCCCGGATCCCGCCACCACCCCGAATTACGGGTATGGGGCGGATTCGCGCCGGTAGCCAAATCAAACAAGAGGAAGCAAAAGGAAACAGAACCAAAGATTCAACTTCAGAATGGCAGGCATGAAATATAAATACATTTGCAATGCAACCACAATGAACCGTAAGGTTCAAGTGGATTTAGTTTCTGAATTCATGATTTAGGCGCTTTGGCCCACTGGTTGATACATGGTGCTTCGACCACAAGACCTTGGTCTTTAAAGTAGCACCGTCTAGGCGCGCGATCACACAACGACCTTCGGCAGGAGTACCACCAGCTGCAATCAGCGGTTCAGGTCCGAGTAGGACCTCACCGGCGGCGGTGCAGCGCATCCGAGATCCTCACCACAGCATCTTGATGGGTTCCATCGCCAGCAGCAGCAGCGGTGCTGGATGAAGCTGACCACCAGCAGCCGTAGACGCCGGCGAGGGTAACTGCCTTGCTGTGACGACGCACACCTGACAGGACATCGCAGCTTGCGCGAATAGCGCACAGCCACGCGCGCAATTAAATTCTGGAGTGGCGAATAGCCAAATCATTGAAATATGGCAAGGAGCATAGCCCTTCCGGAAAAATCTCCGGAATAAAGGCATGCGCGCGTTGGCGCAGTCGGGCAAATTAATAAAAAACGCATGGGCAGACTCCAGGTATCACCGATGTCGCCCACGGCCGTGCCGCCCCTTCCCCTTGCTGGCATTCCAGTCCCCAGGGGGAGGAGGCACTGTCTCGGCTAGCTCGTCATCGTCACCCCAGGTAGGGGTGTGCGGCGAGTTCGGATTTTCGAACTCGCGGGGATCGCCCTGCATATGCGGCTGCCAACTCTGCGGCATTGCGCCTGGCCACATTTGTGGCATCATACCAGCCATGGGCTGTTGTATGTACCCTCCCATTGGGAAAGCGGGGTACATCGGACTCGGGAAAGGGAAAGGAGCTGCCTGAGCACCCTTGTACCCCGATCCGCGAGCATCAGGCTGATACCCGCCAGTGGGAGTTCTTGATCTGGCGGATCCGCCACGACCGAACTGCCCTTGTTGGTAGCCGTATTGGCCCCTTGCCTTTGTACTGATCACCTTTGTGACCCTTTCCGGGAAATTGGTCACCCTTGTGACCCCCGCCCTTGGGCCAGGATTGCGCAGGGGCTTTGCCCTTTTGCTGATCTCCCTTTGACCTGGATTCAGGTCGCGGGGTAGCAGACCGTTGGTCTCCCCTAGGCGTGGCTGTCCGCCTGTGGTGCTTCCCAGCCGGCGGTTCAGCAAAAACAATGGCGCATTGGCCGTCGCGCCGTGCAGCGGGGACCATGTCAACCTTGTTGTCTTCGACATAAATGTATGCCTCAGCATACTCAATTGGAGCCGTGATGGATCCACCACTGGCCCGCAGAGATTCGATGCTCCAATCAAGAACAGTGGAAGCATCAAAACTCGGATCTTCACTATTGAAGTCCGCGAGGCGTCGCTCAGCCTGTACCAATGACATTATGATGTCCGCGCGTGAGGCGCCTAGGCCATACAGCGGAACCAAATATCCGTCCTCAATCCCGATGCGGTAGGCATCGAAGATATGCAGGTAAAGGGCAAATGCTGAATTTAGACTGCCCTTTCTCGTCATATGACGACCCCATTGCGCCGCCTGTTGCGGGTGCTCGATTAAATATGCCATGACAGACATATTGTCGGGAATCGAGACGCCAGTGTTGCTCTCCTCGATGAGCAGCTGCTTCGCTACCCACCGCTCGAGAGCCTCATCACTCGCCCGCACACAAGCGTGAGTGTCCTTTGAGGTGACCTTTGCAACCTCCTGAAACGCAACTTGCACAATATCCGCATTGGGAGTGTGCACAAGATGCGGCGCGCAGCGCAAACCGGTGATCATGCAGCTGACCACCTCGCGAATCGGGTTTACCGATGCCATGAGAGGGGCCCACGCGTCGGTCTCCCCTTCATGCCAGCTGCTGGGGCGGACTGCTTTGAGTTCGCTCAGCCAGATTGGCTGTCCATGCTTAACCAGAGCGCGGACGGTGCCAGGCACCCATTCACGATAGAAAATCGGCAGATGGCAACCATTGCATAGAATGGTGCCATACATGTTCAAATGCGCGCACCGAGGGCACCAGTAGTCATGCATGGGAGCATTGTCCCATGAAAATGACACCCCTCTCCGCGGTCCCTGAACATTTAACTCACGGACCGCCCAGGGGCGGTACATCCCCTTCCTGATGCAGATAGCATGCGCGCCAGAATGGCGCATGTATCTCTTCCCGCACGGCGATCAAACCGCGTCGGGTTTTGTAGATGCCGGCGGCTTCCTCGATGGCCATCCACTTTAGGTCAACGGCCACAACGACATGGCGCTTGTCCATGTACTTGACGCGGTCGTCAACATAAAATTCGCCCTCATTATTGGGGCTGGGCAACTTGAGGAAAGGCACCTTTGCGCCCTCCATCCCAATCATGATCTCCCCCCTGCAGACCTGCTCAGGTCGCATGGGGAAAACTGTGATGGCGAATTTGCCAGGCCTCCGGGCACCTCGTTTTGAGGGCACCGATACTCGCCATCGTCAGCAGCACGTATCCCGTATAAGGGACTTCTGGCTCCCATCGGCCTAAGCAAAGGCCCCATAGGCGTTCGGTCACGCAGTGCCCAACGCTTGAAAACTTTGAACGGCACGTCCCTCCCGATTAGGGTGGACCGCGCAAAAAGCACCTCATTCGGGCGCACACATCTGTCCTCCAGACTGTCCGTGTTAGGAGCTTGACTGGAGGGTACGCTTTCCATTGCGAGAGCACCCGCCCAGGTCGCTACCTCGACACTCGTGCACTTGTGATCCCTCTCAAGTAGCGTTGAGATCAGAGGACATCCAACCTCCCAGAATGTCTGGGACCGTCCCAAACAAGAAGGGAGGCTGCTCACCGGGCTTCACGTTTAACCGACAAAACTTCTAGCAGCATTTGCGATTCCCTGGAGCTTCGTCCAACAAACGCCGACACATCCCTAATTTCGGGGAAAAAATGGAAGATGTCTTTTCCGGCAGGACAGGCGATTCTGCCTGCTATCCCGCCCTGTGCATCAATCACAACCTCTTCACCCTCGTATGTGAGGTTGTAGGTGCTCGTAATCGGGCACACATCGGGCTTAGCCATCAGTGCCTCTTCCAACGACGCACCTGTCGGGAGGACGCCCTGTACGTGCGACTTGGTACCTATGGGACCAGTACTCGCAGACATAAGCCGATAATTTTCGGCACGAAAGAATGGAAAAAGGTTCTTCATCCTTTCAATTTCTTCTTCAGTGGTGCGCCACGCCTTTGCCTCATAGTAAGGCGGCTCCTGCTTTGAGGGCACTAGGTCGCGGTCACCCATTGATGAGAATTTGTCCACATATGGACCCATTCCATCATCGTCTACATAACTCTCGTGATCTTCATCCGAGACGTACTCCTTGGGCGGCTCGCCCAGAGCGTCCAGATCGACCTTACCAAGGTCGACCAACGCCGGAGAATCCAGGACTCTCTGGATCCTCATGAGCTCGTTCCTAAACTGCTCAAAGCCTCCGGCCTTGTCAATCACGGAGGTCGGCATTGCGCCCTCCCATGATTCTGGAAACATGCACACGTTCGTAGGGGAAAACTCATCATCGGAAATATCCCGATCACGCTCCCGTACGTCGCTGATTAGTGTCACGTCCAACGAGCCGCCTAGGGCCTCGGGACGCGACGCTTTCGCCGGATGCGGCTTTGCGCTCTTTGACGCTACAGCAGCCTCATTGGCCGCTTTGTCCTTCTTCTCGTCACCCTTATTCCCCTCCTTATCCACATCCATTTCGGATGGCTGCGCGCTCCCCCCTGCTCCGCCCATTGGCGGTTCAGAGGATTGAGCAGGGGATTCCTTTGTACGGGCTTTGCCGTAATAATGTCCTGGGATCTGCACGTTCCCAGAAGAGCCACCGCCAGCCTCTCTCGGACGCTTGGCGGTGTGAGCCGACCCAGTATGTACAGCAGGAGCCGATCGCCTAGGAGGGCCCTTACTTGCCGACAGAGATGGAGGGGGTGGCTTCATCTTGGGAGCCGGCTCCGCCTTGGGCGCCGTCTCCGGCTCAATTACGCAGGACCTGAGGTCGAAACTTTCAGACCTCAAAAGGCCCGCGCAATAGGAACGGAATACGTCCTCAACTTCCCGAGCAAGGAACTCGGGATGGTCGTTCTCCCCCGGAGGAGTTCTCCAGCCGTCGTATCCATCGAGCAGATTCCTGCCCACGATTTCATTGAATCGATACGTGCCTAAACCGGCATAGCGGTTGGCAGCCCGAAGAACATTACAAAATCTTTCGACCTTTTCGGTCGCCGCAATGGCGGCAGCCATCTGAGGGTGAATATACCCAGTTTCAATCATGCATCCTGCGGCTTCGCGCAAGCATGACCTCGCACGCCACAGATTCGCGGCGGCCCTGTAAAAATCGCAGTACGCAACGTTCCACGTTGCGTCCTGCGCGCTGAGCTCGTCATCTCCGCTTTGGGAGTCAGGCATAGTGAGCCCCAAACGGATCTCCCGACCGCGGAATACGTCGGCGGAGATCTGGTTCGAGTTCGGCTGATCCTCCATCGGAGGACGGGGAACATATTGTTTCCCTGAGCCGACACTAGACTCATTTGCCGATTCCCTGTTTGGATGCCTCCCCTCGGTCTGCATCTGATTAAACCGTGCGACCAGGTCCGACCGAGGGCCAATCGACAATGGCCCAAGGTTCTCCTCAGCCCAATCAGCAAGCGCTTTGGCTCCCGCGTGATGAATTTCATCGGCATTCATCGTGTCAGACATAATGGCCTTTGACAGGAAATCCCAGTCGTATTCGCCGAAGCGACGATCAGTTGCTGAAGCATTGTCCAGCAGCTGGAAAAACCCATCCTCTGACAGGCCTTGCCACAGAGGTAGAGCGAGGGCATCCTCAATGGAATTAGCCTGAACAGGGTAAAGAAGGCGCCTTGGCCAGGCCCCGTTCCTCCACGCCGCCAACGCTGGCGGGTAACCTGCTCTCCGGAACAGGTAGTGCACTGCGATGCAGGCATCCGCGCTTTCAGCGGGCGCATAATATTCCGAATCCGGACCAGTTTCATGGTCTCCGGGTTCAGACGGATCATCGTCGCCATCGGGTGGATCGGGTCCACCATCCCCACCAGTCCCGCTCCCATCCATAGGATCGTCGCGGCCCGGGAGCTCATCGGCAGGGGAGGTAGGGGAATCTCCCTTCGCCCCATCGCCGTCCCCATCATTGTCTCCACCCGCAGCGCCTTGGCTGGGTGAAGCCCTTTTGGCCCCGCCTGCATCCGCAGGTTCGGGCTGTACATCCTGACCAACAGCTCTGGATGCTTCGGGATGGGAAGCCATCCCCATCGACGCATCGGTCGACAGGGACGGAGTGCTGTCTCCTGGTTGAGGATTATCCCCACCAGCGACATCTGGAACGCTGTCCCCACGCTTAGGTGGCGGCTCCGCCTGGTTAGGCTTCGCCGGCTCAGACAGACTAGCCGGGGGGCTCTTCACTGCCTTCCGCGGTGGAACCTCGGGCCGAGGGTGCGTGATCTCGCTATTCGCGGGAGCGCACCCCCCCGAACCCCCATCGGTCGGTGCGTCAGCACCTGCCGCTTTAGGCACGGGTGGGCCCGTGACCTCAGGTGCTTTGACCTCGGGTCCTTTAGCACAAGGAGCGGCACCCTTTGGCGGAGGGCCAGCGGCCGAAGACAGGCATGGCAACGACCCTCCCACCTTAGGTGGCGCGCAGCTGGGACCCCTTGCGGCCCCACCTCTCCATCTGTTAGCGGCTTCGCGCTTGGACAGGGATGGAAAGTCATCGGAGTACGCGTCCTTGGGAAGCTCGGGAGGATCAGGCTTAGCCTTCAACAACTGCTTCCCGGTAGCAGGCTTCAAATCTATTCTGTGGCCGCCTGTTTTAGACGGACCACCAGTCGTGGTCGGACTATACCCGCACGCCTGCGCTGGCTTTGCAGGTATTGTTCCCCTCTGATTGCCGCAAACAGCCGGCGAGAGACCGCGACTTGCGGCTGACTGGCCGAAATCGGCCATTGCTTGGCCCAGCCTCTGCCTCCCCGTTGCGGGCGGCGTCGAGGACCGGACGCGCTGAGCCATTGTCTGTGGCCCATTTCCCGCGTTGGGGCGAGGAGCAGACTGCTGCTCAGACGCTCTTGCATCGGCCGCGGCAGGCGCTTTGGCCGACGACACACGGCTGGTGGCGCATGGGCCACTCGACATCGTTCTAGGAGCAGAGATTACCTCCGCCCATGGCGCATCCTCAGATGAGGACCACCGGTCGACCGGTGTGAGGCCTGCCCCGACTCCGCACTGCTTCGCAGCGCTCAGATATGACTCCGATGGTTTCATCAGGTAGTCATGTTCTACCAAGAAATCCAGAGCGATGGCCAGGGCTTCCCGGACCTCCTCACTCATCGAGTACTCACGCCTCAGCAGGCATACCAGGTCGGTGAACGCCGAGACAAGACCCATAAACTGGTGTCCGCCTCTTTCGAGACCGACAACACCGCCGTTTAGGCTCTTCTTTGAGCAGCCGAACCACATCGCGTTGGATGGGTAGGCTGGGAAACCAGCGTCGCGGCACTTCATGAAAAACGTGGTTGCGACCTCCTGCATGGCTGTCCCATGCCAAACGATGCCCGGACCCGACAAGATTATCGTCGGTGCCTGGCTCCGGCCGCCCTTATTGGCGAACGCCTTCATGGCATCGATGTTTTCATCGATGATCCTACCCGCATCGGGGCTGGGACCATACGTGTTTTCGGACTTGCGCCATTCGGTCAGCCACAGGCATTTGGTAAAGATGATGAATATATCATCCTTAGCGCCCGCAGGAGCACCTGCATGTACCGGGTCAGCTAGTTTCTGGCTGACCACGGTACGGAGGAGCTCAGCTACTGAGGTCTCCTCCTCAACCTCCACGACCTCCAGCGCGTACTCGCCGGTTTTGGCCGGGAGCTTTGTCCGGATGGTCGTCCACTGCTCCTGAAGCTTTGCTTCAGTAATGGACTGACCCGCGCTGCCGGTAACCCAGTGTGAGGGTCCAACCAGCACCACAACACGAGATCCCTCTACACCTATGTAAGAGACCTTGTTTGGCTTACATCCACTTAGCAGCTCGGCGCATAGGCCAGCCGCAGCGGAGGGGTTGACGTATCCCAGCATTGTGAGAACGAACCCCAAATCGTCCGGCTCCTCGCAGCCGGCGTATTCCATTGCCGTCACGGGCCAAATCATGGAAATAATGTACGTCCGGACATTGAACGCCCATGATTCCCACATCTCCCGCACAAGCTCATAAGGTTGGCGGTCCTGACGATCAGGGTAGATGTTACCGCTTATCGCGCTCATGAACTCACTGCATTGAGTGTCTGCGTTGGCAAGCGTCGACAGCGGGTGCTCTGGCGCATGGTACATGAGCTTTGCAGCCCCTGAAAAGGGAAGGCCGCCAGCCAAGGGAAAGAATTTTCCTTCCGAAGCGGGAACATAGTGCTCCCAGGTGTCAAACAGCGGGCAGCAATGTACCTCGCCGAGTTCGCGGATCTCCTGAGGAAAGAACTTAAAATCCACCTCACCGCCGGGCTTTGCCGGGGGAACCGACGCCTCACGTGCCACCGACCCGGCGGGAATTTCCGCCCCAATGGTCAGCGCTACGCGGTTGGCGCCGTGACGTATCCATCCGACCTCTGCCGAGTGAGGGTTTACCTCAAGCACAGGATTCCAAAGGTGCGTGGCAGGGTTATGCGACAGCAAATTCCCCGCCACAGCAGACGTCCCTTCACCAATCGTCTCTTCTTTGAGAGCGATTGCTTCAACACGAACGCGGAATTGCCTTATCACGCGTTGGTGTGCAGGCCCCTTCTCAGTATGCTTGTACGCGTCGTGGGCGTTCTTACCGAGAGGACGTAGCAAAAGTGCCAGACGGACGGTTACGCCCAGGCCAATATGGCTGAGACAAGAGTAATAACTCTCAAGAAAAACGGGCTTCGTCGATGTCCACACGCCTGTTAGCGTGTCGGCATCTCCGAGCGATGCAACGGCATTCCCATGGCCCAATATGTTCCATAGGGAAGAGAATTGTGTTCCATGAACCCATCTCTCGTGCATGCTGGCTGCATTGAGCTCTGTGCAGTGCCGCATCGGGAACACTAGATACCCGTCGCGTTCAAGCACGGGATCACCGGCGTGCCAATCCCCGATTTCCTTGCTCGGCATGGTAAGCGGCTTAGCGCGTTTCCAGTCAATCAGGTGAAATATGGTGGGGGGAATCCCTATTTCATCCGTGATGAAATCCACAAAATCGTCATAGGAGCACCACAAGGCCTCAATCTCCTTGCACATGGATCCTACTTCAAAGGCATGTGCATTGACCGTTTGCATCTTTGTCAGCGCATCGGCCGAGATGCAATGAATTGCCTTCATATACCCAACCACCGCCTTGGGTGGGGTACAAAGGGCAGTTGGGCGCTGGTATGCCCAGGCCTTGAATGCCTCCTCGGCTCCTGCCGGCTGTACATTCGAGGGCATATCCCTCCTACCCTTTACAACGGCCGCCTGCATGGCGCGAATAACATTTTTATTCGCCGCTTGGAAAAAGGTCTGCCAGCGTGAGTCGACCTTCGCCATCTCGTACAGCCAGTTCCCGCCTCGGGGAACCAGTGAAGGGGAAACGGCGGTGGACAATGTCATATCGATCAGCGAGTTCCGAGTTGGCTCGCAGTGGAGCTCAGGCTCTCGCGGCATTGCCTCACAGATGATTATGGCAGCCGTGTAGACGCTTTGGTCACTCAGCTCCACCTCACCTAGAAGCATGGCCTGGAGAATACCAGCCACGCGTAGGCGGCGGTATTTCTTGATGGCCGGGACGAAAGACTTGTCCTCAATCATGCCCGTGTCAAAACCCTCCAGTAGGTTGAAAATGCCGGAAAAGGCACCGACAACCTGAGGGTCCTTGACACCGTCCTTGACTTGCACCAACTGCGTCTCAGCAGTGGTTCGATAACCGTACTGATCGGACTTTGCCGTCAAGTGCGGGTAGCAAATTCTAAGATTTTCCGATAGCCGAGTAGGCCTCTCATCTGACAGCGCATTGGCTGCGTGCTTCGCTTCCACCGGAAGCGGACCCAAGGTGCAGGCGCAGTTCGGGTTCATATAGTCCGCCTGCTGTCGCGCCGCCAAAGATGAACCTCTCGAGCGCGGGGCAGCGCCCGCCATTCCGCCGGCCGCGGATGCAGCCGCTGCCATGGCGCGAGTTTGCGCCCGGGAAGCGGTAGGGTACCACTAAAACAAAGAATACCACTGAAGATACCTCGAGAACAGGGAAACCTTCCACATCCAAAGGTGTGTAAACCTTGGGTGCCATCTCTATGGGTACGAAGGGGCAATTTCCCCTGGTATAAGACCGAATATGGTCGTACCTATGAAAAACAGTCGTGCGTTGACAACAACCCTGCTACATCACTACACATGAAACTGCAAAGCTACCCTATGGACATGCCCACCCGGGCGGAAAATGACACAAACACAAACCATCTAATCGAGGCGAATGTGCCTGAACTAATGTCGCGAATTTGCGTTAGTTATTGCAGCATGACTAATGCTGTTGTGAATAATGTCCATCAAGCCTACTCAGTTCGAGGCTGTTTGAAGAGCAGCGCGGGTCGCATATTTTACAACTAAGCCATGCACAAGAGGATCAACACGTGTAGTGCGATACATCCTGTTGCATTTGAAAACTGCGAAAGAGTTCACATGTCGTGAAATACAAATTAATGTCAATGCATGCACATGCTGTTTATTTACAAGACATGAGCAATAGTGTACAACACGGCTATAGCGGTTTACGCCAAGCTTGACAAGAATATCGCGATTAGCAATCCAGGTATTCGGCTGTATGAAAATGCCTACGGAAAACTTCGTGTTCAGCGCGTGCTCAATTAAGTCGTTTAGACATGATTGGCACTGCTCTACCTGGTCACGTGCGCGCCTGATCTTGCTCCAATTCCCTCGCGTGGATGCATCGATCAAACTGCTATATCTACATAACAAGATGTTAGGTCTGGAGCCTTCAATTGTACCCCGTCTAGGGATAACGGGGCAAATACTGGCCGGTCTAACAAAGTAAGTAAGCCATCTACCAAACTGAGGTTCAGGCGTTATGCCAAGCTCAGAATCGACGAAAATGTTTCGCGTATCGCAAACATTTGATCGATCCTCAACTATGTCAAAAACCATGTAGCTGGATTCAGCTAGCTGGATGAATTTGTTGAAAAATGAATTTTGATCGGTTTCCATGCGTACCCCCCTAATTGGGGGGAGAACAGGTGCAGCAGGCTTTACGACAGGGAGGGTGGGATGGCTAATGAATTTCTCCAGGAATCCTGGATTAAACATTCCTAAAGTCTGCAAATTCCTACCCCATGTCACCTTGTCTACGCACGCTTTGGTGAGAATGTCCGCGCCTTGGTAATGCGATGGACATGCTACGAAACGAAAAATCTGTTCATTGTAGACTTCATTGAGCCAACTAATGTCGATTCGCTGAGTACGCGACATATATCGCATGTTTGGGTTGTTCCCAGTGATAATGATGCGGCATGCGGCCTCATTATCTTCCATACAATTCACCGTGACAGGCTTACCGGTGCCTTGACCGATAGCAAACTGCCAAAGCTGTGCAAGTGGCATGCCTTCCTTGGCCACGCCATGATCTAGTGCAACGATCTCCGCTTCGGGAGTCGATTTCGATACCGAAGTTTGCTTTTTGCTAACTGCGGTAATGGGAACATATGTCCTTGGGCCGACTAGGCAAATAAGGACACCAGACGTACTCTTGGAATCGGTACGATCTCCAGCGAGATCGGCATCGCAGTAAGCGACGATTTCAATGTCACTAGGCTTATCGCAGACCCACCCGTATAGGTGTAGGTCTAGCGTGGAGTTGATATAGGAAACAATCTTATGAAGCTTCTTATCGCACAGTCGATTCCACTTAGTGATTCGACTGGCCAAAGCCTGTACAGGTCTAATTAGGTCGTATCGACCCATTCTAGCACCATACAAAATTTTCATGAGAACTGCAGCTGCAGCGTCGCCTAGGACACCGGGCTGTTCAGCAATCACGTCTGTTGGGCAAGGAGACGGCTGCCCAAACAGCTGATCTACTTCCGGGTTGATGGGATTCTCATCAAACTCTGGTTTACTTTCATCCAGAAAAGGCGTCTCAGCCTTCACCAGAGGTCTAGGGTACTTGGGGAGGCATAGCTCCTTGTACCTGTCAACGCATGCTTCCATGAAGCACGCTTCGTTATATTTGATGATCTTCACCCGAGCCGGGTCGAATTTGACCTCGTCAGCTCGAAGTCGCTTTTCTCCGAAACGAATGTCAGGCATTTCCTTGGATGGTGGATGATCCACAGTCCAAGCAGTGCGAGGGTCGAAGAAACCCTGTACATCTGCTGCAGCAAACTCATGCTCGCAGCCCAGATACCGCTTTAGGGTACCCGGCGGTTCCATCGTAATTACCCGACCAATGAGGTCCCATCCGATCGATAGGTTAGCGGATGGGCCACCCATCTTAAAATCATCGACATACACCACAAGAAAGAGCTTATACCTGGGATGATAAAATACACTCGGCCACTCCGGGACGCGGATAAATCCGACCTCAATAAGCCTTGCTTCGCAATGCTTTTCCCAGAACGTGCCGGCATCAGGATGCCCGTATAGGGCAAGAATCAAGGACAGACCGGATCGTCATAGCCAGCATCTACCCATGCTTGCGGCCATTGATCCTTAGGAAGACGCACCCATGTCGTGGGACCCAGTAGCTTAGCTTGGGTATAGGCGGATTCGCCATCACTGACTTGTAGTGCGTGACCAGGCAACATGCCATATGCATCACACATCTTGCCTGCGGCCATTGTTGCCGGGCATGAGGTAGCTTCGGAAAACATGGCCCAGTGATTTGCCTGGTCCCTCACAAAGCATCCCTCAAACACTACTCTCCCTTTGTACTTCCTATTAGGATCATCCTCAGGGAGTTCATGATTCTTTTCCACACATATGTCAAAAATTCTTCCTACATGGACTGTCTTGCCATTTGCTCGCGCTTCGGCAGCAACTTTCTTCCATTCTCTAACTCTCAACTCATCCCAACATCCCAACTTTCGGAGCTTTGTCCACTCCTTGAGGAGTGCTGCACGAGCCTTGTCGTTACCAGCTTGCTCCTTCTTCGTTACAGGCCTTGCTACACAGGCGTAAAAAGTTGGTATGCCCTGTAAGTTGGGTTGATGCCCCGAAGCCTTGTTCGATCTGGGCATCGGCGGAACAGGATCTCCATATAACCCTATGGCGGGACCAGCAGGGTACCCGCCGGTACTGCCGAAACCATTAACCCCCCTGACGGTCACGTCGGGTTGTTTAACGGTGATCTTAGCATCAACAATCATGACTTTCTCGAGTATGAGTTGAGCGATCCTGTCTCCAGGTCGAACTCGAAACTCATAATCAGAGTGATTAAAAAGCATCACTCTCACTTCTCCTGAGAAATCAGGGTCAATTACTCCTGCACCTACGTCGAGCATGTGCTTGACTGCCAGACCTGATCTCGGTGCGATGCGGCCATAAACTCCGCTTGGGAAAGTAAAGGCGCATCCAGTTTGCACAAGAGCACTTCCCTTAGCGGGAACGATGATTTCATGGCACGAGCTTAAATCTAAGCCCGCAGAGCCAGGCGTTTGCCGAGTAGGGAGAGTTGCATAATTGTTCAACATGTGGACGAGCAAGGCATCCTTGTCTCGCCTCCATGCACACGGATCGGCCTCCGTTACCTCAACGGGCGCAGTAGGAGCGTCGTCCCCCTCGCTCAAGGTAGCAGGGGCAGCCGCATAGGGCTTATTCCCATAAAGACCTTTAATCACGGCTTTACACATCCCAATAAAATATCGCGCAGTCAAGGGCGTAAGGCTTCCCTCGATCCTGGCATGGGGGTAGCCTAGTTCGTGGCTACACGTGCGCCCTCGTAGCTCGTTGGCTAGTTCAGGGCAAGAAGTGGCGATCCGCCACTGCTTCCTGATGGGAACACCATCGGACGTTTGCATTCCGAAGTCGCAACCGTCAACGTCGACACACCTGATGTCGGGATCGTCGGTTAGACGCCTCATAAATGGCTGCTTCCAACCAAGGCAATGCCTCGGCCATTCAAATGCAATTCTACCTCCCTTAAAACGCACGCGTTTGGCGACACGAAGGAAAGCAGCAAACATGACCATCGACGTTCGTCTAGCTTCGTTGAGCTCTACTGCGAACTCGGGACCGTACTGAGACAAATTTAACATACTGCCAAGTACTCCACGGTCCGCACGGGATCGAGCCCCATAAGTCACAACCAGGATTCTGATCGACGATCTCAATCAATCTGGTCATATCCTTATTCTTTAAAATGTCGAACGACTCTTTGTGTACGCGAATCGCGTCACCCCCCTGTTCCAGCATTGTGGCGGAGAGCTTAGAGTCAGGTTCGCATGCAAATTCTATCAACAATCTGCGCTTTATCAAAGCGGGTCCAGCTGGTTTGGAGGGTGCGGCTTCGCCAGCACGCGCTCGCTTCAGAGCTTCCTCCCTTTCAGCCTCGATGTATATCCTTCGCATACCGACGGACATACCTCTCCAGTCAGTAGAAGAAATGGAGTTGGGTTTACCAGATCCAGAATAGGACCTCTCCTTTCTTTCCTCCTTCTGCTCATAATCAAGCTCATCACCGTGTAAGGTGTGGGCTTTAGGCTCACCTGCGTCGAGGTCTTTGATTTTGTCTAGCCTATTTTTAAACTTGGTCAGCGTGACCCTCGGAGCCCTAGAAGGAGCATGCCCTTTATCATACAGAATGGTCACACCAGTCCAGAACTTTTGAGTTCTGACTCGATGTCCAGGGTTCAGGATTCTCCTGTCATCACGGATACACTGTTGCGTAGAGTCAATGTACTTTAGATGAGTTACACGATAATCATCCACATCCGCTTGGGACGGGCCTCCAGGAGGCAGTGGAGATCTATCATTGCCTAGCATCGACATGGTGTCTGTGCCAGGATTTGGACTCTTCATCACGCACCCAGTGGTCCCTTTCAGGAACATCAGCAGGTGCTTCAGAGTCAACAGCAGGATCACTACTGTCATCGTTAGGATGATCAGAACCCGGACCAACGGCATTGAGCTGGTTGTCCGGTTCGGTTGGAGCATCCGCTTTGGGAAGACCCTTTCCTTCTCCAGTATCTAGGAGCTGGACCTCCCTAGTCAGACGCTCATAGGCGGCCAACATGGGAAAAACGTATCCCTCTTCGGGGTTCCGCCAAATTCTTTTGACTTGATGAACACTGGGTCGGGAAAATCCGTTCGGCAACGTAGTAGTCGCCCTTCCACTGGCCACCGGGCTCTAATCTATAACCCAGGAAAATCCCAGGCTTCGACACTGGCCCGAATTTGGGCGCTTTAGATGCAGGGTCAATCTTCTGTGCCGGCATAGCGGGCACGTTACTGTACTCGTCCTCTCCGTGATCGGACGGCCCTGAATCATCAGCTAGTTCATCATCTCCTTCGGGCTCGTAATCAGAGTCCTCAAGAGGGTCAAATTCTTTTGGCTTTACAGTGAAATACGTCTCTCCAGTCCACGGGGCTTTTAGCTCCTTGGTGGAATCTGGACCGTATCTCCAGTCTACGGAGTGCATCATTTCTCCATTTTCCTCATCATACTGAACCCATGTATCACAGTCAGCGGTGAGACGAATATGCTCGATTGGAGCGTCAACGCTGTCAGCTTTGAATAGCTTAGTCCTTGGTTCAACGTGCACTCTGACGAGTTTGCCAGATTCTTCATCGAAGATCCAGTGATCTTTTGTAGGAACTTCATCAGCTTTGTGATGGTCGTCCCTTTTGAGCCCCCCCTTTTCGAGCCTACGCGGTTTTGGCGCGATTGGCTTGAAATCAACAAGACATCCGAATGGGATGAGTTGACCGGGAAAATCCCTGTCATCGTTTCTCTTTCCCCATGCGGTTCCTTCACCTCGATTTTCGAGATTTCTGGCCGCGCAAAATGCGCGAACGGCAAATGGCCACCATTTGGGCGATAAGCCGGCTTGTCTGAGGAGTACTCTTGCTCCATGCAGAACTAGCTTCACTTTGTTTTCAATGATGCCATTCGTCTTTGGCATTCCGGGTGTGGACATGTGATGCACCCAAGCCATTCGGCGAGTAGCCGCAAGAAACTCTCTGGCTTGGTCCGAGTATAACAGACCAATCTTGGGTTCGGGACCCATAAACTTGTGAAAGGCTTCTACCGTATTAGGTACAGAGCGACTAAAAACAGGGAGTACATCTATGTACTTGGTCGCAAGATCGTAAAACACGACTGCGTCCGTTTCACCATTCACACCACGGTCCTTTAAACCGTGTAACACCATCGTGTCAACAGTGACAATATCACCGAATTTCGTGCATTCATGCGCGTCGGCACCGCCCCGGCGGTGCAAACGCACGTTTTCCATCTTTGCGCGTTGGCAATGTGGGCAAAAAGGATTCTTTGGCAAATGTGACATCATGTGTTGAAGCGTTTTAGCTTCAGCACGTAACTGGGCTTCAGTCCTGTAGCCCTCAGGGTGTTTGATTTCAACAACTTCACCCCCCTCGTCAGGCGCGTCGGCCTCAGAGCGAGCTGCAGGGTACAGTGAATCGTTCATGGCAATTACTGGACCGGGCATTGCCGGTATCGCAGGACATGCATCTAAGTTCGGGGCTCCAAACATAACCGGCCCTTTAGGCAGGTATGGGACGTTGTTTATAACGTCGAGCCTAACAGTTCTTCCGGATGGACAGATGAGAACAGGCGTCTCAAAAGCATCCCACCGGAAACTGTATCCAAAATCCACGCACCTACGCCCTATCGATACAATCGAGGGTGTATTATCCATGACAAAGGCTTCAATATCCTCGTCAAGTGACTCAACAGTTGCATCAACTCTACCTTGAGTCCCAGCAACACCATTTGCGGTTTGCAAGGAATGTTGGATTCGCCCATTCTTGATGTGGCGATGATCCTGCGCGGGAATGTCGTGCATCCCAACCAAGTCGAAAGGACACCCAGTGTCAGCAAGCCACCGGATTTCGATTTGTGGGCCAGGCATAGCAGGCATCTGATCAGGAACATTTTCCCTGATCATTCGAGGGCGACGAGCCCACCTATTATCAGGCACATACTCACCTAAGTGCAACTGTACAATCTGTCTAGTAGTGGCAGCTAGGATTCTAGCATTTTCCTCGGACATCGCAATCACCTCGGGAGGTTGACGCAACCTATCCGGGTGAATGGGGTGAGAATGCGACCGCCGATTCATGATCGGCCTAGGCTCGTCACGTGTCCTTATATTCTCAACTTGCTGAATTTCAGCATTGTCATTGAAACTCAGCCTGCGAGCAGTGAGCTTAATCCTCACTGCCTTCGCGAGCTCAGAGTTATACTGGCCGCACTTACCGGGCAAGTAATAGAAATCCGTCCTAATGTCAATTGGCCCAGGAATCCGTCTGAATAAAACGGATTTGCGAGTCGGTACACTCAAATCGACATCATCAATCAGAGCGTTGTCCGAGAGACGAATCGTTCGTCTGCGAATTACAGCTCTGATATTCGGGCCGCCCGGACACGTACCTTGCAGTGTACGAGCGCCAATAGTGGTCACTGACCACTCCATTGTCCCTTCAGGGCGTTGAAACCGAGCTCTATACTCTTCATATGCCTTGGCTATGGGATGAGCAGGGCAGGCAACAAGCCCAATAGCCTGAGGGTGACGGCCCGCCCCTCTCAAAAACCCGCTGACAAATCAGGGGCAGGACTATATGTCCTGTCGTCAGCAGTGGTAGTAGGTTCAGCAGACTCGGGTTGCGCATCGGCAGACTCGGTCGCTGGGGCCGCAGTGTGTTGCTTCGCTTCTTTCAGCAAATGCTCAGGTGGCTTTGCATGCTTGTAATCACACTTATCCCTCATGCACTTTCCATAGGAAACCCATTGGGCGCAATACCCTGGAATCAGGGGAGGACGCTCCTTGCGTTTAGCGTCGGAACTCCCAGTTCTCGTGTGTGCGAATTTGCACTCTTGCCCGCGCGAACAGTATCCACGCGCGAAGTCCCTACATGCATCAATCGCAGGAGCGCCAGGCGACGTAGATCTGGGCCTCCTTGGGGGCTCACCCCTAGGGCTAGGCGTACGCCGCTTGTCCTGCTCCCGATTCCTGGGAGAGTACCTGTCCCTTCGATGAGGACTAGGGGTATTACCGGACCTCTTCCTTGGATCACTAGGGGGCCGATTAGGCCTATGGGAGTCTCCAAACAAAGATCGTCTCCTCACGGGAGGACCAGGAGCGCCAGGTTTCTGGGCTCTCTCCCTGGACTGAGATCGTTCGTAAAAATCTTTGTGCATATTGACCTGATTCTTACGAACCCTCCAGCGGTCAATTTCGTTCTTGCAACGAGCACGAAGCCACTCATAGCTACAGACATCAGGGTTGGATATGTTCCTATCCCATTCCCTGATATCATGAGCCAGACAGTTGAGGTGTCTAACCTTCTCACTGAATAGCGACCGCTTTACCTGCTCGGTCAGCGGTTCATCGAGACCCGCAAGGATGTGATCCCACTTCGCGATGAACCTTTCAAGTCGCTCCTCTTCAGTATAGAAAGATGAAACACTGCATCGCAAGTTTGAGAGCTCAATTATCCTGAGAGCTCTCTCCGATATTCGCAGTCCTTAAGTGGTCGTATAAGAGCCACAGGATCTGCCTACTCTTGATGCGATTGTTGGAGCGTTGAGCGGCTTCGGTGAGACGATTAATCTTATCGATAATTGCAACAGTCTTGATGCACTTCCGAATGGCTGCATTGAACCTGGCTTCAAGGATGTGGTATTTACATTCCCCATCCAGTTCATCAAAGGTCTTTGCCTTCTCGACTTCAGTTAGCCAATTGATGACGTAAAGTCCATCATAGCTGTAGGCATTGCTAACAGCTTCCTTCATATTGGCTATCCATACCCTCAGCCCAGCCGCGTCGGGCTCTGGCGGGAGGTCTATAGGAATGCACTTAGTCGCAGCTGTACAGTTCGGATCATGGTGGCTACCGTACCCGCCGCCACCAGTTCCGAAAAGATGCTGCGGAACCTGAGAACTACCGATTGACAATGCACATACAGGACACAGGCGAGTAGCCTTCGGAATGCAAATCTCACATGCCCTTTTCATGCATATTTTACACTCCTCAATTTTGCTGGGATCAGGAATATCCCGATCACACATCCGACATTTCTTGTCAGGAGGATCGGGGCCACGCATGGTCGGCGGCTCAAGGCCCGAAGGATCCTTCGGCCTTGTACCGTTGGGATCAAATCCTGGATAATACCCGGTTTCACGTTTATCCAGGGGCACGGATTGCGTAGCCTTCGGAGGACTCTGAAGGTTAGCCGCGTTGGGTTGACCTCCATTTGGGGTATCACGGAATCTGTCAACGGGTGGCCGCAGAGGCGGCGAGAACGACCGCGTCGGGTTCGTCTCAGGTACGCCTCCAGGCGATCTATTCCTGACACGGTTACCATCGGGATCCCTTCTTCTCCTAGTCTCGTCCCTAAGGCACGCAAGACAACAGGGACCCTGGACAAATCCAAATCTCCTGTAGTCATCCTGCCCAGCAGAATGTCTGGTGCAGTAGTAGGTCTTACAAAATTGACACTCAATTCCCTTGGTCAGGAACGAGCTCTCCCTACAGACTCCGCATCGGGGTCCGTTACGGGAACATTCTTCACACAGGTTCTCTTTAAATGAGAAACAATACTCACAAATATCACCTTTGCATCCCTTGCAGTGAAACTCAGCCACGAGATGATTATACCCATCACCTACATATTTACATCTGGGTTTACCAGGGTTGCCAGGGTTCCCACCGGCAGCACTCTTCTTCCCCCCTCCTCCTGGGCTTTGCCAATCTGGAGGAGGAGGTGGTGGAGGATCACCATCAGGAGGGCCAGGCGGAGGTGGCCGCTTATCCGGAGTACGGGACGCGGCTCGCCTTCCTCCTGTGTGATCGTTCAATCCACTACTTGAGGCCTGGTTCGAGTGCCTTGACTCGAGGGAATTAATTCTCTGGGCCGTATTACCCAGCACCTCGAGCATTTGCTCGAGCTTACTGTTGAGCGTAGTCGAAACGGCCATGTTATGAGTATTCTGCTTGTCCGTGTAGGACTTGCAGTCCCTTGACTTCATCTCAAGGTTGGCTTGTGTCTCATAAAGTTGGTCTTTGACCCACTTTATGCCGTCCCTATTATTGGTCCAGCATTGTTCGACATCTTGCATCATTCTATCAATCTGACATACCCTAGTGGACAGGTCCTCGATTTTGAGGTTTACTCCACCAATCGCAGGATGATTGGATTGGCTTTCCACTAGAGATCTCTCGATCATATCAACACGAGCTATAAGCCCGGTTACTCGATCAGAAAGAGATTCAAAAACAGTTTGAACTTGGGTGATGGAGCGAGCAACATCATCATAGCTGGCTCGCTCATTTAGGGCATCGCCTATGCTTATCATGCGATTGGAAACGATCTTGACGCGTTGGCCAAGCTCGGTCACGATGTCCTTAGTCCCTTGCGACAGCTGCATGGCCGCGTTCGCAGCCTGCGTACACGTGCTATTCACATGGACGCATTGGTCGTATTTGGCCCTCCACAAGTTAACCTCAGTGGAGAGCTGTTTGATGCATTGATCACTTCTATCATTCCTACGCCCAAGGTCTTCGACCTTAGCAACCAGGCGATGAATGATCGCACTTACCGAAGAGTCCACTCTCCCTCTTTCAAGGGCTGTAACAAGATCTGCAACCTCGTTGGGTTGCTCCTCATTCGTAGGACCAAATCCTGATCCGCGATCTCGAGGAGTGGACAAATCAACCATGATTGGATTAGATCTCGGAGGAGTTCTGAAATCATCCTGCACGGCCGTTGATGGCCGTGGGAGCTCACTCCGATTAGGAGATTGACTCTGATACGGAGCAGATCTCCTAGCATCACGAACCGCAGAGGGTTGTGTCATGCCCAGGCCTTTGGCCACGGGCAGTTTAGGAACAACAGGCCTATCCATTCGCATAGGAACATCGGGTCTCGAGTCAGCAATAACAATGTCATTCAAGTCGGTCGCATTGGACACTCTAGACTCAGACATCGATTCAATATCAGTCGCATTACTGATGGTATGATTGCGACTAGAACTTGATGCCATCATGGATTCAGATTCTATCGGAACATTAGCTCCGTCCATGTCATCCAGGGCGAAAATGGAAGCCGCGTAGGGCGTAGGGCGAACACCTTGTGTGTTCATGCCACTTGACCTATTAAATTCCTCCTGGAATGCTTCGATTCCATCAAGCACGTTAACGAGTGTGTCCGCGTTTAGCGGGTCTCTACCAATGATTGACGCTGGATCACCTGATCGACCGCGTCCTGAGTCCCGCGCACTGGGGTTACCCCTGTGGGCGGTTTCCCGATCCATCCCCCTTGCCCTATGCGATCCAGTCGAGTTTGACCTTGATCGTTTGCTCGGGGTTGGACTGGGATGCAAATCCAATCTATCCACGATATTACGCTCCCTAGGGCTCTCAAATCCTGAAAGTCCTGGGGGAGGGGACATGTTCCTCATGGTCGGGTTTACCGACGGCCTTGGCCTGACGTTGCGGCTGGCCACGTCAGGATTGAGATTCTCAATCGACAAAGGTAGCATGAATTCATCGCTTCCAGCAGCCCGTTTTGGGCTTTGGAATTGCGGGAAAGATGACGGGGCGGGGGGCCCTGGCATCCATGCGGCAAAATCCATACCAAAAATATTTCCGTCGTTGGGCCATGAGGCTCTCCAATCGAGTCCACCGGATTCGGTCGGCAGATGAACGTCAAATGCAACTCCACTGGATGTACCAGGTTCGGGATTACCGAGCACTTGAAAGGCTATGCTACTGGTTGGCACAGGTCTACTGCTACTTCGAGAGTCACGAAACTCGGACTGACCAATATTCATCAGCTCCGGGAAAGATGAGGATTGAGCTCCAGGTGCAATACCGGGCTCGTCATCATCACGTCCTGAGACGGAATCATCATGGTCAGGACGATTAGTCCCATGACCCTGAGAGCGATTAGCTCTTGAGGCATTAGACGATAGATCATCAGTGCGAGTAGCACTGGATCTCCCTGAAGGCATTGCTTCTGAAAAAGTGTGGTCCGACAAAAAGTCAGGACCGGAAAACATCGGCTGTCCGGGCACTTGGTCGTCATTCACAACGTCCAAGATTCCGGCCTGGCCGAGAACCCATTCATCAGTCACCACGTGAGGTCCATCCTCAGTGATTCCTGCCATCGTATATACAATAACCTACAGCGCCTGCAGGGTTGTTAATAGGGGGTTCGCGGTGCCAACCGAGGACGAATCCTACGGCTGATAACCTGCGAAAGGGTTTGAAACAGAGTTTCGGGATGGATAAAACAGGCCCTAACCCACCAACAAGAAGAGACCACCTTATCCCCCCCGGTCCCAAGGGCAAAGCAGTTGCCCCCGGCCGGCACTAACACGAACCAAAAGGGGTGCCTCGTTTGTAACAAGAATAAACCAAGCAGAAGCGCAGCACAGCGCAGAGCAAGCAAGCAAACCAGCGGCAAGCAGCACCAAGCGAGCAGAGCGAGCAGTAGCAGCGCACTCCAACCAAAACCCGACCCACCTCCGGATCCAAGACCACCGCCCCAGCAACGACGGCCGCGACGTAGTGCGGCCGGCGTGAGGAGCGCCGCGGGCTCTTTCCGACGAGATGGCAGGCAAAGTCGACGAGTGAAAAGCTTGAGCCAGACGGCGCATTGGCCGTGGCGTGGAAACATGTTATGATAAAACTACATGCCCCCAAAAACAGAAATGGTTCCATTCCCCAAGTGACTTGATCGTGACTCGATCGACTCGATCGACTCGATCCTCCGCCACCCGAGAAGGCGACGGCTTCCCCGTGGAGCGCCTGAGTCGAATTTCCGAGGCCGGGGGACCCGTCTTTTTTTGCGGGGCTAACGAGGGAAATGCCGGTGGGCGGCTTCAAACACCAAGAAGAGCCAACTTTGGGTGGGCTTAAAGAGAAGTTCACTGTTGGGTGGCCTGAAAAGCGGAATTCCCTCTGGTTGATTCACAAAATGAACAACCAAATGTTGGGATGGTTCCAGGGTAGTGATATTCCCTGTCCTGATGGTTCAAGCTCAAAAGCGGAAACTTGGTTGGCTCAAAACTAGGGGACGGTTTGGCTGGCTGACAAATATAAATTATCTGTAGGTGTCTTTGGGTCTTTGAGGAGAACAAGTGGCTTCAGCATCTGCAACCCAGCTTGGCCTTTTTGAGCCAGGACAACGGAGGCTGGCCAAAAGTAAAGCCGACTCCTTCAAGCCTTGCTGGTCAGGGAACGAGGGAATGCTATGGCTTCCGGTAGGGGAATCCCAAACACCAAGAAGCAATACCAACAGTGCAATTGCCACGGGCGTGAGCATTTGGAAGTTGAACACGAACCACGTTTTTGGGGCTGGAGTAGTAGTTTGTTGATGCAACATGACTTTTCACCGGGAGTGGGTTGCCAGACAACAACTGTCACTTCTCAAAGAAACAAACGGTCAAGAACCAGCCCCGTCTATGCAAGACCTCATCTGTCAAAAAGGCCTACTGTCCCGTTCTGCACAGCTGCCAAGCGTCATTTGTTTCTTCCTCAGCAATTCACTTCATCCGTAATCTTAGGAGGCCCTTTACGCCCTTTATTGTGCCTCTACAAGAACCAGGGCTTCAAATCCTACCACCAATCCAGACCACCAATGATTGAGGGTAACCTCATCAACCCGCGAGAAAATCATGAAATGGTCCAACAAATGCGTGTAAAACGGGGGGAGGGTCTAGAAAGGGTCTAAATGGGTTATCTGAGATTGGGTCTCTGGGGGTAAAGGCAGTCAGTCACACCAGTCACTAGCGAGCGCCAAGAACCCACCCTGGGCCCGCTGCCCGTAGCCGGCGTAGTTGAAAAGGAAAAGGTTGCAGCCTTACGAACCCTTGCGAGTGGGGCATGCCAAGGCAAATTCATGCCCCATTTTCCAATAGTCATACAGGGTTCTTTTGCCAAAGGCTGGTATCCAAAACCCTCCGATCATCGAATTGGGAAATCTTGCCCCCGGGGTGAGTGAAACTTGGCTACTTGGCGCTACCGCGCTACCTGTTTTGGTGTCGCCTTGTACCACCGATGCATTCCCAAGGGAGCATGGCCGTCGCCACAAGTGGCACATGGTTTGCAGCTTCCCCTTGGATGCGTTTTTTTGTGTGGCAGTAGTCATCCCTGGCACGTCCAATTCCATTGGGAAGCCAAGGAAAAGTCATAAAACATCAGAATTTCTATAAAACATCAGAATTGAAACGGGTGAACAATGACAGTGCGGCCGAAACCGCAGATATTGGGTCCATTCAAGCCTCACTCTCCAAATCTAATTTTACACGGTGGTGGCAAGAAAGAACATCCACTGTTCACTTAATTGACCGTCCGAAATGGGCGTTCCCTTTGGTGAACAGCTACAACCCTAAAAACACTGAGGTGAGGGCTCAACCGTTTCGCACACATAGAAGTGGATGGTTCCAACAAAGTCCTCCTGGTTTCTTGAAGGGCCTCTCGAGACGGTTTCTTGAATGTCCAAACATTGCCCAAAGTGAAATGTATCCTTAAAACCTGCAACCAAACGGTTATGTTCAAACCAAAGGGAAATACTTGGGACCCCTTCACCTACAAAGGAAACGACATCAGAACATGTTTCATCGCGCGTGGCATCAACCGTGAAGCAAAATCAACAGGCGTAATTACTCATCAGCCAGACCCTCCCAATGTTCCCCGAGAGGAGATAAGGACACAACCCCAGTTTCACCTGCCTCAGCTGGTCACGTTCTGCTGCGATGGAACCGCAGCGGGGAAGTTTCGAAGGGCTAGATGAAAGGTGAGATATGCTTCAATGAGACATTGGATGTTTGGTCATGTTCGTGAATCTCAGCGGTAGTGGTGAGTGGCGAAATGCTCCCCTGCTCAGCCTCAGCATGCCGTAGTTACACTCTCGATGCCACGCGGTTGTAAGCGGCACCCCGTGCAGGAGAACAAGCGACTGCTTGTTGCTCCCATGGCGCCTGTAGGCGCCCACGAATGCCACCCATGCCAATATCAGAGGCTTAGGGTAGACAAGCACCAAAACAACAGCTGATTTCCAGCACCCCGCGCAGCCGCTTGGAGTCTCCAAATACCATTGCTTTTTGTTAGTAGGTATGTATTTGGACAACCCTGGTTTTGCAGGGTAAGAGTGAAGGACTAGCTATACCCTATCATACCCTGAACAAAGTGGGTAATGTTGACGTCATATCATGGGTTTAGTGGGCCATCATCACTTTTGGAGGGGACACCCGTATTAGCAAACTGGGGTTGAGTAACAAAAGGGGTCAACATGATTGGGTGTAGGGGGCACTAGAAGTTGTAGCCCAAATCAAAGGACGCCAAACCCCTCATGTCCCTTTGAAACCTGCTGCACAAAGTCCCAGCTTGGGGCATGTTTGAGGTGGGCATGGGGTCCGACATCTCATGCGCAATGGGCACGGGTAATGTTGACCCCGGATTGATACACCCCTGTTTATTTATTCTTGGGGGTGTCCCCAGTTTTAGTGGGATTCACCACAAAATTGAGGGGCCCCCAACCCCCATATTCGTAAACTGGTTGGTTGATTCTTTTGGGGGTACTGAATGAAGGGCAAGGGTGCTGACATCAATCAATGTTGATCGCCCCAGGGAGTGAATTTACCCGCAGCTGGTTACCCCAAGAAGGAGACGACGCGGCGACCCTGAAACGAGCATAGCGATTCGACCACTTTGCACGCTGGGCAGAGGGCCCCGGTTCAGCCAGAACTTGAGGATGCTTGACTGCGCAGGGGGTATGGCTGATACTTCAGGCACTCCCCTGCAGATCAACAGAAGAAACTCCAAAAGGCGGCCACCCAAAAGAAGCTTCCTCCAAAGATGAAGGCTTGTTTTTGTTGGTGGTTGGGGGGGGGTTCTATGCTACCTGCTAGGGATTGGTATGAATATAACCTTCTAAAGCCGTGGTTGTCGAACCGTCTGATTCTGTGGGTTTTATCTACGGCATTGTTGTGGGCCCGTGTCTTTTTGCGGAGCTTGTGGCCAAGGAAAAGCTTTGGATACCGACTAAACAATGGGTATGTAGAGGTTCTGGCAGGTAAACTAGGGGCCCAATGGCCCATATGACTTTCTCTAGATCATCACCAAGACTGACCGCTCAACTCCCTCCAAAGTGTCCGCTTTGTTCGGTTGGAATATTTTTGACAAACATGGGGGTTCCATAGCAAATATATCCCCTTTTGTAGTCAGGGGAATCCTGCCTCGACGTTTGACATATGCCGTTGCCTCTGGGGAACTGGACCTACTCAGCATGGTCAATCTGTTGAGCTTCAGCCGTCTCAGACTATCAATTCCATATCCATTGTGATGATCTAGGCGATCGCAGTTGGAAAACAGACAGTTGAAGTTGGGCCGGTTCTGTGCTCTCAGTGAAATACTCTTGATGAGTTTGGTCAGTTGGGCCAAGTTCCAACCATCGGAAAACAACACGGGGGGGGAGGATCTGTCCGTGGGGCACATCTTTTGAGGCTGGTACCACCTTGAATTCACGGGTCGAACGCTGGCAACCAGGGGCGGTGGGGAGGCTTTCCATAGGCCACGGGGTCAAAAATGGGAGAGGAGGTTTACAGGTTGGGACGCGAAACAGAGCCACATTTGGCGAGTCCTTGCAGCTACCAATTCCACTAGGCCCTTAGGCTCGGAAAGGGTGAGAGACTTTTTGGCCAACGATCACGAGATTGTACAGACATGGGAGCCTCTCCTCACGGGGCCTTCCCATAAAAACCTACCCTCTCACCTCGAGGCGACACATGGAACATCCAAACGATCCCGAGGCCTGGTACACCATTGCCTCATAGTAGGCCGCATTGGGGTTGCACCTTAGCGTCGGTGTTGAAAGTCAATCGCCACCCAAGTGGCGAGAAACGAGCGGTGAAATATGCGGGTGTGCCGCTTTTTTGGGTTCGGACCACCAAGAATGGTGGTGTTCCTTGTGGTTTCCCTTTGAAACCAACCAAAAAGCGTCCCAGAAAACCGCACACCTGTATCCCTTGCCCCCAAGGAATGGGGAGCAAATCCGAGCAGGAGCTCGGCTGGGCGAGAATGAGGTTTTGTGCGAAGGCCCTGGACCTGCACCAAATACGCAGCTTAGATGGCAAGGCATCAGCGAAAAACCTTCCACACGAACCAACTAAGAAAGGTCGCACGATGTCGCACGCAACAAACACGCAGCCTCCACGCATCACCCAACAAAACTTCTTTCAAGCAAGTTGCACATCCAAGGAGGGGGATATAGGTGTCCAAACGGTACGAGTACCTGTTTGGAATGGCGTTGAAGAAAGGCCAAATATGCACATCAACAAATTGTCGGGGTACCCCAGTGTTGGAAGTACTAGTTTTACGGTCAGCCCCTGAGGTTTGCCTGCGCCCCGAACCAAAGCCCCGACACAAAAACCCTAAACCTAAACCCTAAAAACCATAAATCTAAACCCTAAAAATCCTAAACCTCAACCCTAAAACCCTAAGCCTAACCCTAAACCCAAGCCCTAAAAACCCTAACCCTAAACCTAAACCCTAAAACCCTAAACCGAAACCCTAAAAAGACCCAAACCTGCTTGCAGAAACCTAAGCCCTAAAAACCCTACACCTAAACCCTCCACCCTAAACCTAACCCCTAAAAACCCGCAGACCTGCCTGCTACCCACGCCTCGTGGTACCACGGCCCCACGTTCTGAAGAGAACGCAGGTCACCACGTGTCAGGTATGGCTGCAGGAGTTGTGCTACTTGAGTAGTAAAGGGTGCCATACTTGAACCACGTGCTGGACAAGGGTGGATTAGGGGGTGCCGGCAAACCACGGGGGCTGTGGGTAGTTTTAGCAGCGTACAACACCCAGTTTGGTTCTACCAACATGGCTGAAGAGGTTGCTTGTAGGGCTGGACAAAACCAGCACCTGTCAGATGGATGCACCGCTATGCATGCGGCAAATTTCACCAACCCCAACTGGGCACCGATCGTCTCTCGAGGATCTTGTAACCATTCACAAACCTTACCTCGGGCTCCTCTCAACTGGTGGTTTGTATTGGTGGAATTTGAAGCCTGGTTCTTGCTGAGCCCGAACTTCCAACCCACGCTCCAACCCACCGGAAGCCAATCCCCCCACGAACCTGCTGGGTGTCGGGGGGTTCCGAGTTCCGAAGCCCCGGGCCAGATCAAGGTAGGGCTCTCCTGGCCGGGCGACGGATTTCGGCCACCGGGTTTGATTTGATGAGGCTGTCTCCCAGATGTGCCTCATGTGATGTCCATTTCACTGGTACCTCTCAGAAGCTGATTGGTGTCTCTTCCCACGCCAGAAAAAACAGCAGCTTTTTCCAGGGCAATCTTTAGAAAGCTCGGGCATAACTTCTCCATTCAAACGCTCAACTTTCTTGAGATCCGAACCGAACCCTCATGGACCATGGAAGGTCTCTGGAGCCCATCGACTCAGTAAGATCCTTTCAACAACTCAACAGCCAGGGAAATTATCGACAAGACCCATTGAAGGGTGGACCTCATTAGACGGATGCCATGTTGAGGGCCCGTAGGATGCTTAGGATCTTCAAGAAAAACCGGCTGGATTGCCTTTCGGGCGGATCTGGGTTCCGCAAGCGCTGCCTCCATCAGGGGCATCTGCTCCTTGACCGACACCTGGTCGAAGGAGGTCCCGGCTACCCCCCCCCCCCAGGCCCTTGAGGTCGGAAGCCTTTCAGTCATGGGGTACTGAAACTTCACACATTTGGAGGTGGATTGGAAAACCCAAGCTCTCATACCTTTCAGAAACCATTGCCCCCCCTTCAAGTGAATAATAGTCATTGGGAAGGCAATCTTCCAAGAATCCTCACTGGGTACCCTGCCCTTTGCGCCGCCTTTTGCTCTCCTGCCTCCTTCTCAGGTAGTCGATTCCCCCGCTGGCAGGGGATGAACATGGCCTGATTCGATCCAATGGCAGAGGTCCTCCGCAAAGATCGGAGCCGAATTGCGTACGGAAGGACTGAGTTTAAGACACCCACGGGTCAAGGCTTCACCGATGAAATCCCGAGTCGCTTCACCCCAATCCGAAATTTCATGGGTCAGGAAACGGAGCTTAAAAGGATTCATCTTGCCCACAGAACAACGAAAGCTTGGGATCCACAATTTCACTTTCTGTCCCATGTTGTTGGCTGCTCCCCTGACTATGGACACGAATCAACTGGAAAGCTTAGACTGGCTACACTTTTGCGTTGAGTCCTCACCCGCTCGCTCAAATGCAGGACTCGGACTATGCACAAAACGGGTCTAGAGAAGGAGCACCTTGTGTTGACAGAGCACACGTCTCACGCTTCCTTCCCTCAAACTGTGCCTTGCCAGCTGTGCCTTGCCAGCTGTGCTTTGCCAGCTGTGCTTTGCCAGGGTGGGTTCCAAATGGACCCTCCAAAGTCCCTCAACCTGTCCTTTGGGTCCAACTGGACCCCTCAAAAAGGGATGTCCATCCCATGAGCGCCCGCGCATCCAGCTTGTGACCCCCACGTGTGGGAACCTCGGGTCGCATCTGCGGTCAGCTAGGGTGGCGCGTCAGTCTGGGAAAGGTAGCATGCCCATGCGGGGATCAATACTCCGGGCGTTGCTTGCTGACACTAAGGGAAATGCGCTCTCGACTTCCAGCCTGGTGTATTCCTGGATGAGTCGAAGTAAATTCACCAGCCCCAAAAGTAACAACGTCATCACGGGTGAGGTTGCAGTATCACCCAAAGAACGCCTCTGCGACGCTTGCACGCGCAAACCAGATAAGGGAAGTCCAATTTCCAAGAGTTGTGCTGGCCTGAAAGAAAGCCATATTTCCGTGCCTGTTTTTTTCAAGGTTTATTTTTTGGGGGTTGGTTTACAGGGAAACCAAAAGAACAACCACAATTCTGGGGGGGGTCCGTCCCCCTTAAAGACGCACCCGCTTATCTGCAAATGATTGCTTCATCATTCCAACATCCTGAGATCAGAATCGGATCCCCGGGTAAAGAACCATTCCCTCACAACCCTTCGCTTGTTTCGCCCTCGGATCGGTGGAACTCCAGGGGCCGCGCCCAGAACTGTTGGCCCCCGAAGTTGATCTGCAACTCAGCCTCGGAATGGCACAAAAAATGTGGTCCTGTCGGGCTGGTCCCCAAACTGTGGCTTCCAGGTGTCAACCCGAAATCTGAGAGGGTGCCCAACCTGTTCCCCCTTGAAACCTCGCGATTTCCGGTTGCTTTTGCACTTTTCTGCGCCGGTCGTCGTATGTCTTATCCACTTTGGGCATTGTCCGGAATCTTTCAAATGCCGACACGGTCACATATGTCTTTCAGTTTCACACGAAAGTGTCAAACTGAAGACAAACGATGTGCTCGTTTGTGGGCCCGCGTGTATTTCAATGAAGGCCGGCATTGCCATGTCCTACACATATGTTTATGTTTATGGACAGGCCATGGGGTTCCTCCTCTTTTGGGGTTACATTACGAATGGAACCTCTCAATCGGTCCCCTAAGACTGGTCTTCCAGGGACCTTCCGTCAGGTTCTATAGGATGGGAGGGTACATAACCAAAAAGGGCCAAAAGGATGATGTTGAATCTGGCAAAAACGGAAAGACTAGGGACCCTAAGCCATGCAGTGTCTTACTTCTCCGCATGTTGGGAGGTTCCAGAACCAGCCCAAGGTTGCTTGAGCTCTAGGCCTTACTACCAGAAGAGCATGCAGTAGACCTACTCAAATAGCTTCTGGAATTGACATAAGGTCCTCGAGAGGAGACCTCTAGTTCGGCCATCCAAGCTGCACGGGGTATTCTGGCGCCTCACGGAGCTCGCGCCAACTTTGGGCGCCGAAACCTTCGCGTTTTGCGAGCCGACTGCACCCCGCATCAGGCCGCGCATCAGGCCCGGTGGGATTTATGCCACCCTCCGGGCCGCGAACGCGCGTCAGCCTGGTACAGAGACACCCTCAAGCAGTTCAATAGGCAAGAAGAGGTGGGGGCTCCTCAGATTGGGGGCCCGCCACGGTGCTTGAGGGAAACCAACTGTGAACCCTTTCATAGGGGCGCCTTTTCAATTTCCGAACACACTTTCAAAGCGATCAGCGTGTTCACCCCAACGTGAGAGCTCTTCAGCGAAGAAAAGCCAATGATGATGCAGCCTGAAAGGTGCTAGGTTTGAGCAATAGTTGGGAAATGATGGGCCGCTTCCATGTGCTTAAAGATGCCACTTAAAAAATGTGTTATAAAATATACAAAAACACAATATTTGAGACATAAATGAACTATTAAACAGGATATTGAGTTGTTATATGCATTATAAAATATACAAAAACACAATATGTGAGTCATAAATGAAATATTAAACATGATATTGAGTTGTTATATGTGCAAAGGTTGAAATAATTGATTTGGTTTGAATATATTTTATTGAGATCTGCCTCAACAAATTCAAATACTAATATCCTATATATATATATATATGTTAACAAACATGTATGTGTATATATATAATTATAATATTATATCAAATAAACATATATTTTATAATATTACTAAACAGTGCTTTAAAATTATTTGGATCGAATGGAGGTAATATACCATATAATTTAACAATACTTGGATGACCTCTTAATGTATGAAGTATTCTGAATTCACGTAATAATATTGTTGCATCAGTATCAGTAACAAATACTCTTTTTACCTGTTTTAATGCCACCATGGTTCCTTCTGTTATTCCAAGTTTGTCATGTTTTGTAATACATTTTGCACTATCAACAACACCACAAGTTTACCAATTGGGAAGAAACCAACAGACCCCTCCCTCAGGTCAGATTCGCCAGAACCCAATTGAAAGGGATTTTGGTCAAGCGGTTCCGTTTGCACCTTTCTGGGGGTTAGGGAGGCTCTAGTAATCGGTTCCCTTAGAAACCTGCAAACATCGACAACACGTGCCGATCATGATGTGCACATCAAAGTCGCCTTTGCGACCCGGCAAGCTTGTACGTTGGATTTCCAAAACATAGCGACCACGTCAAATTGCCGTGGATTGTAGCCGCCGCTGCTTCAACTGCCAAGAAACCGCTGACAAAATCCCCAGCCGTAAGTTTCACCTAAACCAAATCGACAACACAGCCGAGAATGCGCCTGTGACAGCCCATACAACTCCAAGTTACTTGGCCAGTGGTTTGCCATCATCAAAAACACGTCCTTTCTGTTGGTAGCTTATGCTCAAGGGAAATCCACCGAAAGCTAAAGAAGCCAGAATTGGATACACAAATCAGCTAGCTAAATCCCCCCAGACTCATTGGTCCAAAATATGCCGTTCTTTGCCTTCCCTTCCAGGCACGTGAGGTGTAAACATTGACACATTTGCAGCTCCCAAGCAGAAGCTTCCGATTTCATGTGGCCTGTCCTAAAGGAAGGCCAGTGCGCCACACCTGCCTGTCAGATTTGGATCATTCATCTTTGGGACTGAATCTGCCAGGCATTTGTGGGGTTGAAGTGCCTGTCAGCTCCGGGAATGCTCCTGAGCAAGTCAACTCCCCACTTTGCCTGCCGACCCTTGTGAGTGTGTCTGTGCTATCAGTCTGCGTGGGTATGCACGTTTCTGCGTTGAGGGCCTTCTGGGGTCGTCCGTGCGGTTCACTGAAAGTGAGGTTTATCCTTGTCTTCTTTGAGGAAACCTCGGTGTCCGGTTAAAACCACCGACCAAAAGAAGCTACCAACTCCGAAACAAACCCCAAAAGACCCAAGGCGCACATCCCAAGGGTACTCAGGAACCCAGAAGACAACTGCGCAGCATCGATTTTGGGCTCTGCCAAGACAGTAAGACACTTTTTATGCGCTTTAACCACTCTACTCGTTTGCTTTGCCAGGTAGAACCACCTACTAAAATGGATTTCTTTGGGTTTGGCCCCTCAACTCCATGTCCGAGCTGCGGTCTTTGGCGTCTTTGGCCATGGTCACCACCGCATCCTTCAGCCCCGGGTTCTGAGGGCCTCGGAGCCGGTCAGGTCTCCGGGTCGGGCGGTTTGGCCGGGGGTTACCGGGGGGGGGACCTTTTTTTGGGGGGGGAACCCGTTTCGGAGTTGCCAGGATTTGGACATAAAAGGTGAACCTTGGCAACATTTGCTGGTTTTCAGCAGGAAATGAGGGAATGACCCCTGTAATCCATCTATGGTTTCCTTTAATGGAATCCCGATGTTATTATTCCCAGCACCCTGGGTCATTTTTCCCCGAAAACATGGCGAAGGGTTCTTCCGCTGGGTTCACTGGAGTTGTTCTCATGAGAGTCATTACAAGGTGTCATTGCAAGGAATCATCATCATGAAAGTCATTGCAAGGAGTCATTGCAAGGAGTCATTGCAAGGAGTCATTGCAAGGAGTCATTGCAAGGAGTCATTGCAAGGAGTCATGCGAGTCATTGCGAGTTGCAAGGAGCCAAGTGCATGGAGTCAAGTGCAAGTTGCAAGTGCAAGGAGTTAAGTGCAAGTTGCAAGTGCAAGGAGTCAAGTGCAATTGACTTGCGAGGAGTTAAAATCTCTTCTTAGGGCGGGGGGGTAGTGCCGACGACACTCTAAGAAAATCGACCCTCTGCGGGGATTGGCGTGGTCGAGGTGCAAAAACTTGAGGTGTTTGGCGATTTTGTTTGGGCCCGCGCGACCCTCTGCGGGGATCGGCGTGGTCGAGGTGCAAAAACTCGAGGTTTTTTGCGATTTTGTTTTGGCTCGCGCGACCTCTGCAGACGGCGTGGTCGAGGTGCAAAAACCCGAGGTTTTTTTTACGATTTCTGCAGCGCTCGCGCGACTCTCTGCGGATCGGCGTGGTCGTTTTTTGTTGCTCGAACTGGTCCTCGGGAGTTGTCGCGTGGTTCGCGCGCCTGCTCCCGGGACCGGCGGGTCGCGCGTTCGATTCCTCCCTGGTCCGCGGGCGGGCTTCGCAAGCTGCACGGAGCAACTTGCATAGAGCAACTTGCGCAGAGCAACTTGCGCAGAGCAAGTTGCACAGACCATTTTGCGCAGAGCAACTTGCGCAGAGCAACTTGCACAGCCCAGTTTGCGCAGAGCGCCTTGCCCAGAGCAACTTGCGCAGAGCAACTTACGCAGAGCAACTTGCACAGAGCAACTTGCACAGAGCAGCTTGCACAGAGCAACTTGCGCAGAGCAACTTGCACAGAACAACTTGCACAGAGCAACTTGTACATAGACATTTGCACAGAGTCAGTTGCACAGAGCTTCTTGCACAGAGCAACTTGCACAAAGCAACTTGCGCAGAGCAACTTGCACAGAGCAACTTGCACAGAGCAGCTTGCACAGAGCAATTTGCGCAGAGCAACTTTGACAGAGCAACTTGCGCAGAGCAACTTGCGCAGAGCAACTTGCACAGAACAACTTGCACAGAGCAACTTGTACAGAGACATTTGCACAGAGTCAGTTGCACAGAGCTTCTTGCACAGAGCTTCTTGCACAAAGCAACTTGCGCAGAGCAACTTGCGCCGCGCAACTTGCACGGAGCAACTTGCACAGAGCAACTTGCACAGAGCAACTTGCGCAGAGCAACTTGCGCAGAGCAACTTGCACAGACCAGTTTGCGCAAAGCACCTTGCCCAGAGCAACTTGCGCAGAATGGTCACGGGGCTGTGATGCTTTCGGGCCAACCGTGGTCTAGTTTACTGAGCACCAAGACAACTTGGAACCAACTCAGGAACGCCAAAAGGTGAAAAAGTCGCAAGTCAGCTTCTGGCGGTGGAAAACCGCAGCCATTGCTGGGGTCCAAAAAAAAGACGCAGCCAGCTCGGGGACACAAGGGCACTAACTGTTTAGTTGATGAGTTGCAAAAATCAAAGGAAGGAACCCAACAAAGGGAGGGCACCAAAAGGTTCCTCTAAAATGGGGACACCAGGGCAGTGATCATTGCTGTGTGATATGTCATATCCCATATTAATGCGCCTACATAAATGATGACACCCTGGTATGTCATGGGTTACCCGAAGTATATATTTGAGTTGTTGTGTGTGAACAAAGACTTACCTTTTAGTTGGGTTGTTTGGTTCTCTTAAGCCCCTCATCTGAGCATCTTTTTAACCCCCTCCCCTTTGTATTCGGGAGTGATGGAATCCAAACAATGGGCCTGGGGGTCAAAAGGCCTTAATAATTTAATGCCCCTGCCCAACGGCCACTTGTCCTGGGTTCCCTATAAAGAATATACATGTAAAAGACAAATCAAAATTCCCCCCCC
>CAUJNA010003057.1:82500-85000 GCA_963377175.1 Effrenium voratum | reverse complement strand
AAGAGACCTACCTTCAAACTACCCCTAATAACATGGGATTTCACCCTACCCGAAAAGGGATCCTTGCCTCAACAAGTCGGTTGCGATGTATTCCCAGGAGATTCCTCAAAATATGTCTATGCTTTTGTTGGGGTTCATGTTCAATTTGTGCGCGCAAATCCGAAAAGTGGAATACTATGGGCAAATTATGGAAACAAAAGCCGAGCCGCCGCCCTCTCGATTTGCATGGTTTCTAGCATTGGCCACTGCTCTCTGGTCGCAAAAAGGCTGGCACTTTTTCTCAGGAAGCCTGACTATGTGGTGTTTCATCTTTCAGGACTCTATGTGGCGTTTTAGTGCACTTTCGACCCAAGGAAGGGGTTCTTCCTGTGCCACTTCGCATGCTCTAAGGGCAATTTAGTGCGGCGGGTAGTTTGTAACCTTGGTTATGACCTATCCAGGTGGCCTACAACCAGGGCTTTGGTGCGTGGTTATTAACCACATACCAATTGCCCCTTTGCATGAGGGCGTAAGTTAGAAGTGTCAGAGTCCCTGTCTGCCTTTTTGCTTTCCGCGGAGCAGGTGTAAAATACCGGCGTCGACACCAAGACGCAGTTGAAATGATCCTCAGTTGGTGTTCAGGGGAAGCCAACAGCTTCAAGAAGGCCCCCCCACAGACACTCTTTAAAAGACAACAAGGGCCGAAACCAACGTCGCGCAACGAAACGAGCATCCATTGGGTTAGACGCCCAAATAGATTCAAGCCGGCCCCTCCTTTTTTGAACATGTTCAGGGAAGCTGCTGCAAGATGTGCAGCATCGCCGCTTGGGAGTAAGGCGGTAAGCCAAGGTTGCGGTATGGTGCGCAGGGGGAACCTGGAACCCGAAACCCCACAAATGGAAGTTCCTGTAAAACTGATGTAGTTGAGTGGGTTCAACACTCATCATTTGCAGAGGAATCTCTCTTTGTGGGAGCCCCCTTTTTGGATCCCAGATTTACCTGTAGCGGGGAGTAAAACTAGATTTATCGGTCAGGACCCGTTCAAAACGAATCTGTTTGAAACCAGCAGGGAAGAACCCAAATTCTCGTTGAGGCGTGTTCCTAGCGGGAACCCAGAACAATGCAAACACTTGCTTATCTCGGCCGGAATGATGGGATCAGAACCAGCTGCGTCAGGAAAAGAACCACAGCTGCCAAGCCGCTCCGAAAAATACCCGAAAAGGCACCAGGTCAAATGTGGCGGGAAGTGAGTAAGCGCTACTTAGCCCGACCCCGGATTGAGATGCTCGGCTGCGACTCAAAAGAAGTCTTTGCGGGAACCCCCTTTTTTGGTTTGCTCTCTTGGCCCATCTGCCTTGCAGATTCCCATGCAACCAAAAACAATTCTTCATTTTTATTGGAATCTCCCTCTCCCTTTGTGCGAGCCCTCAAAGACCTGTTGGTTCCCACTGAATCTGCAAGGAAGGAGTAGCCCAGAACCAAATCCTCCGGGCTCGCGTCTATCCAGTGCATGGTCTGCGGGTTCTTCGCCTCCCACAGGCTGTACCGCTGCCGGACCACCTGTAAATTCGCTGGAGCGGGTTCCCTACTGTGGATGGACAAAATGTTTCACCACTTTGAAACGATGGGAAACCATTGCCCGTTGGTATTTGCAGGGGAATCATCGTTCCGGAGCTTTTCGGTGGTGCAGGATTTCGTCCATCCACGGTATGTCAGCTTCCCCGGATTGGTGGATTGGTGGCTCAGGGGAGTTTGTTGATTTCGCTGAACCATTCAAACCACCAAGCCAAGCCACCAATTAGGGTGAATCTGACTCTCTGTCTCTCTCGCTCTCAAAATCTACATACACATGAAAACATATATATATATACATATATGTATGCTACCCCCCCTTGAAATAGTCAGGTTTTGGGCTAGAACACGCGGGTAAGAAATGCTTTGAGACTCTGAAATGAAGTGACGCTCCAAGCAAGCAGAAGTTAATCTCAATGTTGAATAGCAGATCCCATTCAAACAACTCGAAAGTCACATTGGCGTGCGGGAAGTGCACTGCGGGAAGTGCACTGAAAATCACGTTGGAGTATGCAAAGTGCACTTCGGCAGCTCCACCTCAAAAAGCACAACTTTTCAGCACAAGAGTAGTGCGCGAAGTATGCCTTGGCATCTTCAACGTGCCTGTAGCAGTTCTATCATTTGGATAAGTTTATTTTGTTTGGCAGAGATTTTCAGGAAATCATCAACTGGGGATTCCTACTTGAAACTGACATCCAAATCAAAAATGGAAGTGCATCATATCCTTGCGCAGTTGCATTTACATGTGAATTACTGTTTGCATAAGTCCATTTACATTCTAATCAAGTTGATTTATGCTTTTTGCAAAACAACTATCTCAGTTGCGCTTTGCTTGTCTAATTTGGTTCTGTCATTGTCAACAGCAACTATTGAAACTCCAGTATAGGAAGGATATCCATAGGAAGGATATCCAATTTAAATGCGTTCGAGTTTAAGCCAAAAATATTTT
>CAUJNA010003057.1:50000-77500 GCA_963377175.1 Effrenium voratum | reverse complement strand
GTTGGGTCACCCTTGTCACCTTCTTTGGTTCCATCCTAGGCGGAAACTGGCAAAAGTGACGCCTCCAAGAAGGCCGTTCGCGTGTCGCTTCAGCGACCCTGGCGGGCACTTGCAATGGCTTCTTTGGGCCACGATTGTTACTAACTACTTGCCTGACGTACTGGATCGATTGCCCGAAGTTTCAAATGCAAGCTCCAACTTGGGTTTTGGGAATGAACCATTTCGGGATTCCCTGCCATCATAAACCTTCCAACCTTCACATGGCCGCAAATTTCCTCCATATCATTCTTCAACTTCTGGGGATGGTTCGGTCAGTTTTCCTCGGTCCTTCGCCTTTCGAGCCGTGGTGCAGGCGCCCACCGCGGAGCCAGCGCCAGAGGTAGAAACTCAGCCAGACGCCTCCGAACTCAGCAGGCCGCGCGGGGGAACCGCAAGGCCAGAAGGAAACGAAAAGGAAAATGAGCTGTGGACTTGTTGCAAGGGAATCCAAACTGAAACAGGAAAAGCTGGAGAAGGCTGCCCAGTTCCAGTGTTCAGGTAAGGCCACAACATCGTAGTTCAAGCCTTGTAGTCGTAAACATACAAAGGTGCGTCAAGAAGCCTTATGATCGTATACATGTTCCATGGGTTATGGGAGCCCTTGAGTAACAGGTGAAATTCGCTCGACGACCCAAAGCGCTAGGAATCGCATCTCCCAGTGAAGAAAAGGCCGAACAAACGCCGAGAGAGTGCATCGGTAAAAAACGGCAAGGAAGAAACCCAAGGCAAAAGCAACCTCAATATGTCCACCAAAAAGTCAAGACCGACAAGGCAAAAAGGGGGCAAATGAAACTCCTTCGGCAAACAATGAGTTCTCTCACCCACACCATGGTTCTATTACCTCAACTAGGGTTCTAATCAAGTCTTAACAAGCCCACGGGTGTTTCAACATTGGCGTGTGTTAACCCAACCGTTGTTCCAACGGCTTGAGCCGGGTTTCTGGCTGGTTTTCCGACCAAGAGGCCTGGTACCAGCACGTGGAGCGCACGCAGAGGGCCCAGCAGCACCGCCGGCAGCTGGAAGAGCCTGAGTTTCACTTCAAAACCAACCGAGTTCTGAGGACTTTCTAAGGATGTACTTGCAACCATGGGGGGCTGACCAGGTTGCTAACCAAGGCTAGTAAGTTAGATAATCTACCAACATCCAGCGACCAGGAGGTTAGTGGCTGCCAGTTCCCGATTGCCACGAGCATGAGAGTGCAACAAAAAACACGCATCATTGGGTTGCTCACCTGGATTACTAATTTGTCATCTAACACGACTGGTCATGTCAGTTTCTAAGGGTTGTCTATTGCCCAAGTCCATCCACTCAGAAGGTGCATAACTTGCATGAGCACCCTGGCTAGCAAGTTGTGAATAGCAAACAAACGGAGGCCGCTTCTCAAATCCAAACGGAATCACTCCCAAGCAGAAGGGAAACAAGGAAAGAATCCACTGGGCAACATGCCAATCTTTGACCCAAAAGTTCAAACCTGGGTGAACTATAGTATAACTCACTGGACACGATCTTATCAAAATTGCGCAGCAACCAACAGGCGATGGTCACAAACGAGGTCCAAGTTGACTGGGCCTCTTTCTCATGAGATATTTCTCAGGTTGCTGGAGACACCTTCACTGGAAGACCCGTGCCCTAAGGATTTAAGGCCGGGTCCGGCACTTGTGAGCTTTGTAGCCATCGGTGTTGGGGATGTTGGCGGCGTCAAGTGATGCTGGTAATGCCGGTGATGATGCAGTGATGATGATCTGTGGCACCTGTGTAGGGTTGGTGTTGTGCATGAATATGTTTGTCAGCATCGCCTGCATTGCCAGAATTCCTACATCACCAGTCTGGCAGCATCGCCAGCATTTGTGGCATCACCAGCATCGCTTGTTTCATAGGAGTGTCTGAACATCTCCCAACATCCGAGAAGCATCTTGAAACGGCTAAGTGTTTCCAGAGAGTTGTGCTTGTGCAATCAGGTGTTTGTCGGCTGGGCTTATAGCAGATGCGACAAAATGGTTCTAGGATTTGTTGGGAGGCAAATGTTGAGGCACCCCCAAGAAACAAAACAAACAATGAAGCAAGCAATGCAGGCAATGCTGCCAACGATGCTGGTGGCAATTCAGGCGATGCTGGCAAACGTACTGGCGATGCATGCGTGCGAGACACACGTGCCAAAGCGTCACCATCATCACGTGTGTCTTGCGTCACGCCGCCATGACGTGCCGCAACACGATTCCACCCGGCAACTAAAGTCGGGATCCTTAAGGTACGGGCACACCAGCTTCTCAAGTTCATTAACCTGAGAAATCATGAGCAAGAGGTCCAGTCAACTTGTGACTATGGGGTTCCGGCTCCTTTTCGGGAGATGATTTCAGGAGTTGTTGGGTGGGCTAATTCGTGCGTTCAGCGGTCTCAAGATGTGACAATATGGTTCTGTTGGAAGGCAGATGTTCCTCGATTGGCGATGCTGCAACTGCTGGCGATGCTGGTGGACTTATACTGTGGGAATGCAGGCAATCCTGGCGATGCTGGTAGACTTATAATGAGGAAGTATTTGCAATGTATGCGATGCTGGAGATGCTGGTAGACTGGGTTTGTAGGAATGTATGCAATGCAGGCGATGCTGACAAACTAGTCTTGCTTGCGATTCGTGATGCCAAGAAACCCCCTGCACTGTCACCAGCATCACCAGCATCACGTGTGTCGCAGTATGGCCGCAAGGTGCCGCCACATGATTCCACCAAGCAACTCAACACAACCTCCAGCTGCTAGTTTTCGCACACCAGCAAACCCCAACCCAGCCTTGAACACAAACATTTTTGAGGATCTGGCCAAACTCGGGATCCTTAAGGTCCGGGACTTCCAGTGAAGGTGGTGTATTTGCACACCAGCTTCTCAAGTTACCTGAGAAATGTGCCATGAGCAAGAGGTGCAGTCAACTTGGAACTCGTTTGTGAGCTCCAGCTCTTTTTCTCTTTTTCAGATGATTTCAGGAGTTGTTGGGTGGGCTAATTCGTGTGTTTAGCGGTCAAGATGTGACGAATATGCTTCAAGGATGTGTTGGAAAGCAGCTGTTCTTCTGACACCGCTAAGAAACAACATGGCAATGAGGCAAGCGATGCCAGCTAATGCTGGCGATTGACCATGATGCCAATGCTGGCGTTGCTGGCGATGCTGGTGGATTTACAATGCGGGAATGTAGGCAATGCTGGCAATGCTGGCGATGCTGGAGATGCTGGTGGACTGGTGATGTGGGAATGTAGGCAGTATTGCTGGCGATTTGTGATGCCACAACGGGCAGCAGTGCGATCGCACAACCCACGTGCCACTCGCCAGCATCCCTAATTCACATCGGCGCCGACAAACACTCCTGAAAAAGAGCTCCATGAAGAACAACTTATTGCAACCAACCACCTGAAATCAAAGTTTCGAGGTGCTGTAGAGGCGGCGTGTCAAACTGTCTGTTTCCTAAGTCCATCCACTCAGGAGGTGCCTACTTGCATGAGCACCCTGGCTAGCAAGTTGTGAATAGCACACAAGCGGAGGCCGCTAATTCAAATCCAAACGGAATTACACCCAAGCAAAAAGGAAACAAGGAAAGAATCCAAACCTGGGTGTACTATGGTATAACTCACTGGACTCTTCTTATGGAAATTACACAGCAACCAACAGGCCATGTTCACAAACGAGGTCCAAGTTGACTGGGACTCTTTCTGAACTTGAGACACCTTCACTGGAAAACGTGCCCTAAAGATTTATGTCCGGGTCGGTTGTGATGAGTTTCTGGTTGGGGTGCGGCACTTGTGAGCTTGTAGCCCTCGGTGTTGGAGATGTTGGCGGCGTGTGATGCTGGTAATGCCAGCAATCGCATATGTAGCGCAGGTGTTGTGCGATTGCGGTGCCCCTGGGAATGTGCTTGCCAGCATCGCCTGCATTGCCAGCATCACCCGTCTGGCAGCATCGCCGGCAATTGTAGCATCACCAGCATTGTTTGCCTCATTGTTAATTCTGTTTCATAGGAGTGTCGGCTGCCTCCCAGCATCCGAGAAGCATCTTTTCACATCTTGAAACCGCTCAGGAGAGATGCCGATCATGGTGCCACTCTGGCGCGTGTGTAGCGCTGGGGTTGTGCAATCGCACTGCCCCTCGTGGCATCACGAATCGCCAGCAATGCTAATTGGTCAGCATCGCTTGCATTGCCTGCATTCCTACATTACCAGTCTACCAGCATCTCCAGCATCGCCTGCATTGTCTACATTCCCACATTACCAGTCTATCAGCATCTCCAGCACCGCCAGCATTGCCTACATTCCCACATTATAAGTCCACCAGCATCACCAGCGACGCCAGCATTGGCAGCATCGCCAGTCACTAGCATTGCTGGCATCGCTTGCCGTATTGTCGTTTGTTTTTTGGCGTCAGAGAACATCTGCCTTCCAACTCGAAAATGTGGAATCGTGTTGGGGCACGTCATGATATGCAGCCACACAGCCGTACTGCCGATAGCCAGAAGCATAGGAGGTGATTCAGCATCCCTGTGCTTCCCCTTTAGGTCATCTTAGATAGGCAGGTAAACCCTTCAGCAATTGCCGGCTGCCGATGTTAGGGATGCTGGCGGCGATGCCGCTGATGGTGCCACTCTGGCCGTGGGTTGCGCTTGGATTGTGCGATCTCACCGCCCCTTGTGGCATCACGAAGCGCCAGCAACACTAGTTTGCCAGCATCGCATGCATTGCCTGCATTCCTACATTACCAGTCTACCAGCATCTGCAGCATCGCGTGCATTGCAAACATTCCCTCATTGTAAGTCTACCAGCATCTCCAGCATCGCCAGCATTGCCTGCATTCCCACATTATAAGTCCACCAGCATTCCTTATTGGCAGATCGCCAGTCACCAGCATTGCTGGCATCGCTTGCCTCATAGAAGAACATCTGCCTTCCAACAGATCATCGAAACATATTGTCACATCTTGAGACCGCTGAAATCATCTCCTGAAAAAGAGCTAGAACCCCATAGTCACAAGTTGAGAGAAGCAGCTGGTGTGCAACCACAACACCTTCACTGGAAGTCCCTGGCGGCGTGCGCGACGCAAGACACACGTGATGCTGGTGATGCTGGTGATGCCGGCTCTGGCATGGCACGTGCGTGTTGTCCTTGCCACCAGCATCGTCGGCAGCATTGCCTGCATCGCTTGCCTCATTGTTTGTTTTGTTTCTTGGGGGTGTCTCAACATCTGCCTCCCAACAAATCCCAGAAACATCTTGCCTCATCTGGAGGCAGCTAAAAACACGAATTAGCCGACAATCACCAGCATATCTCTGCTGAAAACGAGTTGGAGCCCCATAGACCATGGAAACATCTCTTCAAATGAGCAAAGGGAAGAGGGACCCCTACCTGCCATGCTTCTTCACTGCCAAAGCCTTGGGCTAGCTCGAGGCACGAGACTAGAGAATCAGGAGGAAACCATCAGAAAAAGTTCGAGGTGGCGGCTTGGAAGTGACTGTCAAATGGGTCAATTCAAATGGTTTGCTTCGTTGACCCACTTAGCAACAGGGACCCCCTCAAACATGTCCGGGGCTTCAGGCTGTCAGCAAGCCTCCGCAAGCCAATAACTCGTTCGTCCTCCAACAAGCCAGCCTACCAAACCAATTTACGCCTCCTCCAAACAATCATCAATCTTTCAACTACATTCCCTGCAGCTCTTGGTTGGGGACATACCCTTTTCGGGTTTTGTCTAAAGACCAAAGCGCTTGGGGGACTTCTATGTGTGAGTTTGTTTTTGAGGGTTCCCTCTCTGTGTGTTCTTCGCTTTCACGCGCAGTCGGCTCAACGGCCGGTCCGGTGGATCGATCCGGCGACGCCGAGCTTCTTCTCGTCCTCCCCGCCGAACCACGCGAAGTCCGGGAAGTCCCCGGCGTGCCACTGCAGCAGCGGCAGGCCCGCGCCTGCGAGGGGAGCCTTCGGTAGGCCATGAGGTTTAGCCCATGGCTACCCAAAAATGGCTAGGGTGTAAAGAAAAGGGATTTTAATATGAGGGTTGCAATGTAAGGGTTGGCCATGGGTATTAAGAGATGCCGATCCGTGGGTTTTAAACTAAACCGGAGGGTTCTTCAATGAGAGCCAGAGCCATGGGTGGCCTGGGGCAATTTTTGGCCTTGGGGCGGAATACTTCGACTGAGGGGGGAACATATTAGTAAGTATTCAGTCTGTATTGCGAACCCATGGGTTTTGTCCAGGTTAAGCCATTTGAAGAGAACCAATGGGATGGACAAAAACCAGAAACACGGGTTGGATGAAACCCTGCGAATTCTGGGAGAAGCCACCAAATATAGTTCTACTGGAGGGAGTAAGCTTTGTCTCAATGACAGAAGACACCCTCGTGCGCCACGCGCCAGAGGGAGGGTGGGGGCTCGGGGATCCACTTTGAGAACATGCACCCGCTTGTGTTGAGGTGGAGGCTTACACGACCCTTGGTGGCTTGTTGGTTGCGTTGGAAATATCAGTATGAGCCATCTTCTATAGCCCTCAGTGGAAGTTTGGCCAGTCCTGCAAACGAGCGCCTGTGTTTCTACCGAATTCCATTCTTGTCGATTTTTACACACACCCAAAACGGGGCTGCCTAGAATCAAAGGCGCGAGCGCTGCGTTCACCGAGCGGCTGTCTTTCGTGGAGGGACCCCCAAGTGGTTTTCCTTTGAAACCACAAAAGGGCTCCAACTCAAACAACCACACCCCTTGACAAACCAGACAGTATGCGTCAGAATGGGAAGATGTTCTCTTGGTTTCCCTGAAGACTCCTTCGCAAAGGGGTCCCCGCTGACCGCCTGCGAGGCAGGTCCAGTAGTCCAGCTGGTGCTCCTTCGGGTCTCGCTCCCCTTGCCGCGCCTCTCGCGCGTGACCCGTGGGAAAAGGGAACCCGATGCTGATCTTTCGGGTCCCAAACCCACTCCACGAAAGGGGAAGAGGCTAGCATGCACCCAGCAACCAGTTTGGGCAGTGAGAACCTCAGAAGACTTCGTGAACCAACCATTGGGCCTCGCTCAAGCTATCGTTGGATCTGGCGATTCCCCTTTGAAAACGGGATTCACCCAGTTGCTTCGAACACGCTACAAAGTTACCTCATTTGGGGGGCAATCCTTTGCAAATGCCCACAAAGCAATGTGTACAACCCAGCAAATGTCGCCAAAGCCGCGGGTTATAAGCAGGGTAAATCTCACCAGTCTCCTGAGGTACCCTGTCGCCAGTTGTGATGCAGATTGCTGGGAAGATATTAAGGGATGCTCATATGAAAGGATGCCAGGAGATTGTTAGCAAGAAAACAAATCCAGCCGCCGATGTGCCTTGATTCAGAGGGAAGCCCATTTTCGGCGGAAAATCAAAAGGACAACATGTTTTCCTGCGGGGGGTCCAACATTTTGAGATAAACACGAGCCGTGTAAAATGTAAAAGATGTGGCGAACTGCACCTTTCTTGAAGCAGTTGGCACCATCGCAGGGCCTGCTGAAAAAAGGAAAGCAATGCAAAGAAGAAGCATCCCCGCACATCCCGTGCATGCCGCGCCGCTTTTGAGCTGACGACTCACCAAAGCTGGAATCTGACAATCAAAACCTGGAATGCAAGTCTGCTCACACGGATGGCAACAAATTAGCACCAACAACCGAGTATTCCTTATTCAGTTTCAGCTTTCCAGGTGTTGATTGTGGCCCGCATGCACTGCACACAGTTTCCAGGTTCCGAGAGCCTGGAAACCACGACTGACCCACCTGGTCCCGTGACACCTAGGCGTGACAGGCGTGTCCTTTTGGGGAAGCGCTGAACCAGCGCTCAGTCGAAGAGGGCCATGAGGCGATTCGTGGTGAGACTCTCGTCCTCCGCCGAGTACTCCGGCTCGGGCGGCGGCATGCCGCCGAGCTCCGCCATGTCCTCGTCGATCTCTGGCTCATGGGCCTGGCGGCTGTTTCGCGTCGGATTTTTGCGAAACCGGGTTTGCCGTTGGACAACTGCCCCCAAAACGGGGTGTCTGGGAGTTCGTGGAACTGGTTTCGGAAGCTACCAATTACTAGCCAAATTTGGGTGCCCTCTGCCAGAAAAGGAAAAAAGGGTTTTCAGGTTGGTTTCCCCCTCAAACAGCCCCAAAGGGGTTTCCACCCATTTCATGGGGCGGCTTCGGTTGGGGTATATCTTTTGCAAAATTCCGCGTTGTGCTCCTGCACGAAGAGGCACTCAATTAGCTGTGTTCCCCTCAAAATATACATGGTATGCTCTATCAGGTCAAACTTGCCAAAGGTCTCACCCACCCACCTCTAGGCAAAGGACTCTAGGAATTCCGACCTTCACCCGCACAAGTCTCCAAGGGTTCTTCTTCTCTCGGAAAACCACCCAATCTGGTCCAACATCAGAAAATAATAAGTACTTCTCAGGGTGTATCTCCAGGGTGTATCTCCAGGGTGTATGTGGGTGGAACCCCTCAGTTTATGCGTCTTGACGCCGCCAAGCATGGCAACACATACAGGGGTGTCTTTTTGAGGGCACCCCTTTTTTGTGGAATTAAAGGGAAAGCAAAGGAACAAACCCATGTGTGTATATATACATATATATATATATATATACATATTTAAAACAAAAAATGGGGGGCCCTACCAAGACACTTCTTTTTGCATATACACAACCCTGCTCAAACAGATGAGAAGTCCCACGACTGCCCACAACGAATGAATGGTTGGAGCACATAACTGTGGACGCACAAACACCTTGCCGCTGCGTATCTGATGCCCCTTGCAGAAATGCCAACGTAAAGCTAAGCGCCAGCTGTACCAACATCCCGCAAAAAGAGAGCCCTGCCCCCTCCACGAATTCAGGGACTACAAGCTGGAGCACCCTCTCGAAAAGCAACCTGAGTCAACGTTGATCTTCGCAAGGGGGAACTCATTCTGACCTCTATTTTGCTGTTTCTCAGCGAATCACCAAAGGTTTTTCGGTTTTGGGAATGAACCGGAAGCAGAACTCCCCTTTGACTCGGACCAGTGACATGCTCGCGCCTCGGGTTCGTCCCCGGGCTGCGGGGAGGGCGGGGGCTTGTAGTGCTTCGACACGTCGATCTTGCCGTGGAGCTTCTCGAAGGTGTCCTGAGTCGGGAAATGGACACCTCTTTGGTTCTCCCCTTGGGTTTTGGTTTGGGTTTTCTTGGGCTTCTGTGCTTTTTGTGTCGGACACAGCTAAACCCTTTGAATCGGCTCGCAGTTTTGGGTGGACAGCCCCTTTATGAAGGCCTTGAGGTGGGGGGGCGATTGTCCAACAATCCTGACGGAGTTCACAAGGAGCTAACCGCTTCATCTGAGGGTCCTACATAGGTTTGGGAGTGAGGTAAATTCAGCCGGCTACAAGAATTGAGACAGGGAAATGCACCTTCCAACCCTTCCATTTCAGGGGCACAACAAATGGGTTGATCCCACGCTGCCTGCCATACAAAAGGGGCTCCAAATCCGCCATGGGAGGGGAAAAAGGGGCACGAGTTGACTCAGCCCAAAACCACACTTGTTCGAGGAAACTTGGTTGCATGGGTGGCTTTTCTATGAGAAGGGCTTTTGCTGGAGTTCGCCAGCCGCCCAGTAAGGGGCTGCATGGTGTGTTTGTTTGGAAAAACCTCCTGGACCACACTCGCTGGCGATGCTTTGCAGTTGTTTTGCTTTCTTCATCCAAATCAGGCTTGTTCTTCCGGACACTAAAGATGGCTTCCCACGGGTGAATGAGAAGGAACCAACACAAAACCAGTGGCATTCATCATTGGCTTCACCGAGTTCCTGACCATCCATCAGCCAGCGTGTTTCTTCTTTGTTTCAACAAAAAAAAAAAACAAGGTTCCTCATGGTGGGTACCCGGTCGCCAGTTGTGATGCAGATTGCTGGGAAGATATTAAGGGATGCTCATATGAAAGGATGCCAGGAGATTGTTAGCAAGAAAACAAATCCAGCCGCCGATGTGCCTTGATTCAGAGGGAAGCCTATTTTCGGCTAAAGGAAAATCAAAAGGACAACATGTTTTCCTGCATGACCCAAGACGGCCTCTTTTCCAGATCTCTTGTCTTTCCCAACCAGCAGCCATGATTCACCTCCATTCGGGTGTGGTTCTTTTTTCCAGCGTGTCGCTTTTTTCTGAGTGGGTAACTCCCCCCTTGCTTGGTTTCAAGGAGAAATGTCTAGCCCGTCTTTTTTGGAGCGGGCTTTCCCTCACTTGCTGGGTATCAAGGGGAAAAGGCCCAGGACACCCGGCCCCCCAAAAACCGGCCGGCCGAAACAAAAGGCGGCCTTGGTGAGCTTCTGGGCCCTCTCGGTGAGCGCCTCCTCCACCCGCTTCGGGTTCTTCCGCATCTCCTGGAGTCGGACTGGACCGAAACGAATCAAAAGAACGCTACAACGCTGCTGCTGTTTTTGAACAAAATGAACACTACAGCTGTTGCTATTGCGATTTGCTGTTCTTGTCCAATTGATGCTGCAAGTTGCTGCTGTTGCCACTGAGTTGCTATGGCTGTCGCTGTTACTGCTATGGTTTTTGTCCAGTCTACTATGCTGGAACTTCCATCAAGCACTCCCTCTAACAGGAGGAAGTGGAGGCCTGTGGGCAACACCTCTTGCACCTGCGAGAGTCCATAATCTTTGGTAGAGATGGCAAGAACGGCGTGATGACCAATTGGTATCTGGGAATCCATGTGACGGGGATTCAGCAATTAAATTGGATTAGGTTCGCTCGCCGCTGTCTGGGTTCACGGCATGGATCTGTCAGTCTGAAAATGGGGGGGAAGGGCAACCACAAAAGACCGAGGATAAAAAACGGAGCTCGCCTTTGCGGACCTCCGCCTGCTGCGCTTCTTCCTTCAAGGAACCAATCGGTCAGGTCCTTCTGGTACTTGGTCTTGATCTGGCCCGCGCTCTTGTTCCGAAAGAAGGTCTGCACGAGGAACAAGTCGGTGCCGTACAAGGAGAGCGCCTCGCCCGAAATTGCTTGCCTCGTTGCCTCTTTGCGATACGGGGTCTTGAAAAGCAAACCCCAGGGGAAGTGTTGTCACTGAAGGCAATGGCTGTTTCACACGATTCCATGAACGTGTCTTGGAATCCCTGGGACTTGTCTTGGAACCCAGTAGATTCTTTTTGCAAGCAATACGGTTCGCTATAGTTCCCCAAACATCATCCAACAAGGAAATGAAACCAACAACAACAATAAACCCTGTAGCACCATTCGCGAGTGGACCCCCAAAATAAGGCACCTAAAGAGAGCCCACGTGGCCGCAAAAACGCCCTTAGTCGCTGCTAGCCCGCTATTGGAACTGCTACCCTTTTCGGGGGCCTCCAAAAAAGGATTTCGGTGTTCCTTGTGTCTCAGTACCAGGCAAACCCCTGTATCACGAGGAATCACCAAATGTCCTCTCAGTTTACTGGTAGGGTCCAACAGAAGTGCCACTTTTCCAGGCCCAAGAAGGGAAACTGAGAGGGAGCTCCCTCTCTATCGTATCACCGGCCTCATAGAAGAGGTCGGTCTCCTGCTCCATCCACTTGCACGCGGGCGTCTTCTTGTAGGCGCTGGCGTACTGGCTCACGGCCTCCTGGCGCGGATTTGGCTGTGGTTGTCAAAACTGGTGCCATTTTGGCTGGATTGGGTGAATTCACCACCCATTTTAGAACCTATTTTAGTGGGGGTTGGGATGTTCACTGGGGGTACGATTTGGATTTTGACCCCATGGCCATTTGACAGCTTCAGCACCATCACTACCATCGCAAACATCACCGACCTCAGCATCAGCGTCACCAGCATCACTTCCATTGACATCAGCAACATCAGCACGAGCAACATGCAAGCACACAAGTGGCGAGCTCATTGGCATCATGATGCGCAGACAACTAAACCTGCATGCATGGAGCTGCTAGGTTGCGCGTACCCCCCAACACGGAGATGTTCCTTTGTTTCCCTTAAGCACCACAAAAAGCAGTACCCTCAAAAGAGACACGCTACATGATACCATATGGACCCTGTGTTTGGCGGCATCGGAAGAAATGTCCATGGGCCTGTCGAATGGGAAGCCCATCCAGGGTATGTAGATCTGTCTTTTGTTCAGGGCACCCCTTTGTTTGCCAAAAGGAAAACCATATGGGGGGTCCCCCTAAAAAGAGACACACCCATGTACCAATCGATGGGTTTTAATAGGAGGTGATCCACTGATTCCGCACGATCCCTAGGATAGTCATGACCCTAAATGGGCCTTGGCTCCTGCGGTCACAACTAGGCACTAGTACGCCACATTTTGCTAAGTCTGAAAGAGTTTATGAGGTGGGCTTGGATCATAAGACCCCTGAACGTGTGCAACCCGTCGGCACACCCTAAAGAGGACCCCTCTGCTATTTCAAACTCCCCTGAACCGAGCGGGGTGTTGAACCCTCCCCCGAACCCCCTGTCGTTGGCGCCTGCACCGTGGCAGACTCCTCCACCGGGACAGGCTGAGACACGTTCCGGGACAGGCTGGACTGGTTCAACACGATGTTCCTCGGCTCGAGCTCTCAAGGGAAAACGAGTCCATTTCCAGGTACAGCCACGTCCAAACGCGGAAAAAAAGCACCCAAACTTGAAATTTGGAGGGAAACGAAGGAGGTTCCAAACAGAGGGTAAGACTCAGCAAGGTCCCCAGGTTCTTAGAGGCATCCGATCCAAGACAAGTAAGGCCTAAGAGGGCCCTCAAGACAAACCCTTCTCATCCCCCAAAGAATGTGGTGTGATTTTGAGAAAGCACCAGGGCGTACCCTTCTCCTTCTGATCCCGGGATAGGGTCAGGTCCATAGGTGTCCTTGTTGTTTAAACTAGATATAGCTGTAAATGGAACGAAACCAAAACCAGTCGAATTTATCTAGTTCTAGCCCTTTTCGCGACCAGCAAGCCGAGTTCATGGAGTCCAGTCCCCCCCCCCAGCAGCCCATATATATATATATATATATATATATGTGTATATTATTATACATATTTGTATTATATATATATATATATCTATACCCCGCAGCCGAGGCTCCCCTGCTCGTCCAGGCAGAGCTGTGGCCCCAGCGCGGTGGCCTTGGGATCCTCGGCCTCGAAGGCGGTGGCGGCGCCGGCGCCCTCCACCGCCAGCAGGTCCCCCAGGAGGTCGTCCACCTGCGGGCCGATGTGGGGCGGGTTGATGTGGGGGGTTTGGCTGCGGGCAACAATAGGTACTTACCCCAAATGGGTTGCCCTGGGAAATGGAAAGAAGGACTAAAACCTGCGGTCCCCTGGTGGTTTTATTTTGACCCATACCCATTTCGAGGTCCTGCTCCCTGAAACAGCTCACCAAAAGGAACCTCCCAGCAGGGAAAGGGTGATGTAGGGGGCGGGGGCGTGGCTGGCGGAGGGTGAAGGGCAGTGTTGAGGTTAGGGGCGGCTTGTCAATCTGGGGGTATGAGCTGGGCAAAAAAACAACGACCAAGGCAACACATTCAAGTGGTACAGTAGTTCGTGCATTCGCAGCTAGTGAACTAGCAATGCTAACAAGGAGTTGATCGTGAATCAGAAACTTATATAAACAAGGAAACATGAGGAAGAATGAAAGGACAACTTGCAGTTTCTTGTGATCCTTCAGATGTTTCCCCAAGGATCAAGCCGAGTCAAAACTTCAAGACTCGTCTACATGCTATAGAAAACCACAGTGCGGTGACCTGTCTATGCTTTCAGCCCAATGCCTGCAACAAAATAAGGAGACCTAGGCATGACTCTTTCGTGGACATAAGAAGATGGCTGGATGTTCTATGTCCAACCATTTTGGGGACGTTCAACCATGTGTGTTTCGCTAGAATAAGAGACTCCACGTTTTTGGACGTGCTCAAAGATCAACGAGGGCCCCCATTTTCGGAACCACTCCAAATCCAAATGAGCGCTTCTCAAAATGCTGGGGTCCTTTTGGTCGGTATTCACGGAGAAACCCAAAGGAAGCCCGTGCCATGTTAGGGGACCGGATCCTATCCTTGCGAACCCCCAGGTGTCAAGCTCACTTCTTGAGTGGGATTGGCCAACCGAAAGTCCAAACTGTTCATTTACCCCTATGGTCCAGCCCAAAACATAACTCAAGTCCGAAAATCCAGTGACCAAAACAAACACGCCACTTCCCAAGCCGAGGCGCCACGTTGTCCGCCGGCGCGTCCTCCACTGCGTCCGCCGGCGCGTCCGCGTCGGCGCCCGGCACGGGGCGCTCCTTGGCGCGCACCTGGCGGTCCCGGGCCGCGTGGATCTGCATGCCCGTGAGGATGTCGAAGAGCGTCTCCTCGACGCAGACGGGGCTCTGTTGGCTTCCCTTATGGGTTTCCAGTTCAAAATGGCGCTTCCTTTTGGTTTCCCTTTACCAAAAGCGGCGGGGTGCTGTTGGTTTCCCTTTACCAAAAGCGTCCGCCCACTTGAGAACCCCAAATTGGCTTTGAGGGGGAAACAACAGGCGCCGGCGCAACGCAGACAAGTGTCCTAGCACCTGCTTAGCTATTAGAATGGGTCTGAAAACAAATCGGGTGGGTGAAAGGAGAGGTAGGAAGCGCACAATCTTCGGGATGGGCGGGCAAGTCCGGTCAACATAATTTGAACAAGATGCAGTAGAGGAGTCACCTTGTGCGTGTGACAAGCAACTGATCACAAGAGGTGCAGGAAACACAGTGTGTCTCAACAAACGGTCCTGCGTGCGAGGTGGTCGCGCAAAATAAGACAATTCTGTCACCCAGGCATACTGATTCACGACAATATCGTTACCCGCTCGCCCCTTACGCATGGCACGCACATTCACGCCACCTCAAGTTGGCCACCAGCCATGTCGCGCTTGGCTTGCCCAGTCTCGTAAGGGTCCTAATTCATTTATGTGGGCCTCCAGAAGCAACTCGTGTGGCAACCCGTTTGGACCCCCAGGACTCCCTTGCAGGTCCCAAAGAACCAAATGCCAATGGCCACTGAATGGCTACCTTAATGGAAGAAGAGAAAAAGAACGCGGAAGGTCAACATGACCAGTGCACAGTGCACGGGTTGCATCATCTTGACAGACAGACACGAATTGGTCTCGGCATATGCTAATTTAGATTCTCAACTGCGTACCGAGGTCGAGAATCCAAAAAGGAAACAGCAAAGGAACAAATCACGAATATGGCCAACAAAAGCGTCTCGGAATGTCTCGGACAACTGGTCTTCTCCCTTTGCGAACGAACGAACGAACAAACAAACAAACAAACAAACAAACAAACAAACAAACAAACAAAACAAACAGACAGACAGACAGGAAGGCAGGCGGGCTGGCAGGCAGGAAGTGGGATCGCGTGATCGAGAGTTGGAATGGCAGACACAGAGTTGCATCCTTCCACGGCATTCCAGCCAGTCCCTCTCACCAGATCAACATGTCAGCTTTGTTTATGGGTCTCCCCCAGAATTCCGAACATTCAACTCCAAAGTCCGGTACCTTTTGATCTGGAAATATGTTTTGGCCCTTGCAATCGCCCCGTCCAGTCAGGACTTGGGCACCCCGGACCCTGACCGCTCGAGCGGTTTTCAGCGACGGCGACGGCTTCCTCGTCCCGTGGCCGCGCAACCAACGGCGCCGCCTGGCGAAAGCCGCGCGACCGGTCGGTCGGCGGGAAATTTTCACGTGCCATCTTTGGTCCCACGCGAAAGCCCAGCAGATGGTCGTAACGTGATTTTGGTGGACACCCAAACAAACTTGCCAGGAGATGTGAGAAAAACCTGTCCAGACAAATGCTAACATATGTCGGCAAGCGACTTGCTCCGGATCCCTTTAAATGGGAATCATGACCAGGCCAAACCCCGAACAAACAGACAAGCTGCTCCTTCTACGTTTGATGTTCTTCACATCGCAGTCAAGCACCAACCACGGCAAAGTCCAGCTTTCTCTCTTGTTTCTTAATGTACTTGGTAGCAATGCACCACGAGCCCTCACGAAGCAGAACTTGCACTTCCTGCACAAGCTCTGTGGAGGTTTTATGGCCCATCTGTCAACACAGGGATCCCTTTTTGGATGGTTGCTAAGACAGAAACCAAAATGGTGCCAACTACCTCGAGGGGTGCCTAGGAAAACCCCACGCAGATCATTCCACCCATTTTCATTCAGCGGCTGAGGTTGCCCTGACAGCCGAAGGTCGCAGGCTAGCCCTCACCATCCCCACTTGAAGGGGCAAGCAAGTGGTTGGTAACCTGAGTTCTGAGCTGCTGGGACTGTAACCATTCTACTCACTAAGGGTCCTGCAAGCTGATTGACGGTGCCCCGAAGCGCGCCTTGTTCAGCTTCACCTTGGGCAGCGCAGCACTGGCCGCCGAGCGAGCAGTTTTCTGACTCAGGCGTTGCGCCTCCTGAGCAAAGCGTCAACTCATGCATGAAATCCATGAACACCCCTCCCCCCCCCACCTCCCCACCCGCCCAACCTCTGGCCTCGTCTCTCCCACCCCACCCCCTCCCACCCCTTCTCCCCTACCTCGAGACTTCGGTCAGGTCTCCTCCCAGATCTGCTGGTCCACCTCCTTGCCCTCCTCCCGCCAGGTCTCCAGCTCCTCTCGGAAACGCGCCTGGTCCTCCGCCGCCCGCACCTCGGGGAAAGCCGGCGTCGGGGTCGCTGGCACTCGCTCGGGGAGAAGGCGTCGCCCGGTCTTCGTTTTGGAACGGCACGGGCGGATCTTGTTCAAACAGGGAAGGTACCGTTACCAAGTGTTCAAAGAGGGAGGGTACCAAGGAGATTCATCCGGCGGGCGAACATCTCAGCTTGGGCGGGAAAGCAGCAAAGCAAACCCAACAACCCGACCCCAGGGCCTTCAGCGCAGATGTGTTGGGTTGGACCGGGTTCGGTACAGGTGCGCATTTGGCCATTCACCCAACTTGCAAGGGTTCACCCATGAACTTTCAGATGCCAAGATAGTTCTTTGCAACCATTGGCGACTGCTTAAGGGGCAAAGTAGGTCAAATAAGTGGTCAGTAATGAGTGGTCGGTGTTGAGTGGTCAGCAACCGGACAAAACCCAGTTGCCACAGTTGTAAGTCCCACACTGAGGATCTAACTTATAGCAAGGCTCACTATCCACGCCCCCTCCCCACCTCAGTAGGGCCCGTACAATGTTTTGAATGGAGTCGTTGCTTAAAGAGTTCTTGTCACCAGAAATCATGGGACATGATATTTGGTCAAGGTGGGAAAGAGCCTGTAATTACATGATTTGGCTTTTTGTTGATACACTTACTCCCGGGTACGAACCATATAATATGCTTGCAGTATGTGGCAATATGGTTATATGCAGAGGGTCATCAAAATATGTTGATATGCATCCGGTACATTTAGTCTGAACAAGCAGTTCCCAAATTTGTGGGATTCTTGAGGAAGCGGCCCCCCGTCAGATGAGCCGTTCAATCAGGGATGGTGTTGGATCAGCAGTGTGTGCAGGGTGTGCGAGCAATGGTCTTTGAACCGTCGAATCCTTCTTCAAATGCCCAGTGGCCATGGCAAAACAAGGGCATCCTCTTTGGGTTGGAGTTTACCGGGGAACCCTTCCCCAAAAAGCGGAAAACCCGGCGCCACTGGGCAACTGGGCTTCGAGAGGTGGTTCCAAAAAGACACCTTCTGCCACATTTCAAGCCCCAAACCTCGAGCTATTCGAAAGCAAGTCTCAGCTTTCCGCTACCGCTCAGGTTACGATTCTTTCCTTCCCCTCCACTTCAACTGTGAGTGTCCCATTTCCCCACGTGCTTCTCTGTGTTTTCAATGGTTTCCTTGTGTCGCCGCCATGTTTTCCTCTTGTTTTCTCCTTGTTTTTCCCGAGTTCCCCACCCACCCCCACCCACCCACCCCTCCAAGCCCCCCCCCCCTTGCCTGGAAGCTCTGCTGCTCGTTCTCCGCCAGCTCCTTCCAAGCCTGGCGCAGCGCCTGCAGGATCCCTGTCCTTCCGTCCTGCGCTGACTTTTCGCCCGCCAATTTGGGGGGCTGGACGCAACGAAGAGAAGATGTGGGAACTTTAGGGGAAATTGGTGAGAAGGAGTAGTTGGGGGCCGGTTTTCTTTGTTCATATTCCTATTGATTGATGAACAACAACTAGCAAACGGCAAGCTCCCAAGGACCATGTCTATGGAAGGGGTCAAACGAAAGACTCGCAGGACAAGTGTCATCCTGGAGTCGAATATGTGGCTGGCCACTTGCAGAAGATCCGAAAGTTGTAGGCCATGAAGGTGCCTGGAAGTCAAAGAGAAGTGCCTGCAAAAACACGAATAAGAACGAATAAGTTGCGGGCGTTGACCTTCCACTTCTGCGATACAACTGAAAGAAATGATGACACAGCCTTCCGCATGACTAATTCCTTCGGGCCTCTGCGTCCAACCCACTCACAGATTGTCCCCCAAAAGAGAACCAGTCGAGAACCAGTTAGACTTGCCCTACTTTGAGTTAGGGAATCAATAGTGGCCGGGAGAGGGAATTGAACGGTCTTATGTGATCTCATTCAATGCCAAGTCCTTAACAAACCCATAGGCTATGGCACCATCTCACAAGGATCACCAAACCATTCACCCTTTTACTTCCCAACTCCCCACAAGAGGAAGCTGCCACCTGCTGTCATCTGCAAAGATCCAGGGGCTCGAACCGGTATGCTCGCCCCCATGTACTCAGCTCTAAAGCCACGAGTCCCAGATTGATCCCAGCGCACATCTTTCTGATCAAAGCGGTGCTGTTGGTGGCGACATGACCAGCAAAGTACCAGTTGAGAGGGGATGCTGGGGCAACCCAGACATGCTTTGTGGTGGTGTATGCATAGTAATTTGAAGTGTTACATGAATCACGACAAATCTTCAGAGGATCTGCTGCTGGGGTTTTCCATTCCCCCATGTGCAAAACGAGAGGTGGAAAGTGCGGTTTTTTTTTCCCCGGGCACTCCCCGCACAATCACTAACAGTGACTACATGATTTAAATCGCTCGCCGGAACAAGAACCACAAAGTGATATTGTGTTTCGGGGGGGGGTATCCTACAAATGGTTGGCCTGGACCACCCATTACAATCACCCAAAAACCCTCCAAAATAGCCGAGTACCCCAAAATAGCCCGCCTTTTGGCTTTCCGCGACGGAGCCGCGCCGCTCCTCGCAGGGGTTTTGGGGCTCGGGCCCGCGCCTCGCAAAGCCGGACCGAACACGTACACGTTTGACACGTTTTGAGGGCGCCTTCCTCACCTTGAAGGCAAAAGCGGAAAATCCTCGAGGCCATTTGCATGCAGAATGTTTCACCTTCGTTTCCGTTTCAGCTTCGAAGGCGTGGCTCGTCCAGCTGCAAATTAACCGGCCTTCAAAGATCAGCTCTTGGTCCTGCGCATGTATCACTTTGATTGAAGCAGTGTCTGCAGTTGATCCGCCAGGGTCTTTTACTGACCGCTTTTATATTGAGAACGCCATCCCCAAAAAAATGAAGGAAAAGGACAGGTCATTCAAAGCCGCAGCCGGAGCAGCTTGTGAATTTTCACCTGTCCGAAGTGCGCCCGCACGCGGTTGGTCTCCTGGCAGAAAAGGCCATAGCCTGACTTCACCGGCTGCTTCGGGAAGTCGGGGGGCGGCGGAGCCCGCGTCTTCCGCTTCCTCTTTTTCTTGGCCTGGGTGCGTGTTCAACTCCCTCGGAGTCTCTCTCTCAAGTTAAGTGGTTAGCCACCGTTCTGACCTGCTGGGTGAACTGCCCTGAGGAGGCCTTGAAAAGGGGTTATCTGCCCTCCTTAAAACCTCAGCCCGAAACAACCAGCACTGAACTCAAAATTGCAAACGCCCAGATTAACCCTGAAACAGCCCGAACCTATTGACAAACCTAAATCCAAAAAACAGAAACCCTCAACAACCCTTGACCCTAAAGCCCACAACCCTCAGCTGTCTTTGAACCCTGGAAACATCTAACTCGAAAACTCGAGCCAAAACCAAAAACAATGGGAAGCGCGACCAAGCAACCAACATCGCGGCAAAACAAGCCGGTCCGAAACATGATGGGTGAACCAAGAATATTCACCACTCACGCTCTTTTTCCTTCAACCAAACCTTGGGTCCAACAAAAGAAACACAACATTCTTCATTTCTGAGATCAAACCAGGACCGCCTGGACCGATGTCCTGCGCCCACATCCGACATCTCACGCCCAGATGTCCGCCGACCCCCCTGCCTGCAAGGGGAAGGCGCTGGGGGAGTGTTCGTTTAGCGTTGGAGCGTGACTGTGGCAGCCTTCTCCCTTCCCTTTCGCCCTCGCCCGTTCAGCCCTGTACCTTACCAGCCTTCTTTCTTTCCCTTTTTTCTTGTTCTTCTTCGTTTCTTTTCTTTCCTTTTCCTTTCTGCTGCCGGCGCACTCCTTTGGTTGGTGCTCGCTGTAGACAAACGAGTGCGGCCTGGAAAAGCGCGGGAAGCGAAGCTTTTGTGGCTGGCTGCTCCCTCTGGACCGATAGCCTTGCTGCATATTGGACTCAAACGCGACGTTAGGCACCCGGCCGCGGCGGAGCAGGCTGCCGGCGCACTCCTTTGGTTCGTGCTCGCTGCGGCGAAGCGAGTGCGGCCTCCAAGCGCGCTGGACGCGAAGCTGTTCTTGCTGGTCGCGCCCTGGGGACCGATAGCTTTCTACTTTCTATATAGGATTCAAAAGTGACGTTTGGCACCCGGCCGCGGCGTACCAGCCGGTCTTGGCAAGACGCACAGCAAACCCAAAGGGATGAAAGACCAGGGAGAGGCAAACTGTGACAGACGCAGGCGCACTTGGGCATGGACAGGCCGGGGATTGAACCCAGCCCCTCTCGCATGCTGAGCGGGTGTGATACCACTACACCAACTGCCCCTGAGCTGAGCAGGCCGAGAGTGCTCAAACCTGCGCGCATAGCTTTCAGCGCTGAAGCGCGAAGCCAGTTCTTTTGCTGGCTCGCGCCCAGGAAGACTAGAGGCCGAACGGGCGGGCCCGCACTCCTTTGCCCACAGCGAGAACCAACCAAAGGAGTGCGCCGGCAGCAGAAAGGAAGCAAAAAGGCCGGACGAGCGGGCCGTGACAGAGCTTCAGCGCTGAAAACTGTGCCCTGCAGGTGCTTGAGCGCTTTTCCAGGCCGCGCTCGTTTGCCCACAGCGAAAAAAGGCCGCTGGACGGACCGATAGCCTTGCTGCATATTGGACTCAAACGCGACGTTAGGCACCCGGCCGCGGCGGAGCAGGCTGCCGGCGCACTCCTTTGGTTCGTGCTCGCTGCGGCGAAGCGAGTGCGGCCTCCAAGCGCGCTGGACGCGAAGCTGTTCTTGCTGGTCGCGCCCTGGGGACCGATAGCTTTCTACTATATAGGATTCAAAAGTGACGTTCGGCACCCGGCCGCGGCGTACCAGCCGGTCTTGGCAAGACGCACAGCAAACCCAAAGGGATGAAAGACCAGGGAGAGGCAAACTGTGACAGACGCAGGCGCACATGGGCATGGACAGGCCGGGGATTGAACCCAGCCCCTCTCGCATGCTGAGCGGGTGTGATACCACTACACCAACTGCCCCTGAGCTGAGCAGGCCGAGAGTGCTCAAATACCTGCTGCGCATAGCTTTCAGCGCTGAAGCGGTCCAGAGGAGAGCGGCCAGCCAAAGCTGCTTTGCTTCGCGCGCTTGCGCCGGCAGAGAGGAAAAGGAAAGAAACTAAAGGAGTGCGCCGGCAGCAGAAAGGAAGGCTGGAGGCCGAACGGGCGGGCCCGCACTCCTTTGCCCACACGAGAACCAACCAAAGGAGTGCGCCGGCAGCAGAAAGAAGCAAAAAGGCCGGGGAGCGGGGGTGAGAGAGAGCAGCGCTGAAAACTGTGCCCTGCAGGTGCTTGAGCGCTTTTCCAGGCCGCGCTCGTTTGCCCACAGCGAAAAGAGGCCGCTGGACGGACCGATAGCCTTGCTGCATATTGGACTCAAACGCGACGTTAGGCACCCGGCCGCGGCGGAGCAGGCTGCCGGCGCACTCCTTTGGTTCGTGCTCGCTGCGGCGAAGCGAGTGCGGCCTCCAAGCGCGCTGGACGCGAAGCTGTTCTTGCTGGTCGCGCCCTGGGGACCGATAGCTTTCTACCTATATAGGATTCAAAAGTGACGTTCGGCACCCGGCCGCGGCGTACCAGCCGGTCTGGCAAGACGCACAGCAAACCCAAAGGGATGAAAGACCAGGGAGAGGCAAACTGTGACAGACGCAGGCGCACATGGGCATGGACAGGCCAGGGATTGAACCCAGCCCCTCTCGCATGCTGAGCGGGTGTGATGCCACTACACCAACTGCCCCTGAGCTGAGCAGGCCGAGAGTGCTCAAATACCTGCTGCGCATAGCTTTCAGCGCTGAAGCGGTCCAGAGGGAGCGGCCAGCCACAAAAGCTTCGCTTCCCGCGCTTGCGCCGGCAGCAGAGAGGAAAAGGAAAGAAACCAAAGGAGTGCGCCGGCAGCAGAAAGGAAGACTAGAGGCCGAACGGGCGGGCCCGCACTCCTTTGCCCACAGCGAGAACCAACCAAAGGAGTGCACCGGCAGCAGAAAGGAAGCAAAAAGGCCGGACGAGCGGTCCGTGACAGAGCTTCAGCGCTGAAAACTGTGCCCTGCAGGTGCTTGAGCGCTTTTCCAGGCCGCGCTCGTTTGCCCACAGCGAAAAGAGGCCGCTGGACGGACCGATAGCCTTGCTGCATATTGGACTCAGCCGCGACGTTAGGCACCCGGCCGCGGCGGAGCAGGCTGCCGGCGCACTCCTTTGGTCGCTGCGGCGAAGCGAGTGCGGCCTCCAAGCGCGCTGGACGCGAAGCTGTTCTTGCTGCTTGCGCCCTGGGGACCGATAGCTTTCTACCTTCTGTATAGGATTCTACAGTGACGTTCGGCACCCGGCCGCGGTGGAAACAGCCGCCCTTGGCAAGACGCACAGCAAACCCAAAGGAAAGAAGAGCAGGGATCGGCAGACTGTCCCAGACGCAGGCGCGCATGGGCATGGTCAGGCCGGGGATTGAGCCAGCCCTCTCACATGCTGGGTGTGATGCCGCTACACCAACTACCCCTGAGCTGAGAAGGCCGAGAGTGCTCAAACCCCTGCTGGCCGCAGATTTCAGCGCTGAAGCTCTGTCACGGCCAGCCCGTTCGGCCTGTCTTCGCACTCCTTTGGTTGGTGCTCGCTGTGGGGGGCAAACGAGTGCGGCCTAAAACAGCGCTCGAACACCTGCAGGGCACAGTTTTCAGCGCTGAAGCTCTCTCGCGGCCTGCCCGTACGGCCTTTTTTCTTCCTTTTTCTCCTTTTCTGCGCACTCCTTTGGTTTCGTTCCTTTTCCTTTCTGCTGCCGGCGCACTCCTTTGGTTGGCGCTCGCTGTGGACAAACGAGTGCGGCCTGGAAAAGCGCGGGAAGCGAAGCTTTTGTGGCTGGCCGCTCCCTCTGCACCGATAGCTTTGCTGCATGTTGGACTCAACTGCGACGTTAGGCACTCGGCCGCGGCGGAGCAGGCTGCCGGCGCGCTCCTTTGGTTCGTGCTCGCTGCAGCGCAGCGAGTGCGGCCTCCAAGCGCGCTGGACGCGAAGCTGTTCTTGCTGGTTGCGCCCTGGGGACCGATTGCTGTCTACTTTCCATATAGCACTCCTTTGGTTGGTGCTCGCTGTGGGCAAACGAGCGCGGCCTGGAAAAGCGCTGAAAACAAGCAAACAAGCAAGCGAGCGAGCAAGCCAGCAAGCCAGCAAGCCTGAACCAGCCAAAAGCCGCTGCCAGAACAAAAAAAACCTGGGCTGGCCCCCAGCGGAGGGGTCGGCGGCACTGGGCGGCAGCCCTTAAATTTGTTTGTGTTGTTCAAATGTGGCTGCTTCACTGAAAACTGTACGAATGCTCGAATGCGCAAAAACAAAAAGCGAGCAAACAACGAACCAACCCGGAACAACAAAGACAAGCAACCAGCACACACCGAAAAGGCAAACCACGAAACGTCGAAAAACAGAGAGAAAAAAAGAAGAAACAAATAGGGACAAAAACAGAAGCCATCAACAAACACGCATTTTGTTTACAAAAAGAAAAACAGAAGAAGCCTCCGAATTATTCCCCGAGCCAAGAGATCCGTCCCTTTCGTCCCGCCTGGTCGAGGCGCGCCAGGGAGGTCTCCAGCGCCGTGCGGCGCTTCTCCAGCAGCTCGCCCAGGGGGGGCTCCTCGGGGGTTTCACGCGGAGAAACGGGTCCCATGTTTCCGCCAAGTGGGGCGTCCCGTGTTTCTGCCATATATATATATATATATTACATATATGATCATAGCGCATTTTATATGATACTGGTTTTTTGTATGTCTGAGTCACGTGGGGTGAGATTCCTCCTTCATGGAACCCGTTTAGGCAAGCTCCAATCCTCGGGTTCCGATCGATTGCACAGGGTCATATGCCATCCCAGAATGCACCAGTTGGAACCGTGCGGGGCCCAAAGTTTGAGGGCAAATGGCACCTTTTGCAATTCATGGCTTTGGTAAGTAGGGATCTAGCCATTGAGGTATCCTGCCCTTGCGGCGATGGACGGCTGTCAACAGGTCTGCGGACAGTTTTGAGCTTGAAGTTAGGATGCGCAGAGGGGAAGGCCAGACACGAAATCAGACACAAAACGTTGTAGAGACGGGGAAGAAAGGAAGATCAGGAAGAACTTGGAGAATGCCAAGGGAACAGAAGGGAGAATGAAAGGGAAGACCACCTGGGCAAAATCTGGGATCCACGCCACATTGCCAAGCTCAGAGGCACGAGAACAGGGAAGCTAGCAAATCATGGGCCAAAGCTACAGCAAGACAGGCATCTCTCAACTGAATGTGGCATGGTCAAAACTCAGTGAGGCCATGGTCCCTTGAACAGGAATCCTCACAGTCGAAGTTCCTATAGTAACCCAAAGTAATTCCAATGGTAACCCGTATGGTCCATGACGAATCCTAGCAGTTGTCTAAATTCTTATAGGGGTTTACCGTCCATACCAACCCCAAGTAACGAAGCGGTGCGATGGCAATGGCGTTTGGATGCGGGGCATGGTCAATATAATATTTATTGTGTCCCTAACTCACATCCGATTCTAATAGCTTTTTGGTGAGTAAGACCATGTCATCCCCCAAACAGTACATGGGCTTCGGTTTCCCATTGAACTCCCTTTTTTAAACCACTTCCCTTCAAAAATTTGACCGTTGTCCTTCTTGCCCTTCTGCAGACGCTGCTGGCGCCACTCCTCGTACCTCAGGAAGAAGCCATGGTCAAAGCGGTGATCGCAGAATCTGCCCACTAACAAGCAACAAATTGGGGGGGTCCTGAGAGTAACATCATCACATTTTCTGAACTTCCTACCATCACCTGGGTTACACCCCAAATATAACTCCCCGAAACCTGCCAAGCGGAGCTTAGTAAGCACAAACCAGGTGGCGAACCACTTGCTCATTTCGCCGAACATTCAACCAGGATCTGCGTGGAATCGTCATCTTGAGCAGACCAGCTCAAGCCGTTGCTCCTTTCAGCCACATAGGGGAGGGTCCTCCCGTCTTCATCTTGCACACCCTGAAGTGCAGTAAATGGGCACACGATGGCCCGCAGTCCTAGATGGGCAGCCGGCCATGGTCAAAGCTGTTTGTATAAGGCCTAAAGGGTCCATGACCATACCCCAGTCGTCAGCGGGTCTTTTGACCATGCCACATATCAAGCACAAGGTCCGAGGTTCCTGCTGCCACCCATTGCAATCGGAAATCCTTTGCCATGTCCAAAAACGACCTGGAGCCTGGCGGGTGTTCTCCTCAGCTCTCGTTTTCGGATACGAAGGAACCAGCTTTCGGAGGAACCAGTCCCTAGTGCAGCCAGGCTGCCTTGGCCCATTCCCCCCCACACCGAAATGTCGCCTAACCCTTTTTCAGAATGACATTCGACACAGCGGCGCCCTGCAACCCCCCGACCCGCCAGGCCGCTCCAGCTCGAAGCGCCGCCGGTCCTCCTCCGCCAGGGCGATGAACTTACGGCGCTCCTAGCCCCGATGCCAAGGCGCGTCCCAACCCCCAACCCCCAAGGCCAATATAAAACGGGCCCATAAACGCCAAATACGGGGTATTTTACCCCGAAAACAAACCGTTTGTCCTCCTCCGCCAGGGCGATGAACTTACGGCGCTCCTAGCCCCGATGCCAAGGCGCGTCCCAACCCCCAACCCCCAAGGCCAATATAAAACGGGCCCATAAACGCCAAATACGGGGTATTTTACCCCGAAAACAAACCGTTTGATTCACAATCAACAGCCCAGAACCATGGTAAGCACTAAAACGAGAGGCCCCCAACTGTCGCTGACTAAGAATCCTCAAGTCTAACTGTGGCTCTCCTTGCCCGCGGCGACAGAAACAGCATCACCTCATGGTGCATTCACCTCCCAGTGTTCATGGCTGGCTACAAGGGACAACTACAGGTCTACCTGGTCGAAGGTCGAACGCCTCTCTTGGTCGGCCAACCCATCCTGGAGGCCCTGGACCCACGTTTGGCCCAATTGCCCAAATCTTGAACTACAGCAAACACAAAAGTGAAGTGTGTGCTTGGGTGTCGCCAGGCGGGACGAAAAGCAGGTACCAATACAACCAAAACCCGCTTGGTCAACATGACTGGGAACAACAGAAATATATTAACCCAACGAAGGACTAACGAATATAACGCAACCAAGTAGAACTCCTCCTTGGGAAAATGGGCAAAACAACCACGGCTCCTCTTCCCCGAGTTCTTTCCAGATCTCCACCAAATCAGGCAGCGCCAGCTCCTCCGGTGCATTCCGGCGGGCTCATGGGACGACGAACTGAGCGCGCAGGCTTGGGCGGATAAGAGCGCTTAGCCAGCTTTTTGGTTAAAGAAACCTCGAATACCTGAAGATGAAAGGGCAAACACTAGTGGTAGTAGTGCAGCAGGCGTGGTAGCAGTACCAGTCGTCGTAGTAGTAGTGGTAGTAGTAGCACCAATTGCACACAGGTGCTGGAATTTGAAGGAAAAACCTTAACAGGTTTAGCTGGTTTAGCTAAACTTTAGCTAAACCCTTGCCTAAACCACCTCCTAAACCACATTTTGTAGCCCTTATAAACCCGCTGCTAACTCTTTTAGCGATTTATAAGAGATATCTAATCCCCAACCGGCTAAGTAGTAGTAGTAGTAGTAGTAGTAGTAGTAGTAGTAGTAGTAGTAGTAGTAGTAGTAGTTGTTGTAGTAGTAGTAGTAGTAGAAGTAGTAGTAGTAGTAGTAGTAATAGTAGTAGTAGTAGTAGTAGAAGTAGTAGTAGTAGTAGTAGTAGTAGTTGCAGTAGTCGTAGTGAAAGCGGTAGTGGTATGGGCAGTAGGAGTAGATGTAGTTGTAGCCGGAGTCGCAGTCGTAGTCGTTTGTTGTCATTGTCGTTGCTGCGGTCATTGGTTGTTGCTGTCGCTGCTGCTGTCGTCGCCGTCGCCATCGCCGTCGCCGTTGCTGTTGCAGTTGCTGTTGCTGCGGCT